>HE672015.1:0-201169 GCA_000313835.2 Heliconius melpomene melpomene | reverse complement strand
ATTCATGTATGGGAAACATGGACGTCGGGTCTGACAGACCCAAGCCCCGTTTAGAAAGTTAAATACTCACGTGTTTTGAACCCAGAGACACAACCACTGCTATCTACATTCATTTTGTCATTAATACGAAAGGTACTGAGAGACTCAGTGGCGGAGGTCACCGAGAAGTGGCCGATTTGTAGAATTCGTAGAACTGTCTGGTCTGTCAGACCCGACGTCCATACTTAAAGGTTAAGGTTAGTAGATTTTTGCAGGTTTAGGTGAGCAGATTGCCACAGATTAAAATGGGCAGATTGCTGCAGCTTAAAATGGGTTGATTGCCGCAGTTTAAAATGGTCTGATGGCCGCAAGTAAAGGTGGACAGTTTTCCGCAGGTTAAGGTGAGTAGATTTTGCAGGTTTAGTTGGGCAGATTGCCACTGATTAAAATGGGCAGATTGCCGCAGCTTAAAATGGGCAGATTGACACAACTTAAAATGGGCAGATTGCCGCAGCTTAAAATGGACAGATTGCCACAGCTTAAAATGGGCAGATTGCCGCAGTTTAAATTGGGCAGATTGCCGCAGTTTAAATTGGGCAGATTGCCGCAGCTTAAAACGGGCAGATTGTCGCAGTTTAATATGGGCAGATTGCTGCCACTTAAAGTGGGCAGATTGCCGCAGGTTAAGGTTAGCAGATTGCTCTAGATTCAGAAGGCAGATTGACCCAGGTTACGTGGGTAAAAATTGGCCCTAGTTTAACATGGCAGATTGCCTTTAAATATTGTTTGTGAAAGCTGTAAATCATTTTTGTAAGAGACATTATTACAGTCGATTATGTAAGAGTTATGAACCATAGTTATTCTCTTTTTGTTTTGTTTTTTTTGGAAACACGAGGTCGTGTTTCGGTGCAGGACGGCCGAACTGTAAGACAATTGTCAGTGTGAGGGCAATTTTACAGAAAATAAAATAATAATACCCACATAATTATTTATAAAAGAGGAAGGGAACGGCTATAAAAAGTGACGTTTTTGAAGGATTGAGTCAGTACGTCGTTATTCTGCCTGTCGTAAGGTGTAAAATTGTGACAGTGTTCAAGTATTTAAAATCAGTGTCATTGTTGGAACTATGCGTTTTAAAACGTGTATAAGTGTAAAGTGTTATATAGAAACAGTGTTAGAAGTGTGTATATGTAAAAGAGGAACTAGAAATTGTGGTTATTAAGTATTTTATTATACTTAGCACCTGACATTTTTACAATTGGTACAGCACGTGGTTGTGAACAAACTCTGGTAACAAGCACGGCGTTGAGTCCTGTCATTCAACACGCATTGCCTCCAGAATTCGGTGGAAAGTGGGGAGTAAAATGTCTTAATACTAGACTCCCCCTACCTGCTATTTGAGAGATACAGCGTGAACCTGTATAAAATTTGAACGCAGCGGGATTTAAACCCGCACTGGTAGTTTTTGAAACCTTTTTTCTACTACTGAGCTACAGAAGTATTGAAACGTATAAATTAACATTGTTAAATCAATTGTAGGCGAGCGTGACCAATAAAATATGTAATTAGACGGCAATTTCAATTAGTGGCTAATTTTATAGCTATGCGATAAAATTTGTTACTATTTAAAGCGATTTCATTCTTCTAATATTACAAACTAGCGGCCCGCCCGCGGCTTCGCCTGCGTGAACTACGTTATTATTAATTTCTGTCTCCATGAGTACCTAGGTCTTATAAGTGACGTCCATGCAAAATTTGAGACTCCTAGCATTTGTAGTAACGAAGTTTCATACAAACTTTCAACCCCAAAAACAACCCCTTAGAAGTCGAATATTGTAAATTCTTAGCGAGCACCTACGTCCTAGAAATAGCTCCTATGCAAAATTTCAGATTCCTAGCACATGTAGTTTCTGAGATTTCGTGATGAGTGAGTGACCTTTCGATTTTATATATAGAAGTTTGTAAGGATAGATGTTTGCTCCACTTTCACACTACTAAAACTAAACGGATTTTGATAAAACTTTAAAGTATATCTTATACATCAGAATAATACATAGGCTACAATTTATGGAAAAATTTTGTATAATTTGACTTTAATGTAACAGCGGGCGAAGCTGCGTGTATGTCACTATTGCTACGAGTGATATATGTCCCGCATATATCGAATTATTATTTAACCTGACCTCTGACCTAAGTTACTTTTTCGAATACTCCAAGCATTGAGTGTTGAGTGGCGAAACTCAACACCGAGCTTTGCCTCGTTACCAGAGCAAGCAAAATGCAAAAATAAACATTCCATTCCCTCTAGAGTCTAGAGGGAAGGAGGACTTCCGAGGAGTATCGAACCCATAACCGTCACGTCTATAGTCGCACCTTAGTCCTACCTTGTAGTCCTTCCTTAATGCGGGATACAGTGAGAAACAAAAAAGAATAACGTAAGCTTTACAAGTGATCGCGTTCAACCATCCAATTACCCTAGCGTGTACCATCAATGACATGACAAGATAATAGCTTGTATGAAGCTAGAGCATTCAAACGGTATTAAACGATTTAAAACTAAAATACCTCTGGAACTGTGCCAGCTTGTTAGGCTGAAGGTCGTCAGTTCGATTTTTTGACATAGTAATTGTATTTTATACAAGCTTTTATTTGCGGCTTCGCCCTCGTGGTCAAATGGAAATAACTGTTGTTGAAACTAGGATACATTGAAAATATTAATATGATGTACCTAATACAGTCAGTTGATAAACGAACTATTCAAAACATTTTTTTTTTGTTTTTGAGATTAGCGAGTTAAATAACAGTAAACATTTAATTTTTAGCATCTAGCTGTATGCCGCATACAACAGTAGAGATGAGCTAGTGTCAAGACACTCTTTTCTACTCTCCTCCAGCGCGGAACAACGCCACTTTAGAAAAGGCCATTGCAACGTTAGTTAATAAAATAAAATAGTTGTCGTTCGTACATTCATTAATACACTATTGATTTTGCTACTCATTTAATGCGTTTTGTTTTTTATTTTACATTTTTTAAAGTATTTTTATTGTAAAGTCAGTCTCCCTTGTAGGTAAAAATTTTTTTCCAATCTGTAATCTGGTTTTAAGTTAAATCAATAAACTCGCAAGTTACCCCGCATTTGAATGAATTAAATACAAAAGATTAGGATACATTTTATTGAAATACAAAAAGCTAACGTGGACTATTAAAAAAGAAATAACCGAAGACAGATAGCAGGTCAATTACCGGTTCCTATCTGTCTTCGTTGATAATTAGCGGAGTGTCTAGACACTTGGTTCTCGCAGGTCTACTTTCTTATATGCGAGATCCAGTGTGAATCTAAATTAAAAAATTACATCTTAAACACTGTAAAATATTGTCTAACAAAGGAGTAGGGGGTGATACTCCCCACAAAAGTTAAATCCACCCCTTGTTATAGAACATTAGCGCTAGTTTTCAAGGTTGATACTAATTTGTACGAAGCGAAGAAACTGTTCTAGAAGATTACACTCAATTTGCCTTGGTTCTGTAATTATAATTAGCTTGGATTTTAAACTTATATAATTAAAATGTACAATGTAACTAAGTAATAAAATCTAAGAAAGTTAATTTTACTTGGTTATAGTATATATTTATTGTATCATCATGAAACTGGCTGCTAGCTGGTCTATTGATGGGAAGAAGACAACGAGGTTTTAAACCATTAAATTAGTTTAAAAACAAGTAAAATTACGCCTTTCTGCAACAAGTGCTACAAGTGCTACTGAATATGCTAGAAGCTATATTATTCTTAACTTCACGCTGTATCCCGCATATAGAGATAGAGTAGACTTGGGCAGTTCCGAAACCTCCTAAGATACTTCGTTCTAATTAAGACACTTTCGTTTCCTACTCTCCGTCGTATTCTCGAAGCATTGCAAGTTAGGTGGCGGTAATCAACGCCGCGCTATGCCTCGCAGAAATGAAAATATTAAATATTCCATTAACTAATTTCTGCTATTTCCAAGCTATTTCCATTTGACCACACGAGCGAAACCGTAGGTGAAAGGTAGTACAGCCAACACCATAAGGTATTCCATAGCTAAGCCACACGCCACAAATTGATTAATTATAGTAATAATCAATTGTAATTAATCATGATCACACAAACATGTCTTCGACAAAAGGCTTTGAGGTGTTCACGACTGAATTGCTTTATAGCAAATGTATATATTACACTAGCGACCCGCTTGCGGCTTCGTTCGCTTTAAATATACTATTATTTATTTACTAACTTGGATTTTTTCGTGTTCTAATAACAATGTTAGTAATTAAAGATTATATCTATATATTAAAATAGGCAAGTCGCGCAGGGCACAAAGTGTGACCGTAAACGCGGCAGGTTGTAGGTTCGATTCCCAATCGAGGATGCTAAAGTTCTGTTAATTGGCAACTAGATGCAAGATTTCTTTTAAATCTTGTATACGATAAAGTTACTGCCTCAAATTTATATAGTGTTAAAGCACTGCTTGTACAAATCACCAATTAAGTGACTACCCTTCAATTAGTGAAAGCGTAAAATTATAGCATCGGTCAGCGGCTAACCGACAAATTCAATGTTGCTTGTAGAGACAAATTAATCAAATATTGTAACAGAATAATGTTGTTAGAGTTTTTGTTTAGGATTGCTATTCCAGGCAGTGAAAATGTTAAAAAATTGCTCTCTGCTCAATTTTTGACACATTTCTTATTAAGTTGCGTGAAATTTTGTTATGTATCTCCCGGTTTTCGACTTTCGCCGATATAGTAACTAAACTATAAGAAAACACAAACTCATAACATACTTGCGGTCAGAACTTACTCACTCGAATGGGCGAAGCCGCAAATAAAAATTAGTTTATTATATACATATGTCATATACATATGTATTTGTGGCTAAAATCCTGGCAAGGTGATAAAATACGGCAGTAATATACCTTTATAGGGGAAATCCCCCGCGTTATATTTAATGAGGGTAGTTAAAACATTTACGTTGCTTTTTATTTATTGTGGACATTTTGTTGACATGAAAGTTATCTATTTTAAATACATTTAACGAAATAATTATAATTAAATATTTTTTGCGGCCTTGAGTTCCGCTCAACACGCAATGCCTCTAGAATTCGGCCGACAATGGTGAACGAAAGTGTCTTAATGGGAACAGAGTGTCTTACCACTAGGTTCCCAGATTTTGTCTATCATTGTATATGCGGTATACAGCGTGAAGCAAAAAAACCCAAGAACGTTGTTCTATATTGAAGAAATATATAGTAAAGCAAAAGCTTTGCGTAAGTTCCATTTATTAAAATGTTCCACGAAGCGTAGTAATTTGAATTTGCATATGAATTGAAGTGGAAAGGTGAATAATGATCAATCTGAGTGTTTGACTCCTTGCCCCGAGGCCCGGGGGACTTCTGGTTGTTGGAAGCTATTATACAAAACAATAGAAAATCTATATTTAGTAGATAGGTATGGTACTTATGTGCGCACTAGTAGTCGCCCGCAAGTTTGCTTGTAAGATGGAATGTATGCTTCCTAAATACAGAAAATACATTAAAATATTTTTTTTAATAACGAGTTTACGACGCTTTCATGTCGTTTTTTCCTACTTTATAAATATAGCATAAAAGAAAACAAAATTGAACTAGTTATTTCTCGAGACTTGATTCATTTAAAATCGCTAAAACATAATGTTGTTATTATTATTACAGCTTATATTATCATAGGTAAATATTTACTTTCACTTTGTTAGCAATCCACCCACTGAGAATTAATAAAGGATATGTTGTTTTGGGACAATTCCGTGTTATGAATTGATTATTAATTTTCAGTTTTGAAATTATTGACTATAAATATTATTCTACTCATAGGCATTTTGTGTTAAGACACTCCGTTCCCATTAAGACACTTCCGTCCCTCACTTTCCGCCAAGTTCTGGAGGTAATTGCGAAGTAATGGTGGAACTCAACGCCGCACTTTCCTTCGTTAGCAGAGCAAGGAAATTAAAATATGAAATATTTTGATTTCCTCGAGTGGGAATCGAACCCGCAAGTCGTACAGTCGCACGCTTGTGCCGATGCGGCACGACCTCAAGGAAAGTTTTACATTTTGAATACTCTTTTCTCGATCTGGTTATATCAAAAACTACGACGAGTAATTTTTTTAACACAGAGAAAATGAGTGTTATCATTAAGTTCAGTCTGTCCTTACATAATATTGAAAATATCGCTAAATAATATATATTTAAAACACATTTTCCTACACCAAATGCTACAAATCCTATATAATATTCTAGAAACCATAATTAATATGAGCCAAAATTCGATTGGTTTACCAGTAACTTCTGAAGACTTCCGTTGTTCTGGTTCTAGCTCCAACATCATACACGCTCGATGGTACCACATTATTTTAACGGCACTTATGTTAAAAATAACTACCGAGTTTCCTTATAATACAATTATTACATGTGGATCCAATACATAATACAGTTACTTTTCATACTAATAAATAGATATTAATAATAACATAAACTGGCCATAAAAACATGTATTTTGCTTCAGGTTGTCGTCATGGGCAGCAGTACCACGTCAGACAAAACAATCAACACTAGCACCGACTCCGCTGCCACCGCCCTCACCTCCGTAACCGGCACGGATGACTCCATGGACGCTGAGCCAGACCTGATAGACGCTGATCCTCCCCAAGTACCAGAAGCTCAACGGGAACAGAACCCACCAAGTACTGCTCCCCCACATTATCATAGAGCCCAAAATAGCTGCGAATTTGATCCACCAGCTTACACCACTCCTCAGTCAGCTACTGATACTATAGAATCACCTAGGCCAGGCCCAGCAAGATTTATCTTTGATGTCCCTCTCCCTGACCCCAAGAAAGTTGATAAACCTCGTAATAAAACACAAGTAAGCCAAACAAGCCTGGGCGGGCCGTCGACATCCATACAAATACCTTACGACCCTAAGATAGAACCTCCAAAAAGTCCTAAAGCGAACCAAGTTAAATATGAAACACATTTTGATTTTGAGCCAGAAACTGTAAAAAGAAGAGGGAGTGAGCCAAGAATGAAGAATAAACAGAAATTGGATAAACAAGAGTATTATAAAGATGAAGTGGCTAAGTTACGAAGACAGTTAGAAGGTACAGAAGTTTTTAAAACGACTCGGAGGCGGTCCTCCACACATCAACATTCTGTTCCACCGCCATCTTGTTCTAGAAGGCAATCAACAGGTAGAGTAAAATTATTAGAAGATATTTCTAAATAAAAATTTTCATATTTTGCCGTAAAAATCAGTAAATGGAAGTAATTTATTTTCTATTTTCAGAAAACATTTTTTATGTCAAAATAACAAAACTACTTTGCAGTATGTTGTCCTATGTCCCGTTGCACCACGTCGTTAATTTTCTCTGGCTTTTCAAATTAAATGTAAATACCGTAGAATTTTATATTTGTATTTTTTTCAATGATACCTTTTTTGCTTTAGCTGCTCAAGTCCACGTCACAGCCAACCCATTGGATTCAGCATCATCAATGCCAGCCGGAAGAACTACAATTGTAGTTCAACAACCATCTCTATCCCTGGACTATGGTGGCTGTTCCACCATCCTGGTGAGAGATGGAGAAGATGGACGGAGAACAAGTAGAGTCTGCAGTGATCATATACAGCAGCTACTAGACGTGACTAGTCAGTTCACGTCTGAAGATTTACATGAATTTGATAAAAGGTAATGTTTTAGTGTCTGGTATTTTTCGCTTTTTGATACTAATTAAGATATGTTTTCAGCTTCACGTTATATTCTGCATATGGCAGGGTAGGCAGAGGGAACCTTGTATTTAGACATTCTTGGGTTACGATGCTAAGAGAATTTCTCGTCCATTTTACGTCTTAAAGTCCTCGGAAGTCGTCTCAAAGTTGCGAACAACAACCAGTATACTATTTGTTTAAAAATATGTAAACAACTATATAGGAATTGAAAAAATTACAAAGAAAATAGGGAAAAATATATTTAAGAATACTTCATCCAAAAAAGGTGAGCCATCCCTCATTTACATTCCTTTAATCTAATTCCAAGAGGACGCTGTCTTGGTAACGGACTGTCAAAATTTGTTTTATGACCCATGAACGCGACGAGTTGAGGCCACTCTCATTAAGACCTAAAAATATTTAAAAAAGAAAATTGGGGTCATTTTTGCTTTTTTTATCTTCGCGTTACATCTCGAACTCATCAGGCAGTAGGCAGAGGGAACACATGTCTCGAAAATTTGGGGGTGCGTGAGGAACGGAGTGTTTTAACACTAGGTTCCCTCTGCCTAGCCTGGTGTATGCGGGAAAAAGCGTAAAGCTGTAGAAAAATTAAGAAAAAATATACAAAGTACGTGACTATGACAACCCTTAATTACGTTGATATACAAATTTCGTTTTCATTATTTTGTCATTTCAGACGCCGTAGCTTTTATCAGCAAGTTAAATTATATTTTAGATGCGGTAATGTAATTGTACGTTCTCTTTATTTCTTGGTGACGATAATAAGGTCGTCGTGGCACAGAGACAGAGAGACAGCATTTGCTGTTGAGGTTCGACCCCCATTCGTGGGGATGATTACATTTAAATTTTCATTTTCTCGCTTTGATAACATAAATTGGTATGAAGTCCCAACACTCGACTCGCGTAAACAATAAATATAGGTATTGTATATTATTGTTTCGTTTACAAACTTTTTTTATAAATTATATAATAAAACCCCTGACTTAGAATCCTTTGAAAATTATTGAATGGCTAAAAAAAAATAATTTTCCAATGTCATGGCTATTCATTAAATCACCTTTTTAACAAAACAAACTAATTCAAAATCGGTTCATCCGTCATTGATGCCATAGCAGACGGCGTTTAGTTCTGCCATTCTGAGTTCCCTCTGTGTAATATGCTCTCCGCAAAAAAACCAGAAGCATTCCATTACATGGAAAGAATATATAAAAAAAAACTTGTATCCAGACCTTTTTTAATATTTACCCTAATCCGTCTTTGTTTATGTAAAGTGTCATTTGGAGTTGAAAAACAATTTTTGCGCCTCGTAGATTATTACTTTCACAAAAGTTCCATAAATTGATATTAGGTATATTTGAACATTATGGCAAAAGGTTTTAGACGTCACGTATAACAGTGTTTAAAATTGCTTATTTTATTTCGCCTTGAGACTGTATCAGGTATTATTAAAAGATCCATGATTTAACTTATACCATAATTGATGGATGTTTGTAAGTTTTTGTTTAATTAAACAATTTAATATTTTAAAAAATAATTATTCAGAACAATTTATTTTTATTTTGAAAACATCATCCCGAATGGATTTTTTTTACGGGCATCCCTAAATTATAATATAGAGAAAAAAATGAACTTTGATTTAAGCAATTCACTTAAAAACACAAACATAATTTTTTCAATTCCATTTTCGTTCAATTTTATCACAATTAAATTAGCGGTTTGGCCCTGATTGCGTAAAATAAAGATAGACAGACAGACAGAGTTACTTTCGAATTATTTATAATATAGGTATCGATTTTCTACAAATATGTCTCTAGATTCCAGTAACATTAAAACTAGTTACAAATGCATTTTCAATTAAAACGGTTAAATCCTGAAATGAAAAGACTACACCCTTTCAGAGGATTACAAAGCAATTTAAAATGAATTAACTCAATAATAAAATCATCTTTCTTTAACAATCGAAGTATTTTCTTCGTTGTTTTTAAGAACTTTAAGCTTTCAAAAGCTCTGATTAAACTGATGAATATTTAATATAGTTTATAATTGGAACTTTTTTTAGCTTTACGCTGTATTTTGCATATAGGTAGAGTTGGTAGGGTATGCCTATCCTTCTATATGCGCAGTTATCTTTGAAACTCCGGTCTCTACGCACCGCCCAATTATCAAGAATTTGCGTGGAGAGTGGAAAAGAAGAAGAAGATCAACCCAGAACCACCTACAAGTATATTACAGTCATACACATATATATACATATTACATACATTACACATAAATCCAACTGCGCCATTATGGCCTAATAAAGAGATGAATACAATATTAATAATATGGTGCATATTATCTTGAAGAAACGTTTATAAAGAAAATGTTTTGCGAAATTGAAAAAGGGCGAAGCGTATTAAACTTACAAAGGACTGAATAGATAAAAGTTGGTCTTTAACAAAAAAAGAACAATTTCTTCACCGGAAATTTAATACAAAATACCTTTTCAAATACACTTTTGAATTCTGTACAGAATACTAATTTAATTCACTATTACTATTAAGGAAATATTTGAGTCCGTCGTGGCGCAGAGGTGCAGGGGTGTGATTGTAACGCGATGGTTGTCGGTTCGATCCCCACTCGGGGCAATTAATTATTTAATAATATATTCATTTCTTCGCTCTGGTTCCAAAACAATAGCCTGGCGTTGTGCTAAACTTCAAAAATCAATAAATATTTTTTTATATTTTTTATTGTAAAATGTATAAAATCTATAAGAAATTAATTAAAAACGTTTACTTTCATTTAGTCGAAGCGCAGGTGTCGATAAATCACCAAACACGGCGTTATTAAAGCAATCCATCACTTAACCTGCTCCCGCTATTTGTACCACGGTTAATGTATTGTTCTAAGAAAACGGTAAATTATATTCTTTGTAAGCGAGAAATATTATTATATTATAATATATGGTAAATAGATAATAATACTAGCTTTTAGCTTCGGCTTTGGCCGTATTATCAAATATATTTTTAATGTAAAGATTGTTTATTAAAAGTCGTTTATTTCATAGAAAAATCTTTATCTTTAAAATAGCAAAACAAATTATTAAAATATTTAAATACAAAGAAACAACGTTCCTAGCTAAATAAAAGAAGTAATTAAGCGTTATCGTAACGGAAGTAACCCGTCACCTTATTTTAACTTAATAATAAATTGTTATTTAGTAATATTGTATTGTACTAAATTCAACGAAACTGTGGAATATTTAGGCGCTCAGTATTTATGTATAGAGAGAAGTCACTGTTTTCTTGATTCACTGTAATAATGATATTTAATTATATCAAGAAAACAGTGACTTCTCTATAAAATATAATAATAATTAATTATTATATATCAAGACTTTATTTTAAAAAATACATTTTACTTAAAGAAAATACAAATTTATCCAAAACCTATTTTAGTATAATAAAAAAGTACAATGTTCATATTCCATATATTATTTACAGTAAACAAATGTGAGTAATTACAAGTATTACAAGCGAAACGTGGACACGCTATCTGTCTTCATTGTCCCGGTGATCCGACGTCACGTTGTAAGACTAAAACCAGTCACAAACTGAACGTTTATAATTAAGAGTATGCTTTTTCCGCATGGCAGAGTAGGCAGAGGTAACCTAGTGTTGAGACACTTCGTTTCCTACTTTCAAAGACGTGCTTGATCTAGTTACCAAGTTGCAAAGCGAAATATTTATATACCTAATAAAAATATTATTATTAACCAAAAATTTTATTCAAAACCTTTATAATAAAAATGAAATTCTTATAATATTTTAAATATGAACTACCAAAGCAATTAATTAACATAAATCAACAAGTTTGATGAGTGATTAATGTTGGGGATCAGAGAACTATCCATCTTCATTGTGCGTTGGACGTGTGACATATTGCGATATAAGGTTACTCGTAGACTTGCGACCTTAGACAACCTTTTCACTCGTACTCGCAAATTGACTTTAGAAGTCATTGTAAATAAAAGTAGATGTCAATTGCACATAAATTTTAGATATTATCAAATTATAGTCAGAGGGCAATAAACGCGACAGGTTGTGGATGGAATCTCGAGAAAATGAAATATTTCATCTTATAATAATAATAAAGAAGTACATATTTAACTTGAGATAAATGTTAGTAAAAATAAAGGTGTATATTTATTTTCTTGATACAAAAAATATGAGACAAATGAGATGTCAGACGCAAGCTATTATTTAGAAGATGGGAGACTGTTATATCATTTAGTAAGGTAAATATCATTGTCACTAAATAATACATTACCTACATATAATGAAGTGTTTGATTAAGTTATCTGTGGACATGAAAAATAATTTTACTTATAAAGAAGGCTTACTTATATTACCTCATCATCATCATCATCATCACCAGCTTCACGCTGTATCATGTACACAGCAGGAACCTAATGTTAAGATACTCTGTTCCCCACATTCTGCCGTGTTCTGGAAGCATTGTGTGTTGAGTGGCTGAACTCAACACCGCGCTTTGCCTCGACACTAGAGCGATAAAAATAGAAATATAAATATAATTAAATATTTCATCTCCTCGAGTAGGGATCGAAGCCACAACCAGTCGGTTTTACAGTCACACTTTTTGCCCTTGCGCCACGACTGGCCTCAACAATATTACTTTAGTTGTTATATTTGCTTACAAATGAATTCTTGAAATAATATTTCCACCTTATTATAATTATCTTACGCGTGCTAACGTCGTGTTATAATTAATATTTAGTCTTTAATTACGGTTTCGATGCAAAACGCTATTAAGATTTAATAAGGAATTTTGGTGGAATTTTGTGAAGTGTTGATTAGTCGTTGTGAAGTTGAAATGGAAATGTTTTGTTTTATTTATTAATGTAAAAGTTTATTTGTGAAACAATATAAACCAATGTTATTCAATATTATTATTTGTTATTTTTCCTTTATCTGTTTTTATGTCCTCAGTTACTAATTTACTGACCGACGACGTACAGTTGAAACTATGCGGGCTATAATGCTAAAATTTGTTTTTTGGTTTAATTTTGGTAGCATTTCTAAAAAAATGGATTTTAATTTTTTTCATCAATATAGAGAAAATTTATTTTAAAATATATCATGTTTAGCTAATATTTACTAAATTAACTTACCCTACACATAAAATAAAACAAATTCAGACTTATGGCATTATAATTCCAATATAGCCTATATGTAAAAGTTGTACATATATGTAAATGGAGTAACAGTGGAAGTAAATATTTAACGAGAATACATTTTTTCAGTTTCACGTTTTTTCCCGTAAAACAGAGTGGTCAGATAGGCTTTAGTGTTAAGACACTCAGTTATCCACTCAGCGCCTTATTTTCGAATTTAAAAAAAATCTATTCTATAAAAAACGCATAGTTTGCATACAGCCTTAGGGAATTCGACGCTTACTCTGTTAATGGATGATAATTATGGTACATAATCCACTGTGAAGGGTTATTACGTGTACTGATGGGGAAGAAGGGAAAAGGGTTAGTGGGAGGGAGGCTTCAGAGGATGACTGCGTGAATTTCGCTTTATAAATAATATGTTTTAAGATTATAATGGAAATTAAGATTCAAATTATTTAAAGAAATGGCTTATTTTTCTTACATTCACGTTTATTTTGTACACAGCACGTTAGTTAGAGGGCCCGTGTGTGCATTGCGGAACTTAATGACGGCCATTGTCGAATTAGATCGGAGAAAATAAAATAATAATTAATTCCCCCAGTGTGATTGAATCCATAAATATCACGTTATCGGGTCGCAGTTAGAGGCTGTATAGTATAATATGGTTTCCTTGAGATGCTCTGATGATGGCCAGGACCTGAACAATAAAACTCATCAGAGGTTACTGATAAACCATTCGAGTTTCGATTCGAGCTCAAGTCACGTGTTTTTATTATATAATTTATTTTAAAGATATATACTAAACAAATTCACTAAAGAGAAAACTATAAAATAGTCATAAAACGCGGTCTTCAAAATGTTTATCTGCACTTTTATAGCGGAAGACATAAGAACCTTTTCATTTGACACACCTTGGATTTGTATGGAGAAATTGGAAAACTTTTAAGATATAAAAATATTTCGTAAAAGCGTAATTTCGTAGATAAGGCCGTGGTGGCGCAGCGCCACTGAATCAGATTGTAAACGCAACAGTAGTAGGATCTGATTCCATTCAGGGGAAAGAAAAATTTCCATTTACCCGCACTGGAAAGAATACAATGTCTCGAAAGTTGGGTAGTCTAATCTGCTATATAAGAGGGATACATTATGAAACTAAACAAAAATCTTCTTTCTCTAGATACGGAAGCCCACACCACTCCCGTTCACAATCGGTCAAAGCGCAAAGATCTAGGACAGGTGAAAGGCAGCTGCTGGGCCTGCCGCAGCAGAGGGCGCGAGTCGCGTCGATGCCAAACACAGGTGTCGAAGAAGAGTACTATAGATTACGACATTTTAGTATTACTGGTAAGGCTGTCTTTTTATATATTTTTTTCAAGTTACAACGATTTTTTTCTTGTCACAATTTAAATTGTTAACATCGCTGTAAGGAGATTTTTGAAATATCTTCTGCTACCCGAAGAGCTTCCAAGTGACGTAGCTTCGAGGCATGCAGACGAAGTCACAGGTAAAAGCTAGTAATACATAAAATTATATTATAATTAAGAACTTACAGCATTTATCGAGTTTTGTAGAAAGATTGTCACGAAATTCAATTAGAGGAGGCCGTAAAGTGTTAAAGCGTATGTGTCAAATTATATCAGCAACCGCAAGACTCCAAAAGCCCGAGACCTTAATTATTGGAAATTACATCTTTAGTCTATAATTTAGAATTTATAAAACCAATAAAGAGAATATGGTGAAAAAATATTCCTTTTTCTACATTCTAGACATTTGGGAAATTGTTATTGTAAAGACATTTTCTGTCCAAATCCCATTTTTTTTATCTATTGTGTCAATCTATTAAGTTCGCATATTTAATTGGATAGGTTATATAGATAGGCCCTATTACCCAGATCGTGCGAAACGCCTTTTTAAAATATCATTATTTTTATCAAAAACAAAACAATAACTCTATTGTACAAAAATTGATACCACTTCGTCACGTAGATAGTCTCGAGTAACTCGAGTGCGAATATTCGTTAGCTTTTAACAATATTATATGAAGCTTATTATTCTTTTGAGCTTTTCAAAGTAAATTTTAATTTAAAATACACTTTTTAAAAATACAATGTGCATTTTTAGAACGCTAGACAAAAGGTTGACTTATACTGATGAATCGGTACAATTCTTTATATTTTTCTAGCAACTGCTTTATATGTGTATGACTTTTTTAACCCCACCTAGTATCTAACAAAGCATAGCAGGGTAGGGTAAGTGATACGATACTCCGTTCTCCATTAATAGAATTCTGTTCCGCACTTTCCGCCGAATTTTTGAGGTATTGCGTGTGGAGTGAAGGAGCGAATTATTTTCTATTCACCATCTGAGGGGTGTCCCAAGCGCGGACTGGAACTGGAGAACATGGTAGACATCATGCTATTTAGAATAAAAGCGTAGCAGGATAGTTAGGGAAAACTAATTAAAAAATAGTTGGGCTCACCAACTACAACTAGTTTAAATTTGGTCTAACGAAAATATTCTTAAACACAGACACCTTCAAAGTGAAAATAACAGCTTCACGTTCTACAAAATAGAATCGTTAATTGTCACAAATATAGTCAGGCAGTCCAATTATATTACGTCGCCGCGTAATATCGATATTGTTTATGTACAGTAAATATCTATATGATTTATTAAAAAGGGAAAGCAGAGGGAACCTAGTGTTCAGTCATTCCAGATATTGCAAATAATTGCGTCACCGCTACGACTGCCTCTATAATAATAAAAGTAACATTTAATCAGGTAAAGGCGTGGTAAACAGAGGAGACTCCTTGCGTTCAAGAAGATCGCGATCGAACACATCGGTAGCATCGAGTGCGTCTAGCACTGAAGCTGTCACTAGAGCGTCAGCACCGTGCTCCTTGGCATCATCCAGGTATACATTTTTTATATCAATTAATTTATTTTAAATAAAATAAAATAAGAAATTGATAGCTTCATGCTTTATCCCGCATTTAGCAGGGTAGACAGAGGGAACCTAGTGCTAAGGTATTCTGTTCAGCACGCACCATCATCGTCTCCTATTATCAGAGGAAGAAAACTAAAATAATTCATTCCCCCGAATGGGAATTGAATTGATAACTTTTTATGATGTTTCTCAGTATACATCCTGATAGCTATGAAAAATATAATACGTGCTTTTGAAAGCTTCACTTTGTAAACAAAAATATATTGTAATTGAATATTTATGGAAATATTGTACACAAAGAGATCAGAGTTTGTTTTTTTTATTTATAGTTCGAGTAGTGAGTGGACCTTTCGATATAAATATAGACTTTTTGTTCTGGGATTTTTGTTTAAAAAACAAAATGGAAACACAGTTAATTACAATAATTAAATGTGTTTCTATTCATAATTCGATTTAAATCATTTTCTTTTGTTAGATAATCGATTTATCAAGAAAAGTTTATTGTTTCAATGTAACCTTCTGCTCTTAAAATGTGTCATGTTCTATTCACTTTTATCCCTAATAAATGATATACATAACGTTCTCCCCAGGGACTCATCAGCTGGCCTCAGCACATACCGAGTGCTGGTGCTAGGTGGTCCGGGAGTAGGCAAGTCCAGTCTTGTTGGACAGTTCATGACATCAGAGTATTTGCACGCGTATGACACTAGTATTGGTAAGTATAGTTTAGTTCAAGAGAAAACGCATAAAGCTGGATAAACATATGGAACTTATTGCTAAAAAGCGTTTACACTGTTAGGCAGATTTTTTACTCTCCGCTAATATTAAACGTTTGGCTAGACAGAATACTATTTTTTCCTATAATCTTCTTACAAAGGATAATACCCAGGTAAATAAGTCGTAACAAGCGTATAAGAATTTCATTTCGACGTGGCTTAGTAGTCAACACTTGGACAGTTTAAGAGTTGCGGGTTCAAATCCCTCTCTCTTAATTTTTTTACGTTTTCTAAATATATTTACATACATTATATTATATTAAACATATGAAAATTTCAATTGACTTTAATAAAACCTACAACTTGAGAACATCCACTCATATATTTAATAGACCACCTTGCTTACCTCTAAATCTTATCCTTTTATCCCGTACCCAAATCTTCATGACCAATTAAATATTTATTTCTAAAGCTACCATTAACTTTATGAGAGCAACCTTTTGGAACATTTAATCTTACATCAAAGATGATAAATCGAAGAATGGAATTATTTATGGACCAGTGTCATTTAAATATGAATAGAAGGACCGTCGTGGCGCAGCGGTTCTTCGTATGATTCTAAACGCGACGGTTTTGGGTTCGATTCATACTCGACGGAATAAATTATTTTCATTTTCTCGTTCTGATAACAAAACTAAGCATGGACTTGAGTTCCGCCACTCAAGATACTGTGTCTGGAAAATTGGCCGGGAAGTGGTAAACAGGATGTCTTACTTAACACTAGGTTCTCTCTGCATTCAATGCATATTGTGCCTTTTTAACTTGGCACCCATCACAGCCAGCTATAATAGGCAATTAGAAACACCCCAACTACATCACCAAGCTCGCTAACGACTATCGTACAAAGTGGAACTACTTCCAACATACTGTTTAAGTTAGCGTTTAACAAGTTTCTTGACTTTTAGCTAGAAGTCCTAAATTGGTTCCCGTATTTAGACTTAATAAAGAGAAAATTACTTTGAGATAGTTCTAAGTTCGAATCTCGTATTCCACACATCGTAGACGTCCACCAGACAAATGCAGGTACAGAGATGTGCCTAACATTGTCTTTCTAGATGAATGAAACTTTTTAATAGGAAGAGTAGTTCCCGAGATTAGAAGCGCGTTCAACTACACAAAGTCTTTTAAAAGGCTTTTTACAAACACGATATAGAAGTTGTAACAGGCTTATAAGAATATCATCGTGGCTCATATTGTAGAATTGACGATGAGCGCTTGGACGTTTAAATTGAAATTAAACTTTCGTTCCTTAAATTATTTTTATTTCCTCACAACTTAGTTTAAACAAAAGAAAATATTTACTTATACCTTTTTTCCTGATGATCTTATATAAGTGGTGTTTCAGATGACGAGTCCGGCGAGAAGTCTGTATGTGTGCTGCTCGCGGGAGAAGAATCGGAAATCACCTTCTTAGATGCGCCACCTGACACTATAATTGTAGGTTTAAGTGTACGTTCTAGTGTAGGTACTTTAGTTATTTATAGTTTGTACAAAGATTTATTGTTAAACTATTTTAAATTTAAAGTATTTATTTACTTAGCCAATATAAAGAACACCAATTTTTCTCTTTTAATAACGGAAACCTTATCCAATTTAAATTTATTCAACAGTCAGAAGGAGCAGCGCACGGCTATTGTGTTGTATACTCAACAGCAGACCGCACCAGCTTCGCAGAGGCTGAGAGAAGACTACAGACGCTATGGGCAGCTGGACACACTGCCCGTAGAGCTGTCATACTGGTGGGCAATAAAGCTGATTTAGCAAGATCAAGGGCCGTACCTACAGACGGTAAGTTTTATTAGTTGTAGAATTATTCTATATTTTTTTAGCTTTAGGTGGACTAAAATTAATTGGAAGACAGAGATTATATAGGAAAAAGGAGGTGTAACATGATCATAGACTCATATGCCAGTGGTATTTTTAGTATGTTTAAAAATAGAAACCGTCAAAGACGTCACTCGAACTCTTCATTCTTCAATTCTTCTCATGTCTGAGGAAGTAATATTTGTGAACTGATGACAAATTATTTGACGTAAAAAAATAATTCTTGCTTGTTTTTCAGTCAAATCTTTCTCTTTTAAATAAGGAATTTATAAAAAGTGAATGATTTGACTGACTTTACGAGTATATTATAATAGTCATACATCTACAATCTTTGTCTTGTGTTTTCCGACTTAAATGCAACTTTTTTATACTAAACAAATAGCAGCGTTGAATTCCGCCAACACGCAATTCAAATTCAATTCAAATTCAAAATATTCTTTATTCAAATAGGCAATTATTATAAGCACTTTTGAATCGTTGAATGAACATATGAACAAAAAGCTACCACCGGTTCGGAAGGCAGTTCTGCTGAGAAGAGCCGGCAAGAAACTCAACAGTTGCTCTTTTCAAAATCAATGGTACAATCTATTACATTAGCTGGCAGCTATCCTGCATTACATTCAATAGTAATTAAATAATTCAATAGTAATTAAACATTCATTAATTCCATATTAATGTTTGTTAAATGTCTCGATATTAGGGTATACATCCAATTATCGAGACATTACAACGTGATAAAGATCGATATACCACAATGACCTAACTCAGTACACTCTAACGCTGTTAGAGCAAGCTGGACTTAACTCGATTGGTATTACTCAGGAAATTGCTTTGAACAGATTAACAATTACTAGGTTATGCCACTTTATGTAGGCCTGTGTACTGTGATTTGGGGGATGAGTTTGTTTCGATAATACTTTTATACTTATGCTTGTGGTTGATGTTTGTGTGTATTTTATGTTTTTATTGTTTTTTATTGTTCTGTACCTCATAAGAATTCCATCCGTCTGTCAATATCATTTTACTCAAGACACTGTCGACAGTCACTTGAAGCACACTGTCAAAGACAAATAATTTCATTCAAAATAGGAAGTTACGTCCTTAATTTTTTTAAACGTCAAATAATTTAAACATATAAAAACTCATACGATGGTATTGAGAACTTCACCTTTTTAAAATCAGTTAAGAAATTGAGAATATAGAGAACATCCCAGGTTTTAGTAGCAGGGGACGCCCTTGCTGACGACATCCTCTCAAGCAGCCACGTATGACATAGTCTACGTGTCTATTCCCTTTTCTATTTCTTTGAAAAGAAATTTCTATTTCTAAAATATAATTTAAGTGCAATTCAAATTCATATTTCAGATTTCTTACATTCAGTGGGGCCTTACAGAACAGACTTCCCTTACAGTCGCCACTGCGAGATTTTCGCAATATATATTGATTATACGCTATAAATAAATATCTTACGAACTAAGCCCACTTACTTTGATCCTTTTCTAATACTTCAAAGCTGAAAGGAATCGAATTTAATCATTCTAAGTAACAAGAGTACTTTTACCTAATTAAATATACATACTCAGGATTTCTTATTTTCTTATAAACTCCACGATTACTTTGTTGTTTGTTAAAGAAACATAATGAACGAACTATGTTTATGTTGTTTGTAACTTTTGGGTAAATGAAAATTACCGAGGGTACCCAGAGTTAAGACAATAAGTTCCCCACGCACCACCTAAATTATAATTTAATAATAATTTTTATCATGTAAAAATTCGCTACTTGACACGAAATGTAACTTTTTATTTTTGATTTTGAATATAGCGGGGGCAGAGGGAACCTAGAGCTAAGACACTTATTCTCCATTTCCGCACAATTTTCGGGACATCGTGCGTTGAACAGCGAAGCTCAACGCCGCCATTTGTCTTAATTATAAGAGCGAAGACGCTCTGTAGGTACCAATGCACCACGACGGACGCTATCTTCTAATCTTTTGTTATTCGTATCTCTATAATTGAGAATCGAACCCATAACGGCCCATAAAACTTTCAAAACGCAGGGTTGAGTTCCGCCACTCAACACGCAATGCCTCTAAAATTCGGTGGAAAATGGGAAACGGACTAAGCCTAGACTAGGTTTCCTCTGCCTACCCTGCTGTGTGCGGGATACAGCGTGAAGCTGATGCAATTAACAATTTTTTCATTTTCATTTTATTCATAATTGGCCTTTTAAAATCACTTATGTATGCATAATGAAAACGTTGTACAATTTTAAAATGAATGCTTATTTTATGACGAATCGAATATTCCGTATTTCAGTTTACGTCTGAATGTATCTGTTAATTGGCGTTGGTCGTTAGTTTGTTTAAAATATGGAATAATTATTTATTTATGGTACAGTGGTTGACATTGTGGCTACAGTAAGTGTAGGTTGCTATACGGTTTGAGGTATACAATTGTAATTTCTATTGACGTACCATGCATATATGGTCGGCATGTATTTTTTTGAAAGCCAGCTGCCGTGTAAGATTACTTTTAAAAAACCTATTCCCAAATAAAATAAGAAGTGGTCAAAACCTAAAAAAATATAAACATTTTTGAGGCAGGATAAATTCCTTATGAAATATTTGTTCACGCTGTATCCTAGGGAACCTAGTGTTAGGACATTCCGTTTAACACTTTCGGCAGAATTTTCGAGATATTACGTGTTAATTGGTAACTAGCTAAAAGAAAATGAAAATTATTCACTCCCCTTCGTGGGAATTGAACCCACGGCCCTTACGCGTACAGTCGGACCCTGTGACGTTGCGTCTTACAGCCTCATGGAATATTTAACACAAATTAAAACTTTCTAATTAAACATTTTCCTTTAAAAATCTTTTGCGCCTCGTCTGAAGAGGAACTCAGGTTTACGACTCAAAAAGTTTTCTTTATAATCTATATTTAATTGAAAAATTATAACGAGGCCTTAAAGGTAAGGTAAATGTAAGTGGTCTGTTAAATACGTGCTTTTAAAAAAAATACTACTATTTGCTCCGAATTCGTTCGTACAAGTAATTAGATAATATTTTTGTTGCTTTTCTGTTTGTGTACACTCAACACAAAATGTTTGGGATTCTAAATATGCCTACAAAATATGTAAAGATTATATTATTATATTATATAGTATGTTGACACTAAGTTTTCTCCGCTCACCGTATTATGCTAAGATTATTTTTTTTGTTCAGACTTTATGGTAAATTTTTAGTAAAACCAGAAACTATAAAATTTGTAAGCTACTTCTCTGTTAATTTATATATATTGGAAAACATATTAGGGGTTGTCCATTAATCACGTGAGGCTTGAAAGGGGGGGGAGGGGTTTGATAAAAATCACGAAAATAACACAAGAGGGATGGGGGGGTGTAGTAAGATATCTCGTGTATTTATTTTTTCGTCTAACGCGCGATTTTTAAACAAATATTAAGCACAGTGCCAACAACTGACCTGCAAGATGCTTATCCAGTTGTTAGTGTTGAAGAATGTCTTGCTAATGCGTGGTCCGAGGACAATATACATTAAATATATTTATGTACTAGTACAATACATGTTTTTCCTATGATTAAACTCTTCGTTTATTATTATTGTTATGGCAATAAAAAAAACTTGCAACCTGGTGTAGACATTTTTATTATGGTCCTTAATTTCAGAATAAAATAAGATTATAGTTTATACCTGTATTTAAATTAAGATAATATTCAGAAAATTTTAAGATTCGTTGTAGGTACTAAAAATACACGTGATGTTGAGAAGGGGGAGGGGTGGTGGTCTTAAACCTCACTACGTATCACCAATGGGGGAGGGGGGGTTAAAAAATGCTAAAAAAAGATCACGTGATTAATGGACAACCCCTTATGTGATAATGTCGCAACGGCACAGCGTAAATCAGATTTTAAATGCGATTGACGATTCGATTTCCCATTGGGGGAATGAAATATTTAATATTTTAATTTTTTCGCTCTATTAACGAGGCAGAGCGCGGTGTTAGGTTCCGCCACTCGGGCCAAAACGCCAAAACGCCTCAAGAATTGAGAAACCGATTTGAGAAGTGAGAAAGAGTGTCTTAAGCAATAAATTCCTTCTACCCTATAAGGGATTTTTAATCGAACATTAACGACATCATTAATGGATAAAAAAACTCCACAACAAAAAATAATTTACTTCAAAAAAAGAACATAGACATATCAAAGCTCGAACATCAATCGTATCGTCATTACCCCAATTTCTGATTTTCGTATTCGATTACATTATATATCGATTTTCATTTAATTTATTTTGGATATTATTAATGGTTTAACCCATATTTTGTATAGCCCTACGCCATTTTGGTTTTTATTGAGTTGGCAGCAAGGTGAGAAATTGTATAAAAATATTCTGTATATACTTTTATTAGGATCAAAGAAACGTTTTCATGACAAAGATACCTTTGTCAGTAATATTATAAACTCGGCTTTTCCGGCGGGTTCTACTGACCCGGCCTTTAGAGTTCTATAAAGAAAAAAAGTCCTTGTAAATTTTAAATCATAATTAATTAAGGATAATCCGTCGTGCCGAAGTGTAATGTTTGTGAATTCAACTCCCACTTAGAGGAATGTATTGTTGTCAGAGCGCGGCGTTAAGCTCAACCACTCATCACGAACATTATAAATTGAAAGAAACTTATGTTAAAACATTCCTTACCTCATTTTCTACCCAATTTTCAGGAAATGGAACACTACGTCTCCCTTTGTCGTGGTACCAGAGCGAGGAAATGATAATAATTCAATGGGAATAGAACCCACGACCGCCGCGTTTCGATTCAGGTTTTGTACTGCCGCGCCATCTTTAAAGAAGAAACGTTTCTTCTATTTCTTATAATATATTTCAGTCAAAACTTGTTTGAAATGTATCAAAATGTAAATCAAAATACCAGCTGACGTAAAAAATGTGCATGTAATTGAGACTCGGAGTCGGGACTAATACAGAATATATAAATACGTAATAAGCTAACGGCTGTTAACTTTATTTAAATGTCCATAAATAGCGTGAAACGAAACGTTTAAATTTGTGCATGAAAATGGGCAAAAATGCTTAAAGATTTTCAGACTTAGCACAATGGTGTTGGGATCGACTCCTTATTGAGGTAATATTTAGGCTACTTATAAAATATTAATCCGATCTAGTGTTCTAACTTCACGCTTTTTATCACATAGCAGAAAAGACAATGGGAAACTATTTACTAGTGGCAAGACACTCCCTTCTCCACTTTCCATTAAATTTTCGAGACATTAAATGCTTGCGCAAACATAACGCCCCAAATGGTGATCGAACCTATTACCACGATGGCCTCGTCTTCAAAATAATTAAATAAAATATTTAGTTAAACAATTCTGGTATATGTTTTCAATTAAACAAAGGTTTAACCTTCCTGTTGAAACGATCAATCTATCCTACACTACCTCCACCCTTCGCTTTAGGGCTTAACCAAATAAGAGTAAACTCTGTAATTGCTACCCCTAATTTTTCCGCAAGGGATGTCGTAAAGTGGACGGAAAAGGTCCAAGGTCGGGTGGTCGGTTACGACTATCAGCCCTTTTAGATTGTAACTCCATTGAATAAAGTATTTAATAATATATGAAGCTATTGTATTTCCAGAATAAATAGATAAACCTTAATAGAATAATTTCCTCGTTCTGATAAAAAGATAAAATGCGTCGTTGAGTGCCGCCAATCAATATACAAGGTTTCTAAAATTGGGCCTAAAATAGGGGACGGAATGTTTTAACACGGGGTTCCCTGTGCCTTCCCTGATAAATGTGAAACTAAAGATATATTATTTCCGGTTTCCTTTTGTTTCGTCCAAGCACTTTGTAATTTTCCCAATCTTCACTAACGCATCAAAAATAAAGCTGTATTCTGTAGTGGAATACAGACTTTAAACCGTATACACATTATAGCTCGACTAACGCCCGTTTTAGTACAACAAACTCGTAGAGACGACGTTTCTATTACTATTGAATGAAATTACGGACAGAACGATCGTTATGCTGAACTTTTTTATAGCTTTGTTATAAATGTTTCGCTCAGCCTCATACTGGAATATAGACGGTTGTGGATTCGACTCCTATTCGGGGATAGATATTAATTATTTTTAATTTATTACTCGTCTTTGTAAACAGATAAAACCCAACGTTGAGTTCAGCGTTTCGAAAACTGAATTCTCCTTTCTCTATCAACCCTACTAATGATAAAAACTAAAACTACAATAAAAAAAATATAATAAAATATTTAGTTACTTTTTCGACTCTATATTTTACACCCCATCTTATACGTATTTTCAGAAGGCAAAGCTCTGGCCACATCATACGAGTGCAAGTTCATAGAAACATCGGTGGGCATCAATCATAATGTTGACGAGCTGCTAGTGGGACTCCTCACACAGATCAGGTTAAAGCAACAGCATGCCGAAAGAGTTAGGTAAGGAAGAATTGAATTACTAAGGATAATGACAAAAGAAAAAGTAATGATAATTACAACAGAGTGAGACTAAAAAGTATATCCTAATATTTGTTCTTTCATACATTTCAGAAAACGTAGCGGCTCCAGAAAGAACCGCAGCCGCGCTCGTTCCCCTTTAGAAACGGAAAACAACGCCGCCCCCGCACCCTCTTCTGTCTCCAGCACTCCACGAAAACGTACTAGATTGTCTGCTAGTGTAAAAGTATGTATAGTTTTTCTTTATCTTACCTGATAATGAAGAAGAAAGTTCTCGTGCAGGTTTTCAGGGGCAGGCAGAGAAGACAAAATAAGTGAAAAATAATATTATTTTATCATCATTATTATATCGACAATATTCAGTAACAAATTCAGTAATTTCTGATTTAGGTGTAATTCTAATATTTTAGCGATTGTAAAATGTTTTTCCTTTAAACTATCATTCCAATAGGCAGAAGTAGAGCACTGATATCTCATGCAATATTTTCCAGGTGCGGGGTCTACTAGGACGGGTATGGGCACGCGACTCCAAATCCAAGTCCTGTGAAAACCTCCACGTACTGTAGCATTCCGCCGCCGAGCCCGTCGCCTGCTTCCCATTCTTCGATTGTGCGAATAACTATGCTTAATTCGTCAAATGATTAAAGCGTAATTATTACGAACGTAATCGAAGCGAATATTCCCCAAGTAATCAACATTTGCTTACCTATATTACCTATATAATCAAATATTTATTAATAAATAAAATTGCAATGCTTGGAAATATATATAATTATGCACGTAGGTACCTATATACAATTTTCAATGTATCGAAATAACAGTGCAGAAATCAGTTTATTAAAATTTAATAATTTATTTTCCGTTATCACATTTTTACACACTATATATTTTTTAAATAAAATATAAAAATCTGCATTTTTCAGCAGGGTAGGCAGAGGAATCTAGTGTCAAGACACTCCGTCCCCCACTATATTTTTTATTTGTAAATAAATTAATAATTAGTTATTTACTGTACCAATTACATTATGTATGGCATTTAAGCTCTGCCTCTAAACACGCAAATTTATGTTCAAGCGGAAAGAAAAAAATAAATTCTGTGTTTTTGAATACTAAGTTTTTTAACCTAATCTTCTATATATGTAGGAGGAAGCATTAATTAGAAAAATAATAGCCTTATTTTTTTAGAACATTTTAATAAACTTACTGATTTCTGCATCGAGCAAAAATTTAATAAATAGAACATTATAGGCTAGACAGTTTCGAAATAGAAATCGAATATGTTTTATTTTAAATTATAACTAATATGCATAGCTTATTATTTATTATGGACTTTATTATATTATTTGCACAAAAAATATGAATTAAAGGAAGGATTTTGAAAAATATTTGCTATGCTTACGGGGAAAAGACGGGCCGGCGGCTGTCACTATGACATAAAAAATTGTAATGTATTATTATTGTATAGAAGACTTTTTTTTTAAATATTTTCTATTCGTTAAAAAAAACTAACTATTAATGTCTTTTATTATAAAGTTTTAATGAAATTTTTAGTTTCAAATGTAATGAAAAATAAAAAAATAAGAAATAATGAACAATTAAAGTATTATAGAAGTATTGAGTATGTACTCGTTAGTCGTTAATAAAATTATATGTGATCCCATCGTGTCTCCTAAATAAATGTTCATATTCCAAATAGATGTTAGATTATTTATTATTATATTATAATGATCATTATGATTAACGAACTAATGTCATTTGCTATCATTAGTATTATATATTAATGAAATATATCATTAATGGCAGCATGTTTAGGCATGATTAAACTTATCAGATAAGTTTTCTAATGCCTTTACCAATATTGCATGTTTGAAATTTGTTTATTAAAATATATTTCAATTATATTATAAGGAATATATACCAATTTATTGACGGATATATTAGTGATTTCGTATAATATTGTAAAAGTATAGGTGTATATATATATAATTTAAACTAAATTCGTATAATTTCTTTTCTTGTAACTTGTCTTTACAATCTGTTTAGACCTTTTTAGATATTTATCGCTATCTTATCGTTTATTTTTTTTTTGTTATCTTTCCAAATATTTTTATTCTGTTTAACACCAATCGGGTCCACGGCTTCAAGTATAAGCTAACGAATTAGAAATAGACAAACATACACATAGGAGTGTTTTATAATGAATAGTTGTAGTGAATCGTGAGTTCAAAATCATTTATATATATCACAGGTTGTGTATAAAATTCTTAAAATGCATTAATAAATATAATTTCCTTGTAAACTTGAAAAACTAGGCGTTTCAAATAAAAATATCAGATCCACGCTTTATCCTAGGGTAGGCAGAGGGAGCCTAGTGTTAAAACATTCCGCTCTCTACTTTCCGCCTGTTTCTGGATGTATAGCGTGTTAAGTGGCGAAACGCCGCGCTTTTGTTTCGTTACCATAGCGAAAAAGTGAAAATATTAAATATTTCATGTCCTCGAATGGGAATCAAACCCAAAACCTGTCGAGTTTACAGTCACATGCTTGTTATACCTGCGCCTGGCCCCAAATAAAATTATTGCAGGATAAAATCTTTGAAAACTGTATCATATATTTCACATCTAACCCTTTTTTGATTTCATATTCTATTAAAGAAGCTGTGAATGCAGTTTTGAATAATATTTGCATTGAACAACTTGTGATATATAAATAAGGGTAGAGCAAGAATTATTGATAGAGTGACTATGCGAGTTGGGCAGCTAAAACAGGGCAATTAGATTGTAAAGTAAAGCCGTAGAAAGTAGGTAAGCGCAGGCACAGAGAAGTTAAAGGCACGTTAACAGACTATTAACTGAATTATAATTGAATCCATCCAAAAATATTTTGCCAAAGTTTTAAAATGCGCTGTTTTGATGTAGCGTAGCTTTTTACACTTAGTGAAAAAGTATGAAACCTCGTGGATATCAATGTTGGTATATGAATGAATGGACTTTAAATTAACTAGCCTTTTATAAGAAAATCGTTTGAAATAGTGATAATAGTTTTCAAGCAAGAATTACTTTTCATATCATAGTTAAATTAAATAATGAATTAGATTCTACTGTAACACCCAGTCCATTCAACATATCTACAACAATGACATTCTATTTTTTTTCATTAATAACCTGCCCAAAATTAATTTATTTATAGGATAGGCACACTAGACGTTAAGCTTTCTTTTGATAAATAATTTCAATTTGAGTGCCTGACATTTAGTGAATATTTTTAAATCCCTCCGTAAAACCCATTTGCCTTATTTTATTAGTGTTTATTTTATATTTATAGCTGACGCGTGTATTTAGACGCTAGAAACACAATTATATTGATAGGGATAATATTTAAATTACTTATTATAATAAGTAGATGTATTGTGCGTTCATGTTTTTGATGTCATTGTAATTTGTCGTACGAATATTATTTATTTATTAATACAAAAACACTTATCTAATCGTGATAGTTATATATGTGTATTAATAAATAAAATTACTCGAAATAATATTTAAATTACATTAACAAATATATTGTAGACGTACAAACGCTAGGTTCATCCTAGTATACTAAAATCTTTAGTTACGCCAGTTTTATAACGCTTTATATCCCAGGGTCCAAATAAAACACCAATTTCACCTCACCCTTGGACAATCCTGGACCATCCTAGTACTGATCTAGTCCATCAGATATCATTAGTCAAAAGTAGAGGCTTAGCTATTGTAGAGGAACATTAATCATTAAATATCATTATTATATTCATTATTGTATAATATAATGAACATATAATAGTTGACTTTAATAATGATATTTAGAGATGACTCTTTGAAAACGAGAGTAGTAAGAAAAACCAGGGAATTGACAATAAGGGTATCATCTTAGATAAATATCAAGCTTGAATTTCTTTTGGTATATAATCATACTTTGGCTTAAAAACTAAATTTCAATTCAGTTATGGATGTTCTCATAATTATAAAATAAAATATAATGGTGAATATAATTCCCGTATAAATAATAGTGAAGCCTGACATTTGACTTGAACTTGTACTTCCAATCATTAATATCTTCCTCCTTTCTCCCTTATCAGGACCTAAGTCTGACCTAAACTAGTCCTAATTATATTCCATTGGACCACGTTAAGCAATATATCTATATATTTGATAGGCCAATAGTTTCATAGGGTTTTCTAGGCGTAGCTTACTTTAGATTTTTATATCATTATAATGATAGTTTAATGATGCCCCTGTATCGGTGTATCCTTGTGAATATATCACCTGTGTTTTTTAATATGTAATATTTAGTATCGCATACATTTAGTAGCTTTCATTAGCATATTATAATATAATGATTTATATACATATATAATTTATATCATTACTAAATTAGAATAATCATAGCAGAATGTTTACGCTTTACATAATTTATTATGACTTACTCAATGTTTTTTAATGAACAAATAACTACAATTTTACAATTTGTATTTATATAGCTTTATATGACGTCATTTATCATTATCTTTATATATATATATAGGCATCATTAGAGTCATAGATGGAAATGTTTACATAAAATATTTCGAAATAGTAGCAAATTGTTTAATATTTATTGGCTTCATTAAAATTTTACTTGTATAGGTAACAACAAAAACTATTTTATTATTATGATCATAATATAAAATGAAGCTTTTTAGCTTATTTAAAATATATAATTTCCATATACATATGGCTAAGAAAATTAAATTTGATGACATTCTGCATTGAAATCATTCGTAAATGAACTGAAAAGAAATATATTGTTTTCTTGCAATCTACTATTGAATATGAGAATAGATTGATACGGTCAAAAAAAATTAACGTTTGTAAAAGCTTTTTATTTTATAGGTTATCAAGCAAAGTAACATTGAAAAAATATATATTAGAAATTTTGTTGTTATCTATAAAATACAATCCTAAATGTATTTTTTTCATAAAAAATGACTGCACGAACATTAACTGACAAGGACATATCTGTATACACAGTTTAAGAAAATTTTTGCGCACATTTAGATATCACATAGTCTTAGTAGATCGGACCTTATGATACGTTCGATAAAAAAAGAGTATTTTTTTTTAAGTTTATTACCGTCTCTTCTCAGTAGAACTGCCTTCTGAACTGGTGATAGCTTTATGTTCATTCGACGATACAAAACGGGCTTGCAAATGAATATTTGAAAAAAAAAACATTTAATGGAATTAGGATGCTTATTTTTTATTTATAAACGATATATTTATAATATTAAAATATTAAGCAAAAAGCGTTACTTGCAAATTAACCGAACCGTCGTTTTTTCATTATCATTAATTTCATAATTTAATTATATAAGTAATGAAACAAATAATTATGAATTGATTTTTTTTATTACATTATTATGAAAACTGTTCGAAATTATCATAGGGCCCAAAGTTAAATGAATGTTTTGGCATTTTTTTGTTTTATATACAAACTTTATTTGTAGTGTTAAATTATTGTTTAATGTGACATTTCTATATTTATTCTGATGTTTCGTAAATAAAATATAAAAGTAACGATTGTTGTTTTTCTTTCTAAAATTATATCTTCTTATCATTTAATACTTATAAGGTTATAGTGGTCATATCAAACGATATTACATATAACCGAAATAACTTATGATATTATAACTGAAGAAATCCGAAGAATTTATTTAGACTGGACATGTAATCAATAAAGTACAAAAAAATATAAATAATATTCTTAATTTAATCAATAATATTATAGAAGTTAGTAGTACTATTTAAAATAATCTTACTCGGGATAGAAAATATATAAAAATAATCTGTCTTTAGTATGAATTGAAGCGGCTACCTTCACACTTACCGCTTCTGTACCACAGGATGATTTTAGTATATAATATTTAATATTATAGACACTTATTTAATGGTAACTTTTTGTACATATGTAAAATAAATATAAAAAAATATCATTTTATCATTATTAGAAAAAAAATCTCAATGTATCACAGTTATATCATCATTTTCGAAAAAAATGTATGAAAAGGGATTAATTTTCTTCTCCAATTTGCCCTTTTTCTAATGGAAAGACTTATTTTTCTTTATTCTTAGGTGGAGTGCTGTCAATACGTCTCGTTGTCGAACCATTGCCACATTTTGGGTTTCGTGTAGTCCAGTTCATATTCTTCGCATTTGAGGCTGGTTATTCTGAAAATAATAAATAAATATAATTACAATATACAAATAAAATATTATATTAAAATGATCGCCGTTCTGGCGCAGTCGGCTGTAAAAGTGACGACTATGAGTTTGATGCCCAAGCATTATAAGTAGATATTATACACAAATATGTTTTCAATTGTTTACAATACAACCTACCTATAAAGCTCTTCTGTTACTGAGTAAATGACTGACTGACAGACTATGTACAGACGATAATAACGTAGGACGGTACTACTGGACTTAGAAAGTCAAAATACAGCACACATTACGTTGAGAACTATAGGGGAGTGCTAAGATAGAATATATAAAAAAAATAAAACGAAAAAAGCATAATTTATCAATTTAAATATTAAATTTTACGCAAACAATATTGCAGGCGATGACTAGTCGCGCTATAAAATTATTAATTACAGTATCTATTTGCATATTTTATGACTCTATAAAGTAATATTCACACACTATAAATAATAAATCGTGCATAAATTTCTGCACAACTTCACATAATGCACGCCTTAAGGTACTCGAATGGGAAAATGGAATGTCTTAACATTAGTTTCCCTTTTCCCTGCCTATATAAGGACCTTGCGTGAAAATTAAAAAAAACAATTGCTACGTATGTATAAGCTGTCGCGTTATGGTTCAGTGGGAGTTCTTTCTGTAAGCGCGATGGTTGTGGGTTCACTCCTCACTCATGGAATCAATTTAAAATTATTTTCCTTTCCCGCTCTGGTAAAAAAGCGTGGCGTTGACTTGTGCCATTTTACATACAATGTTTCCAAAATTGGACGATTGCATGGGGAACCATTTTACATACAATGTTTCCAAAATTGGACGATTGCATGGGGAACCATTTTACATACAATGTTTCCAAAATTGGACGATTGCATGGGGAACCATTTTACATACAATGTTTCCAAAATTGGACGATTGCATGGGGAACCATTTTACATACAATGTTTCCAAAATTGGACGATTGCTTTAGGAACAGAAAGTCTTAGCACATAATTCCTTCCCTCAAAAATATTGACTTACCTGGTTCGTCGTACACAGCGTACTATAGGATGAGCTTTTCTAAAACACTGAGGGCCCAGCACATTGAAGTATGTGAGCCCTATTTGGGCGGAAACTAAAGAATTAGTCTTACGGAGACACTCCCTGAACTTTGCGTCGCAACTGCAGTGCGATCTGTGGAAAGAAAAGAAAGATTAATACATAAATATAAATTTCACCCGTAAATGCGATTTCCACTGAGAGGAATGAATTATTTTCATTTCCTCGAAGTGCGGCGTTTAATTTCGCCAAAGGTCTAGAGCCCCTCTCAGGTCAAGAGCCTCCTTAAGCCGCATGTTGAGTATAACGCTTACAAAATAAAATGTACTCATGATATCACAATTACACAACAATAGCTTGTTACAACACCAATTAGCCGGATAATAAACTCAAAACACAATTATTAACAAGATCAGTTTTGTCGCTTTCTCTTTACGCAAGAAATTAGATAATCTAACTTTTGCAGGCATTTGTTGTTTTAAACTATAACAACAATTATAATATTTTGCCATTTTTTGGCCACCGTGTCGCCGTAGGACAGGGTTCACAGTAAATGTGATAGTTGTGGATTCGATTCCCGTTCGGAAGAATAAATTATTTTAATTTCCTCGCGATTTCTTAGAACAAGATATGGCCCGGCGTTGAGGTGCACAACCCGGAATGCCGGAATGTCGAAAATTGGACGGAAAGTCACTATTTCTCTTTTTTCTGTCTCTTTTACAGGAACAGCGATTGCTTTATTTTGGTTAACTAAATCAACTAGCAACTATATTACAGCCTCTATGCAAAAACTTGTCGACTCAAATTTGAGCTTGAATTGCATCCCGAATGAACACAGAAGTTGACACCTACAGTTAGTTATAAATCTCCAATTCCTAAGTCGATGAAAACAAGAACGATGCATTATTCAATATTGAACTTGGCACTCATTTCATATTTATGTTTTTAATAGGATTTAAGCTTTATATTTTAACTAGTGGACCCGATCGCGGCTACGCCTACGCTTGAACTATACGTATATTTATTAAATATAATTATGAAATTATTTTCAGTTTTCAATAGAGAGATGCGTTAGGCAAGCTCATTTTGGATGACGTTTTCTAACAACAAACTTTGCAAATCGTTGCTTAGCAACGGTCGCATAGCGTCGGTTGTTATTAACATGACGGAATAAATTGCATGTCGAATTAATAAGAATTTTAATATATTGGTACATATCGAAAATATTACAAATATGAGAAATAAAGTATCCTATATGTTCATCCCGAGACCCTCAAGTATCTCTATATGAGTATTTTATTACAATTAAATTAGCGGTTTGGCCCTGATTGCGTAAAAGCCAGACAGACAGATAGACAGACAGAGTTACTTTCGAATTTATAATATAGGTATTTAGATATGGATTACTAAAGTAATTCTCACACACATGAAACATAAAAAATACAGACATACCACCACGCAATATCAAAGTGGGGCGTAAAACATTATTACATAATCTAGCACATATTTGAAGATAAACGACGAAACCCAATCAAAATTGATCTATCCATTATAGAGTAATAAATTTTATGATCGTCGTAAAGCAGCTGACATTTATAATAATTTAGCTATAAATAACGAATTGTATATGTTGCCATATATTATACAATCAATTGTCTGTTAGTTCATAGTGATAAAACTCGATGGTCCTGAGTTTGAATCCTGCTAAATAGGATACACTGTATCCCACAAATAGCTTGACATACAGAGAGAGAACCTAATGTTAAAACACTGCGTTCACCAATTTCCGAGACACTACGCGTTGAGGACGTTTATCTTGTTACTAGATCGAGAGAATGAAAACAATTCAATACCCTTCTTGGAAATCGAACCCACGTTAGGGTGAAATCTTCTCTTCAATAGTATTTAAGGCAGAGACCGGAGAATTTTATATTATGCTTTCTTTTTACATAATATAAAATTATATTATGCACGCACATAACAGAATAGAGAGCCTAGTATAAAAACACTCGTACCCCATTTTCCCACCAATTTCATACCATTGCATTTGAAGTGACTGAACTCAACGACTAGTTTTATCTTCTTATGAGAATGAGGGAATGATAATCATTCATCCCCAAGTGGAAATTGAACCAACAACCCCCTTGTTTACAGTCAGATGGTGTGCCACTGATCCAAAGATGTGTAATTTTACATAATGTCCAAATATTATAAGTTTTTGAATACAAACACAAATAATAGTAATTTGTAATGTAAATTTACATATATGTCGCCATACTTACGTATAGTTAGGGAGGCGAAGCAGCAAACTGTGGAGTCACTCGAGCGTCATGGAGACCTATTGGGTTGCGAAGCTTAGATGATAACAAGAAAAAAATGTCATATAAAAAATTTCGTTTCACCGGTGGGTTGAGGGGTTATAGATTTTCAAAAATGTAAAAAAAAACTGTTCCATGGACATACTCGAGCGCGTCAGATATTGATATCATAAATTGCCTACGTCTTCTTAAGCATGAAAATATGTTAATCTGACAGTTTCCGTGGTGGAGGTGGTCGTACGTAAGAGTTAAAAATGGCAAAAAAAAAATATTATCGAGCGCGTCAGATTTTCTAAGGGGGTGTTAAGTGAACCTAAAAAAAAGCTCTTATGTAATAATCTAACGATTTGGATGTGACGCAAGCTCGTAATCGTTGTTTGAAAATGCAAAAAAAAATCGTCATCTTGAAATACTCGAGCGCGTCAGATTAAGATATATATGGTTCATCTTCATGCCCTAGACGTGATATCTCAAAATCAGACGATTATCTGAAGGGACTTGCTTAATCTGACAATTATTTATATTTTTTTAAACCAATACAAGAAACAAGTCAGCTTTACGTTATATCCTGCACACAGCGGGGTAGGCAGAGGGAACCTAAGGTTAAGACACTCTGTTCCCCACTTTCTGCCAAATTTTGAAGGCATTGAGTGTTGAGTAGCAGCACTTAACATCACTATTTTGCCTCGACACCAGAGCGAAGAAATGGAAATATAAATTTCAATAAATATTTCATCTCCTGGAATGGAGATTGAACCCACAACCAGTCTGTTTTACTGTCACACTTTGTGCCACTGCGCCACGACTGGCCTCTAATTTTTTTATCATTGAAAGCAATCAATAGAAAAGCTCAAGAAATAGAATGTAAACTAAAAGAATGTATGTTTGAAATAGAATACTTGTATTATAAAAATAAGTAGAAAAGAAAATTTTTTTTCAAGTATTTTTTAAATTTATCATCTTAATTGATGAGTTAGGGACCAATAAATAAAAAAAGAGTGCGATAGGAATAGAAATACGGTGAGAGGAATATATGCAATTCTTAGGTATATTAAACTTTATCAATCAATTTCTATTACTTCGGTTTGTGGAATTTGTCAGATTATATGTTTTTCGTAATCCTTGAATGATTCCCTTCAAAATAAAAAAAAATTAGCCGCGCTCGAGAATGTCCAGATAACGTTTTTTTTTACAACTTTGGAGCCCTCTCTCTCCTTTGCGTCACTCTCAAATTGTCAGATTAGTGGAATATACACGATTTAGCATGTAACTAACTTACCCTATCTTAATCTGACGCGCTCGAGAATGTCCGATGATCAATTTTTTTTTACTAATCTGATCCTTTATCCTAGACGCGCGGCCATACATAGGAAGCTCATATTTGGTGGAAGTACGTAACCGAGTACAAGGAATCCCCAGTATCTTAATCTGATGCGCTCGAATGACTCCACAAAGTCCCCTCTTCGCCGCCCCTACTAGTATTAATAATATGTAACAATAAACATATGACAGCTAAATAATAGCTTTACACAACTGCTCAAAACAAGAGATTAGTTTAATAGTTTATAATAAAATATATTTTTTTATTCTTTTTTTCCTCACGCCGTATTCCGCACTGAGCATGGTAGGCAGTGGGAACCTGGGAACTTAGTTTTAACCCACTAGGTTCCCAGTACCAACAATTTCGACCCCTACTTCACCGGATTTATGAGGCATTTCGTGTTGAACTTTGCGTATGCGTAAATATTTCATTCCCTCGAGTGGAAATATTTTATTTTCGATAGGTAGAGAGAGGAGCCCGGAGAGTGGAGAGCCGTAAAGCCGATTTGGAATACAGTGCGAAACTACAAATTAAAAAAATAAAGAGAAAAAGTGCAAAAATAACCTATTTGCACTTTTTAAAATATTGCAAAGGTATTGGCTTTTTCGCATAACAGCGTAGACAGAGAGAACCTACGATTAAGACACTCCACTCCCCATTATCCGCTATCTCTCGAGACATGTGTTTTGAGTGACGGAGTTCACCCCATCCTCGACGGGAGCCAATAATAATAATTCATTACCCCGAATAGTAATCGAACCTAGAACCGTTTTGTTCACTAAACGCAATATTGCTGCGCCACGACGGCCTAGCGTATATTATAGCAATAAAATGAAAATAAACGTTTCTTGTAAGATTTATATCGTACGCAATTTATTTAAATTACCGTTGTGGGTCGTATACTGAGGCGTGTCTAAGAGGACCATGTAAACATCATACATAGTTGCTATAAAGATGCCTTTCATTTTTTTTATCTACATGCATCCTATATATAGCTGGGTACGTGGATAAGTTGCCTAATGTCAAGACTTTCAATTTTTTTGGCGGTTGTCATTTCAATTCCCACGGCAAACGCGGCGTTGAGTTCCACCACTTAACAATCGGTAACTCGATAAAGTATCTTAATGCGATCGGAGTGTCTTAACATTAGGTTCCCAGGGTCCCTCTGCCTACCCTGCTATGTAAGGGATACAGCGTGACTATAGAAAAAAATACAAATATACACCAATTCCATTACGACGCATACATGCATAATATAAACTAGCTATCGAATCCACGACCTTTTCAATAACAGCCAATTTCACCAACCAAATTAACATAACCAGGAAATTGGGCTAAAGAAACCAGTTTTCACGAATATCAAGAACATTTAGTTGCATAACCACGAAAGATAATGCGTAATATTTTTCTGTAGCTCATTTATACTTGTAGTATACATTTATATTAGTTATGACTGACAGCAAAAGGGAAAGTGGAAGCCATGAGAGTTTGTTTACAGTTTATACAATGGTTGTAGCAATTTGTTAATGATGTTGAGAAACAGAAATGCTCATTAGATCTGGAATAAAGAAAGCAGCCTCCAGAACCCATATACAGCGTTAGGTAGGTACTGTATTCCCCATTTGCCGTCCAATTTTAAGGTATTGTAGGTTTTGTATGCTGAAGTCAACCCTGTCTGTCTCTTGTCTACCAGAGCCGCGAAATGAAAATTATTTAAATATCAATAATTTCACCGAATCGGGTTCAAACTCACAACCATCACGCGTATATTAAGTCCCATTAGGCTGCGAGGGCCTTTTACAGTTCATAGAAGGTATAAAATCAATGAAAATTATTTTTTTCAATAATTCATTAATAAATTCTTGTAATATAATTGCCCACTGAAGCCATAACTCACTTTGAAAGGACACAATTTGGTTCTAAATTTAATTAATTATATTATTTTCGTTAATAAAATGATGGTGACCTGGTAAATAATCCAGTATTGGTGAGTCCAAATTTCGTTTCTCCAGCCAATACATACATCTTGCAAGCATCGTGCTGCCTGCAACAAGTGTCCGTGAAAAAGAAGAGACCTAAGTCACTAGAGCGAGCTTGCGCGGAGTGACCGTCTCCACACCAGATTGTACCTGAAAGTGTTGTACATTATTTAAATTTAAGGTCGTATTCTTATTTATGTAACTTAGCAAAATCGACAATTTTATTTGGGAAATCTATTTAGAGAACTCCACCCGTTATTGATACAAGTTCGATTTCCTCCGTGGAGATGTTCCTCCACCCAACCCGCTATGTCTCAAGTTCAGGTAGAAAATGAAGAAAGGATTGTCATGCAGCTTTAAGTTATTTATTGTTGCGGTTTTAGTTACTTTTAAGCTTAATTGAACTTTTTGTAAACAGATCAAGAAAATGAAAGATAATTCGCAACTACTAGTCCATATTTGCTTAATCTTTAACAATCTTTAACTTATATTTATTTTATCAAATATAGTAAGTAAAAGCAAACTTTACCAGGATAAATAGCTTCAACTCTGTCCTTAAAGACATCTACCATAGAATTGGCAACGTTGGCAACACTGGTGACTCCGGAGGCCAAACTGTTGATGAAACCACGATCACTGTCTAAGGAACCGATGTCTCTGACACCAGCCATAAGCTGACTGAAAGGTCTGCTTAACCCTGTTGATATGGTCTTAATCACACCACGTGTGAATTGACCTGATAGACGAAAAAGATTTTAATATACATTTTATATGGTTTTATAAATTGTTGTAAATTGTTCTTATATTATTTAGCTTAGACATAAATAGTTCATTGTTTATACAAATATTTTTTTACTATTAATATATATTATACCTATTCCGCCATTTTCTTCTCTACTCCTTAATTTCTCAGCTTCTAACAACTCGTTTTGTCTTTGCATTCTTTTAAATAGGTCATATAATCCTTTCGGTACAACTCTTTCTGCTACACTCTCTACTACGCTTTCTACAACACTCCCAGCGAATCCAAAAATCACGGATAGAGTGTCTGTTTTAGGAGTAGGAGTGGGTACAATATCCTTCGAATCATAATAATCTTCTGGCACTTCAGTTAAGTTTTCTGTATCTAATTCTGTGAATACTGGTACTTCTTCGTTTGCGGCTATATTGTCTGTTTCATCAACTATCGAGTCATTATTATTGTTTGCATTATTCAACGTTTTGTTTAAAATATTTGTCTCATTTTTGACAATTATAAAGGATTCTGTTGCGTCTTCTTGTGTTATAAACGGGTCGTCTGTGTCTGACTCTAATATATATTTGTCGTTAGTTGTTGATACTGCGGTACTGCTGTCTATCAGTGTAGTATCGGTGACATTTATTGTTTTTGTTGTCATTTCATAAAACACTGTTGTAGAATTGAAATCTTCAGATACTTCCGTAGAAGGTGGTAAAGTTACCGATTCATTAAAAATTATTTCCAGTGGAATTTTCTGAGTAGTACTCAGGGGTATTACTGTTAAGTCAGGTTCTGGTGTATGTTCTGTAACACTAACTGATACACCTTCAGTCGTACTTAGCAGTTCTAGTGGTATGACACTTAACTCTGTTGTATTTTTAATATTCTCTGTCACCGAATCTAATGTTGTTCTGCTAGTGTCAGTATCTCCATTCTTTTCTTTTATTTTCTCTTCTTTAATGATAGTGTACTTGTAAGTATCTTTTTTAAAATCATCTGGCGTCCAAGGAAGTACTTCATATTTCTTATCATATTTAACAGAATATTCATCATCAAAATCTATTATATCATTTTCTATATCATTTATATTGTCTTCCTTAAACTTTTGGATATCAATAGATTTGGTTAATCCTAACGTAAGAGAACTTAAAAATAATATGGCACTTATTTCAAATTTCATTTTCGCCGTTCAATGTGTACGTATCGAAGTAATTGGTCCATCTGAAAAAAAAGTACCATTTGTTATAAAAAGAAAAAATGTTGACTTTGAACTAAATATTTACTAGACTGTACAGTTTCACAATTTTTCATGTAATCATCTACAGATAATAATGAAATGGTCAATCTAAATGTAAATGTTGTTTTTAAATGTCAATTATCTCGTCGTAAAAATTCAATTAGTTAAACATTAATATTTCAGTTTTTCACTAAAAAAAAATTGTAAAAGAAATGTAGAAGAGTTTTGACGTAGCTTGATAAGAGAACCAGGCTTAGGCCAGGCTCAGGCCCCTACTTTCCGTCCATTTCTGGAGGCTCAACACCGCGCTCTGCCTCGTTCCACAGTGAGGAAATGAAAATATTAAATAATTCATTCCCTCGAGTGGGAATCGTACCCACAATCTGTTGTGTTAACAGTCGCACGCTTATGTCCAAAATTGGATGGTATATGTGAGAATAAGTTTCGTAGGTTCCCTATTCCTACGCCTTTCCCTTTCCCTCTTCCTCTTGCTAAGAGAGAAAAAGTATTTTACATATAATTTTATTCTATTTTCATTCATTTTAAACGAATGGACCATGCATGCTCTATTGGTTATCAGAGTTAGAACGTTCGCTTGTATGTAGGTCACTCACTCAAGGATTGTAATACGTTCTCAGATATTACTAGATCAAATAATGAAAACTAGGATGTCGTGGCGGAGCAGTGTAGCGTCGGACTGTATACACGACGGTTATAGATTCGATTGTCATCTAGGGGAATGAATTATCTTCATTTCATTGCTCTGCCTCAAGAATAGTTCGGCTTTGTGTTCTGTCACTTCATATGCAATGTCCTGAAAACAGGGCGGTGCGTGAAGAGCGGAGTGTTTTAACACTGGATTAACTCTCACTCGCTCACAAACTCGTCGGAAAGTGGAGACCGTAAATATTAATAGGGACGTAGTGCCTTGACACTAGGTTCCCGGTTCCCTCTGTTTGTCTACCTTATAACAAGATACAGTGTAAAGCTGAAAAAATGTATATAAAATCTATATATATAAAATCGAAAGGTCACTCACGCATCATGAAATCTCAGAAACTACATGTGCTAGGAATCTCAAATTTTGCATAGGAGTTACTTATAGGACGTAGGTGCTCGCTAAGACGGGAATTTGCAATATTCGACTTCTAAGGGGTTGTTTTTGGGGTTGAAAGTTTGTATGAAACTTCGTTACTACAAATGCTAGGAGTTTCAAATTTTGCATGGACGTCACTTATAGGACGTAGGTACTCATGGAGAAATTAATAATAACGTAGTTCACGCAGGCGAAGCCGCGGGCGGGCCGCTAGTAATATATAAAATGTATATTTATTTCATTCAAGTCAACGCTAATTGACGACTAATTGAGTGTCATTAATTTAATTTCTGTTATTATTTTATTTCTTAGAGAACAAAATGAGCGTTCACATCAAAAGAATTACATATATATTGTATGTAAAATAGAGCATGAGAACATAATAATACAATAAAAGATATTTTATTTTATTACACGCTTGAGAAATAAGAATAGTGTTTACTTTTAAAAAAAGAAAAGTTACATATATAGAGTATATTTTTTGTTATTTTTTATCTTCTCGCTTTACCTATCGAAGTAGACAGAGAGCGGACTTCCAAACACTACGTTCTCATACCTCTTCCGTCTCGTACATTGTCGTCATCCTCCACATCCATGCCCATCGGGGAGTCCTTATACTTTGTAGTGACCTTCCAGTATCATCTATACTGTGTTCTTGAAGGACGACTATAACTTTTTGTCTAAGAGCAGAATGGAAATTGAACTTGGATCTTTATCTATATATAGCATGAGCCATTACAATCCTCATACTTAAGCTTTACAGCCTATACGACTCTAACATAGTTTTTTTTTCATAAAAAAAAAGAAAAGTAACATGATTTGTTTTAGTTAGTATGCAATGTACAGACGTGACGTCCTTAGACTCAATTTTGACTTCAATTGTCAACGTTCCGCTTGCTTTAAAAACGTTGCGAGTTCTCTCGCGGAACTCAACGCCGTGTGAACCTAATGAGACTGCAGTAACAATATATCTTGTTATATGAACTTCGCATGTGTCGATCACGTCTTAAAATGTTATAAATGTATCTAACATACAAAAACTAGTTGACCACGAAGTATGGAATTCAAAGTGAACGGCCCGTTTCTATGTAAACCGTAAAGAATGGTTTAATTTACGCAACACGTTCCATAACTAACATTTGAAGTTAACAGATTATTTAGATTTATTTATGTTGCCAGCTTTACGTTGTAATTTTTCATTATATCGGGAAAATGAAAGAAAATTAGAAAAATAAAATTTATATTAATTTCCCCGCCATAGTAGACATATACAATGTCCGGAAAATTGACCCGAAATGAAAAATAGAATGTCTTAACAGTAGAATCCATTTTATTTTATTTTTTTCGAACAAGAAATTAATGTTGTTAGCAATAGGTTTCCTCTGCTTTCCCCCTTGTACAGGAAAACACTTAAAATTGCAAAAACTAATAATTCAAAAAAAACTTCATTACTGTGACTGACAGATAAGGCACAGACGAAACTACTTTAAAATTTTGAAATTTGGCATGTAAGTAGGTTAAGGAGTGTAGAGGTGCTCTAAGAAAAGATTTCTTGAAATTCTTATGGAAAACAGGAAAAAGCGGGTTTTGCAATTTTGCGTCGCAAACAAACTTGTAGGCGACGACTAGTTGTGTATAAAATTGAATAGGATATTACATGCGATTGCTAAACTTTGTGGTACACAATATCGAATGTATGTAACTTTATCTATGAAGTCAAGTGAAATCTTATACATAAGAGTATATATATGTACAGTAGGAAGCAAAATGTTTCCTACATTTTACAACCAATTGAGTAATTTAATTTAAACCTTTATGACCTCAAGGTATTAAATGCCGCGGTGGTTGCGGGTTCGATTACCGTCACTTGAAAGTATTGTATTCAAATTGATTTGTTATTACTAAGGTTGAATCAAATTCTTAAGACTGCTTACTCGTGAGATATTTTTTACCAGCTTGAAATTAAAAGGAGGAGATATGTTGGTAATAGATATAAAAAAATGCAACCTGCTGTAGCCCTCATATATATAGCAGATCGCTCAGAACTTAACGCTGCCTTTATCTTGTCATCAGAGCGAGGAAATGAAAATACTTAATTCAACCGAGAATCGAACCCACAACGCTATATAACCGGCTCACAAATACAACGGAAGTAACTAACAATATATTAGACCCTACAGTGGCGCAATTGGTAAATCTATATAGCTGGTATCAAATTCACTCGTAGCTATACTCATATTTCTTAGGTCCAGCACTACACTACAAGTTCCACGTACCATGCAATACCTCTTGCAGGTGCCTCTTGCAGGGTGAAAAGCTGAGACCAGTGCCTAGGATTTAAGAGGCCAAAGGGATCTTTTCAATGCATCTGACTCTAATTAAAAGAAAGTTAGAGCTAAGTATCGGTTTTTATACTAACTAACTAACTAACTTAATGTAATCATCACATTTACCAACTCATATTGGTAACTACCAATATTTCCTAGTAAAACCTAGGATTTACCAATTACTGAGCTTTCCCAGTAAGATAAAATAAACATATAAATAAGAAATTTCAAGCCGTTCACATTATAGCATAGCGTGTAAACACCCATTATATAACGTACTCGAATATACTTGTAAGTAGGTATGTCAGTTATGTCACCGGTACCATTACGCCGCGCCTGCCACTGTATAGGGCTTTAGACTAGCGTAATGTCACAGGCCAGACTTGCCATTTCTTAATGAATATATAAAAAAATTACATCATTCACGCTCTATCCCGCATGAAGCAGGAAAGGCAGAGGTAACCTGGTGTTATGACGCTTCGTTCCAATCTGATATTACGTGTTAAGTGACGAAACTAAACGCCGTATCTTGTCTTGTTACTATAGCGAGGAAATGGAAATATTAAATTATTAATTTCCTCGAGTGGAAATTGAACCTACGACCGCGTTTCGCTGTGCCACTGCGCAAAAACAATCTCTTTTAACGAATAAAAATAGATTTTTATGTAGGTTAATGGTCGTTAAATATAGTAAATATTTATTACTAAGAGAGAGGCAGGAAATCGGTTGACCTTCGAGGACACAGCATCGATGATACTGGAGGAAGGTCACATACAAAATATGAGGACCAGCCGGTGGGCATGTATGAGGAGGTTGATAGTAGACGAGATGAAAGGTGTACTGTTTTATTTTATTAAATTTAAACGCAAAATTATATTATTTTATATGATAGAAACCTGTAAGAAAATGCCAGCATAAATATATGTAATCTATTTCCATACTATTTCTAGTCAACAAAACTTTAATATTTTTTTTATTTTTTTAGGTAGACAGAAAACCTTTTGTTAAGACACTCTGTGACTCTATTTACTTTACTTTCCGCCTATTTTGTGAGACACCTGTTGAGAGGCGGATCTCAACGCTGTGCCTTGTCTACCAGAGCAGAGAAATTACATTTATAGGTCCCTCGTTTTGTGATACGGTGTGAGTCCTGAACTGAAATAGAAATTTATCAAAATGTTATCATGGCTAGACCGTAAATCGAACAGACGACCTTTGTCTAATATAATATGTCCTACGTAATCAACGTTTCAATGCTGTCAAATAAGAAAAAAGGTCGAATAACAATTTAGATACGGATGCTAATTGACTTACAATTTACGTCATATCTTTTACTTAAATCCTTTTTATAAATAATACTAATTTTATCTTTTTGTAAAACAGACAGAACCTGCTGTTAAAAGACTCCATTCTCCATTTATAATAACTATATTAAATCGCAACTATAGACCTATAGCCTAGATAGCCTAGCATAGCCTTACTCGATGAATGAACTATTCAACACAAAAATATTTTTTCTATTCCATCCCATAGCTAATGAGTTTAGCGCATTTAAACTAACAAACTATTCAGCTTTATAATATAACCATAGAGGCATAGACTACAGGACTTTTTGTTCTAAAAAAGTTTAGATAGAACGATTTTTGCATGATTTTTCATATTTTTTCTTCTTTATTGATTAAATTTAAAAAATAAAATAAAGAAATCAACTTCACGCTGTATCCTGCACACAGCAGAGTAGGCAGAACCTAGTGTTAAGACACTCCGTTCCCCAATCCCTTGTTCCCCGTTCTTATTTAAAAAGCTTAGATAGAACGATTTTTATGTTACAAATTAAATTACTAGCTGATAGTCAAACAGTAGGTAAATAATGTTAATACCTGTTTCCATCCAATCTTTTACAGATATTGTGTGTTGAATGACGGATCTCAACGCTACGTTTTATCTACCGGAGCAGGAAAATGTCAATAATATAAATAAATATTTTGCTTCCCCCGATTGGAGACCAAACCCATAACCACCGCAGTTACAGTCAAGCGAGTCATATTGCACCACGAGTCGCGCCCACGACGCATTCAATTAATTTAAATTAAATTATAATAATTAATCAAACTACAGACATATTGATACTACGCAATAGGTTCTCTACATAAGACCTTTACAACCTTATGGCATTTCCTATATCTTAATATTTAATATGAGATAATATTACATAAGGAGGCCGTCCTGGCATAGAGGTACAACGTCTAATTACGCGACGGTTGTTAGTTTGATTCCCACTCGGGGAATAAACTTTTTGCAAGGAGAACGGAGAGTGTTAGCTCTAGTTAAAACATATTAATTGAGACAGAGGGTCTTGTGTTCAATTCCTAGTTCTTATTTTTGGTTTGCATGTACCTTATTATTCAGCTTCACTTTGTATCTCCCATATAGATAGATAGACGACCAGATATTTTTTTAACTTCACGCTGTTAGAAGGAACCTGGGAACCTAGTGTTAAGACACTACATCCCCATTAAGAACTTCCCGTCACCGTTGCCCACTTTCCGCAGAATTCTGGAGACATTGCTTGTTTAGTGGTGAAACTTAACGCCGTGCTTTGCTCTGTTATTTTTTTTAATATTTTACCCATGTGGGGATCGAACCCACAACCTATCGCATTTACTGTATTACTGTCGCCACGACTGGCCTTACATATATTAAAATTATTTAAAATTAGTGTTAGTCAATTTAACATTGAAGCTAGTTAAAACAAATATTGGTAAATTGTACCCCTTAGCATATACAAACATTGAAAGTATTTCCAAGAAATAGTATTTTGTTAAATAATTACTTACATGTGAATAAATATTTGGAAGTGGCCATCATGGCGCAGTTGCGTAATGCACGATTGTGAGTACAGTGGTTGTTAGTTCGAACCTCATTGTTTTTCTTTTTCTTTTGATCTCTCGAAATGCTTCGGGAACGAAATAAAACTTGATTTTCTACTTTACGTCTAAAAATTCACGCCAACGAAATTGTGGGCGATGACTAGTCTTACTAATAAAATAACAAATATGAAAAGTTGTGAGGATGGACGTTAGCTCTTGTTGTTTTTGGATGATCTATTTAGCATTTTTTAGGCTTTAGCGGAAAGTGAGGAACAGAGTATCCTAACACAAGGTTCCATCTGCCTACCCTGCTGTGTGCAGGGTACATCATGAAGCTGAATTAATTTAATGTATTTTTATTTAAATCTCTTTTCATTAGACTACGGAGGCGAGGCTGCAGTAAACTGGTAAAGTTAACATTTCATAATTCTGTCATCAAACTATAATAGTTATAATAAATGTCAAGGCGCAGTTGCCCCACGCTCTATCTTATATTAGTATATCACAATCTGGGACGAACTTTAGAGGCCAAGTTACTTTAGGGCCTAACAAAGAAACTAAACAGACCAGTGTTTATGTTTGTAAACACTATTAATAAGCATTTTCAATTTTTTTTTTCCTTTTGAATTGTTATTTGATTCGTTGTATCCCGCAATTAATTATTTTCATTTCCTCGCTCGTTCGCTGGTAACAAGACAAAGAGCGCCGTTGAGTTCCTCTACTCTACACGCAATGACGTGAAAATAGGGCGGTGCGTGGGGAACGTGGTATCTTAACACTTGGTTCCCTCTGCCTACCATGCTATATGCGGGGAAAAGTTTAAAGGTAAAAAAAATCGATCATAATAAGAGCATATTTACTATAAATTAGATTAAATAATAAAAAAATAGTATTTAATGAAAACAACAGTATTTTTCTTCAAATCATTTAAATACAGAAGATAAACGATGTTTTTTATTTTTATATAAATTCATATTGTCATAGAAAAACGTAAAAAATAGAAACTGGCGGTCAATGGTCATTAATCTATAATGTTACGACACGCGACACGCCTCACTGACTCCCTGGAAACATACGGGGCAGCATTGTGACTTGAAAATATGAATAAATGATAATAAAAATATGATTTAGGTCGTAAACCCATGATTGAGGGTTCATAATAATCCCACTCTGGAAAATGGATTATTTTCATTTCCTCATTCTGGTACCTAGACAAATCGCGACTTAAGTATCTTATCTTAATTTCACGAAACATATGAAGTGATGAGATTCCCAATACGCCTACACTGTTATATAGGAGATAGAGCAGCTAAAAAATGTTTTATAGTTTGGGAATATGTGAATCATCATCATCGTAAAAATATAATTTCAAACAAAAATGGTATAGAATCACATGTGTGAACATGTGATCTCATATGTAAACGAATGTTATCATATTGAGTTTGTGGACGTGTATTCACATATGTGGATGTCTGATCATACGTGTGAATACGTACTCCCATGTGTGAACGTGTATTCTCATGTGTGTTATTATTAATAGATATTATTCAATATGTCTATGTCTAATAATCTGTCTATTATTAATCACATGTGCAGGTAAATACCTAATGTCATGTGTTAATGAACATTCCCATGTGATTGTCTGATCACATATGTGAATTTCTGATCTCATGTATGGATTTTTTTACCTGTCTTTAATTATTTCCTTTTTATATATGTTTTATGGACATTGAATTATTTTATACTCTTTTTTTCATGTTTGTTCCATGGATATTGTATTGATGATTGTATTTTTATAATCTGATTATTCAGTGCGGCGTTGAATTCCGCAACATGTAATGTGTGTCTTAAAAATAGACTCTGGGAGAGATGTAGCGCAAAGCTAGTGTAACGTACCTGCACAACGTATATAACGTTCATTGTAGTAGGATGTAAAGGTGCGGGTTCAAAGTTGACATATTCGGCATAACATATCTAAGTTATAGTATTTTATTAAACCGTATACTAATATAATTAATATAAATATTATGAAATATTTGCAGATTCTCTGTAACCTTTCGAAACGCTTTTTATTGTCGTATTTTTACCAAACATAAGCGTATCTAAGCAACCTTACGATTTACTTTTACTTTTTATCACTCAAAGTTACCGTTTTATTGAAACTGTTAGTAAATTTGTAACAGCAGCTTTCAATAAGAAAATGAACTTAAAGATGATTTTCAATTTTTTTTGTTGTTTCATTAAAATTAAATTATATTTTCAACCTTTTTTGTTTGTTGTTTCATTAAAATGATATAGGAAATAAATGAAGTAAAAAGAAAAAATAAATAAATACCAGCCAATAACGGACAGAGATCGAGAAGATATGTATATTATATAGGTTAATTTACAAAAGAAATATGATTTTATCGCTCTAAATAAAGATATTGTATTCATAGTTTATTGTTTTTTGAAAAAAAAAACTAATTCTCAACATACATCCTTATTAGACTACAAAAGCTATAGAATACTTTTGTTTTGAAAGTAAAACTCGTTAGCCAGAATGCCACGGACGATGCTATACAAATAACTACTGTGTATGACGAAATACGTGAGTATTGATAGTTTGGCAACTTATACCCATTATTAGCAAACATTGAATGAAAAACTTAAGATTCATTTGTCATTTTGACGTCTAGAATGTGGAAAGATATATTAAGTGACCGTACTCTACGTCGCGCCGCCCCGTTGTTATGTTACGAAAATGAAGAAATGATAATTATTAATTATGGTGGGATTCGAACCTATATCCTGTCGCATCTACAATCGCACGCTTTTTCCCCTACGCCACGATTTGCCTTATTTATCTATACTAATGAGGTAAATCTACTATATATTTATAGATTTGTATTCCCTCTATAGAATTGAAACCCACAACTATGGCGTTTAGTTACACATTTCACAGTTACGTTACAATTGTAAATGTACATAGAATATAGCGTTTATTAATAAGCCGTTTTTTTGCGATTTTTTTATTATATAAAGCTATTTTACATAGTACGTATAAATAATAAGGAATTATAATTTAACAATAAAATAATTTCGCATACATTAGCAGTTTCCATATAAATTTATACTGTTTGTTTCCTTATGTAAATATACATTTTATATAAGTGTAATATTAAAAAAAATATAATGCTTATAATTTTAATAAGTAAGAATGTCTTCCTATTTGATATATATCTACTCGTACACTGATTTTTATTATAATACCGTGAAATCAAGAATATCATATATGAGGCAACGTTGTCGTAAGTTTTGTTGTGCTATCCCGCAAAGAACAGGACAAGCAGAATCTATCTAGGGTTAAGACATTCAGTTCCTCTTTTTTAACAAACTATAGAAATATTACGCAAGCTTAACTCACGCCTGGGGCAAAATAAATCTTCAGCGCCCCCCAGACGAACCCTTTTAATGTCATATGCATTAAATACATATATTTAAATAGTTTTGCGGGCCATTCGGCGCCCCTTTGGGAGAAGCGCCCGGGGCATGATGAACCCCTTGTATATTGTCAAATTAAATATTATATTATAAATATTGTCAAATTTCTAATAATGTGTGTAATATTTATTTATTGATTTAATCTACCTTATAAGCATTATTATTGAAAAATATTTAGCGTTCTGTACCTCTCGTACATATAAGCTATAAGTGTGCCAAATTAAATACTCCCCCGCTTTTCGTAAAAGTAGGTTCAAAGTTTTTGCTTCACGTATTTATATAGATACTTATTATATAAGTGAAATAACAAGTTTAATTAATAATAATATAAATAATTAAGTAAACAATGTTCTTCATTCATTTAAACCTTTTATAATATATTTATTAAGATATAATCTACTAAATACTCTACTGATTAAAATCTGTATTATTACATTATAAATTAACTTATCTTTATAGGAACTCTTTAACAGTAAGTTCAGTTTTTTCTGTTTAACATACGATTTATACAGCCAAAAAAAACACCAAAAAAGATGTCTAATGTATACTATTATATGATCTTTGACTTCCGCCATTTTTACACATTTTTTTATTCAATATCAATAGTTTCTTCTTGGTATCTTAAAATCCAGTAAACAATTAAAATATAGACAAGTAATAACAAATTGTATAATTATATATTCATAAAATTTATTAATGTATTGGATTACTCTTGACCTTTAATTTCTCTACACGTACGTCTTGATGGCACAGCATCTGACTGTAAAAATGACAGTAACTGTAAACGTTATTCCAACTCAGGATTCAGGATTCATTAGAGATTTTTTTCGAAAATTCGGTGATATGTAGGAAACGGGTCGTCTTAACACTAGCCAGAGGCTCCCTATGTCTACTCTGCTATGGGGGGAAAATGCTGGCTCAGTGGGCAACAACGATCCCCGCTTGAAGATTTTATTGTTGAAACAAGCCGCGGCGTTGAGTTCCGCTGCTTAACACGCAGTCTGGAATTTAGAGTGGAAAACGGTGTAAGGTGGAAAGTGTCTGGAAATTAGATTTCGTCCGTCAATCTCAGTATGAGGGGAATAAGTGTGACACTGTTAAACTAGAAAACCATTTACTTTAAGCATGGAAATACAATGAACTTAGGTAGGTATGTTTTATTGTGTCAAAGTCACAATCGTTTGGGAAAAAATTATAAATGAATAGTCTAATTTATTTCTTTATATTCGGATTTCTTTTTGTTGTGTTACCTAAACATGGCCTTAACTGTAAATTCTATAATAATTTACTTCATTTCTTTCACAGCGGCACCTCGTTTGATCAGATATGTGCCCATTTAAATCTTTTGATTGTTAGATTCTCACTTAAAAGAATTAATTGTTTCCAGCTCTGGTAACAAAAAAAAAGCGTTTCGTTGAATTCTGCCACTAATTACGCAATGTCAAATAATTGGACATAGGTGGAGAAAAAGGTGTTTAATACAGGATTCCTGGAGGGAATCCAGTGTTAAGACACCCTTGCCAGGATAAGTAAGACACCTGCCTTACGTTCCTTGCTATATGTGGGATACAGCAGGGAGTTAAAAAAATATAAAAAGACAGGCATAGAGCAATGCCGTTGTGTAAGTAAATTCGTTCAATAACCTTTACTGTGAAAACAATTCATCTTTCCTAATCTCACAAAGCGTCATTACAATAAACATTGAGACAGCTATATTTTTTACACTTTTACCATACTAAATATAAGTTTAAATGAAAAATCACAATTTATAAACCAATTATATTATTAAATAAAAAGTTTCATAATAAATTACCAATTCTCAATTTCAACATTTACTTACTTACATTGATACAAATATTGCACATAACCAAGTTTAAAATTATCACAAGTTTAAAGTATTAAAACTTACCCAAAAACACAAATCCTTACAAAAATTAAAGAAAAAAAAAGTAAAAATCACAAGCACAGATTAAATAACACTTTCACTAGACAATAAAAAGTCAACCGTAAACTTCTTTCGCGTGAAAAAAAAAAAACAAAATGGCGTACAGTTTGTTTGGCGCCAAACAGTGAAATGTCAAAATCGAGAGGGAACTAAGGTCGTAAGAAACTGGCGGGGCGGCCGATGCTGACATAAGACATGAAATTCAAGTAAACGTTAAAATAATACTGTGCTTATTTCTTTTATAACTCAGTGCTTTCATTTCACCTATGTATGTAATAAAATTCATATTTTATTATGTAAAATATTTTATAATAAAACTTATGTTTGATGCCAGTCGTGGCAGGGACACAACGCGACTGGTTGTGGGTTCGATCCTCAGTCGAGGAAATAAATATTTATTAAAACTTATATTTCCATTTCTTTGTTTTGGTGTCGAGGCAGAAACGCCGCGATGAGTTCTGCCACTCAACACATTAAGGCTTCAGAATTCGGCGGAAAGTAAGGAACGGAGTGTCTTAACACTAGGTTCCTCTGCCTACCTTCTATATGCCTTCTAGCGTGAAGAAAAAAAAGAAATAGATAGATAGATATTACTTCATATTAACATTTTATGTTTTTCTTTTTTTTTCATATTAACATTTTAAGTTTTTCTTTTTTTCTCGGAAATACGGATTATTAATGAATGAATATTATTTTTTACACTCTGGTAGTTAGACGAAGAGCGGTGTTGAGCACGGTGATGTCTACAACCCACAATATCTCAGAAATTGGGCGGTGCGTGGGCGAAAGCAGTGTCTCAACACTAGGTACCTTCTACTCAAATATTTGAATATTGACTTTATGAAATATATAATATATTATGTATTAATTAAATACTTTTTATTTATTCAAGAAAATCAGTCTGAATATTAAGGAAATTCGTACCACAATCACTACAAAGTGTCCAAAGGGAACCAGGACGAGTTATTTACTTCATTACCTAATACGATTATACTTTGCTTAAAAGGCGGTAACGTAATTTAAAAAGTTCGACTTACAGCCTCTCACTGATTGTGAGCGTTAATGACGCAATTAAACAGGAATCCCTAATTGATGTATGTACCTACATGTATGTATGACATATGTTAGTTATCTTAAATTTACTGTTTCCCAAATGGAGGAATGAATTATTTCCATTTTCTCTATCTGGTAACAAGACAACGTGCGGTGTTTAGTTCCGTATTTTGGGGAATTCAGGGATACAGAGTGAAGCTAAAAAAATATTTAACAATACTAGAGTAGACATGGATAAATAAGAACGCGTTATTAGGTATGTGGCAGTATTATATGTTAGCATATATATTTTTTCTCCTTGGGGAGTGTGTACGAGCTTACTAAAAGAAAGAGATATAAGACATCCAGAAGTTCCACTCAAGAAACGCAAAACGAAATTAATTGTAATATATTTTAATATAGTGTACGCAACGTTTATTTTAATAATTAGATATAATTCTAATGCATTTATTTTAAAATATCCGCATTCCATACTTTTTCACTGTGAAATATTTAATCAGAAATCAAATTTTATGCTCCTTCATTCGTATAACCTTCATAAAAAGAATTCGTTTTGAAGTTTTCCCTTCACATATTTATCGATAAACTAATCCCACGCTAACAAAAATATTGTATTCTAACAACATTCTAACGTAAATAATAATTTAAAAGCCAGTCTAATGTCTACGTTGTAAGTCGAGCAAAAAGTGACTGAAGGACGCGGTAATATCGCCATATACTTAAGATGCCGGAACTACGGTTACAATTTTTTATATAAATACTAGCGGCCCGCCTGCGGTTTCGCCTGCTTGAACTACGTTATTATTAATTTCTGTCTCCATGTCCAGTACTTACGTCCTATAAGTGATGTCCATGAAAAATTTGAGACTCCTAGCATTTATAGTAACGAAGTTTTATACAAACTTTCAACCCCAAAAACAACCCCTTAGAAGTCGAATGTTACAAATTCCCGTCTTAGCGAGCACCTACGTCCTATAAGTAACTCCTATGCAAAATTTCAGATTAATAGCATTTTTAGTTTCTGAGATTTGGTGATGAGTGAGTGACCGACCTTTCGATTTTATATATATATAGATAATATTTGAACATTAATTAGGCCGTTATGGCGCAGCGGCAAGAGTGTGTACTGGAACCACTACTCTAGTCGATTCAGTAGATGTGACATGTTTAGAACTATTTTCATTTCCTCGCGCTGGTAAGAAGACAAAGCGCAGGTGTGTCTTCCGCCACTCGACAAAAATATCCCAAATTCGACGGAATGTGGGCAACGGAGTGTATCTATTAATACAAGGTTCCCTCTGTCTATCCTGCTATGTGCGGGATACACCGTCTAGCTTAAAAAGACCCAACGGATCCTGTAAATGTTTTATTTTATTTTACTTTCTACTTTCTGCCAAGTTTGCCAAGATATTGCTAGGTAATTTGCGGAACTCAACGCCGCAATTTTTCTATGTAAGTAACATAAATTTCCCCTTAGTGGAATTTGAATCCACAATCGTGGTGTTCAATTACAAGATTGTTTCTCTCTCTTAATACGTCTTTATTTATTTAACAGTAGGAGCAGGTTGATTACCTAATAATTATATACATACATTATTTATGTAACATAATAGCACTGTGCAATTTAATGCTTTTCACTACAGGAACTTGTAATTAATTTAAAAGTATATTATTAGAATTGAGGCAGGTGCTTTTGCTTTCCGCACACGCTGTATCCCACGTAACTGGGAAAGCAGAGGGAACCTAGAGGGACCCTGTGTGTAGCGTAAAAAAACAACTTTTTCCCGTATAGCTGGTTAAGCACTCTTCATGCATTGCCAATTTTTTTAAAGATTCCGTTTTGAATGACAGTACTTAACGCCGGGCTTTGTTCCGTTGCATGTAGAAAATATATTATAATATTTTTGAAAATATAATATTTTTATCATCTCTCAAAATGTTAAAATCTGTGAAAGTTCCGTTCTTTTTTATAACAAGTACATTCTTTGGATTTCGGTATTATTACAAATATTCAAGGACTCTGTACAACGGATTAATCGCTTGTAATTTGGCAATTATGTATGCATATTTTTTGCGAATGTTTGAAATGTCGGATTAAAATTGTATGTATTTCAAATACTTAACTATGCGCGATAAATTAAAAACGATAAATTAAAAATAGGTTAATTATACATTTTTATGTAAATGCTTTTATTGCACTGCAAACGAGACGGTTATGGGTTAGAAGTCTCACTCGAGAAAATGTTTTTTTATTTCTTCGGTCTGTTAAGAAAACAAAGCGCAGCGTTAAGTTCCGCCACGCAACACGCAATGTTTCGAAAATTGTGCAAAAAGTAAGGAACGAAATGTCCTAATACTAGGTTTCCTCTACCTACCCAGATACATATGTGGGATAAAGCGTGAAGCTCAAAAAACGATGAACTAAAAATAGGTTAATGAAAGAATAGTATGCAAATATTTTTATTTATACATAATATATTTATTGATGTTTATTCTTTAACTGCTCTATTAATTAGTACTGCTTGGTAATTTTCAGAACACAACGCCGTAATTAGTTGATATAAATGTATAAATATCTCTCGAAACTATCACGTCTATCGGTTCATCAGGAACTCCGGTCAATTTGTTTAGCTGTCTAAGAAATTGGCCGGAGTTCGAACACATTGCTCAGTTAATAGCAGGACCACAACTGAAATAAATTTATTTTTAAATGTTTCTCTATGTAGAAATCGAACCTACACACAAATACTGGTCTATGGTTCCATATGGATTTAATCTATAAAAACAACCGTACTTGCATCTTCTTGTATAATAATTTCTAAGTTATTTATTAAAATTTACCATAGTTCGTCAGTCAGTTCAGTCCGTTCTCTCTGGCTACCCAACTAGAGATAAAGCGTGAAGCTAAAAGAAAACCTGTTCTTTCTTAACACTATCAGTTCTTCCTCCTCGATCCTTCTATGGTAATTAGTAAATGCACTGTACATGTTAATTGTGTGGTGCAATTGCAAGCGGAAGCAGACGGCGCGCGGCGGCAGCGACGTGGAACGTTGCCACATTGCGATTGAATGCAACACCGTAAGTGATAGGCGGTAGCGATTTTTGTATTTCTATTTTGTCTTCTGTGTTTTTTAGAATCTTTAATGTGATATATAGTTATGTGTCTTTTAGGTTTAGTGTAATTCATTTAGTTGAGTAGAATTTGCTGTCTAGACAAATAGTGTTTTCTTTTGGCTGTCGTTGCGCAGCGGCGCAGTGTCTTATTGCAAACGCGATGGTTTTGGGTTCGATTCCAGATTAGAGAAATGAATTATTTTTATTTTCTCGCTCTATAATAAGACAAACTGCGGCGTTGAGTGCCGAGAGTGATACGTGGGTAACGGAATGTCTTAACACTAGATTCCCTCTGCCTCCCCTGCTATATTGCAAGATAGAGATGCAGCATGAAGTTAAACAAACATTGACAACTTATCGATTGATGCCATCCTGATACCTAACTAAACAATGTATTGGTATGACGTTCAACTCGAAGGAATATTCTTTTCCTTCTTCGAGTCAATCAGCCAACGCTCTGCGTTACTGAAACTGGGTGCTTCCAGGGTGCACCAAGGATAGATTTAAGTTGCTTTTCTTGATGGTCGAATTCGTACATAAAATATTTATTTAAAATAATCGTGGCTATATACCGAAATGACCGTATGTCAGTTTGGATGGATACAAAAATATAACGTCTATTAATTAAGAAAACTAAGAAATTCTGTAACTTGAACCAAACTAAGTACTAGTCTTACATAGATTTGATACCTAAGTTCCAATATCAAATTATTATTCGTAATAAATAGACTGTAGAGAATGTACGGTGTCGATTCGTTGCCGTTCCGTCGCTATCTTATACTTGATTGGCAGTTCGAATTCTGTTTGGATTTTCTTCATATTTTTCACCCTTTCTTTTTATTTTTTAACTCTGATCGACAAAGCACGGCGTTGAGTTCTGCTACTCAACACGCAATATCTCGAAAACTGTGCGGAAAGTGGGAAATGAAGTGTCTTAACGGTAGATTTTCTTCTTCTTCTTTGGAACTTATTCAAAATACACAATATTTTACTTATTTTATTACAGGCCAGTCGTGGTGCAGAACCACAAGCGTGCAACTGTAAACACGAAAAATTATGGGTTCGATTCCTGGGAATTCCAGGATTTTAGAAGAAATGTATATTTTATATGTTAACTATAATTAGAAAAATATATTAAAAACAAATTACAAATCGTCTTATTGTATAAATGTATTTCTAATTGCAAAACAACTTTAGATCATATCGGTTTTTGCGCGGACGTTACTGAAGACTAGGAGTTGGCTAACGTTTAGATTTTAAGGCTATGCGTGAATTATACTTGAATATCTAAGTATCTATCTAATATCAAAGTAACGTTTATTAAGGTTTTAATACGAATAAATTTAATTTAATTTTAGCCCATGGAGTATCGCGCATATAGAGTTCTGTATTATATTGTATTGTATTGTATTGTATTGTATTGTATTGTATTGTATTGTATTGTATTGTATTGTATTTTATTGTATTGTATTGTATTGTATTGTATTGTATTGTATTGTGTACAGGATAGACAAAGTAAAAACAAAAAAAATCGTTATATTACATTAATTTTATTTTATGGTGACGTATACAATTTTTTTTTATTTTCAGGCACCCACAATTAACTGCCCAATAACACGCCGGTTGTTTCCTAATCAGTATAAATAAAATAAATAATAATATAATAGTTGTGGGTTTCAATTCCTATCGGGGAAACGAGTCAATCATTTCGTCGCTCTGGCAACAAGATAAAACGCAGCGCTGAGTTTCGCCAATTAACAAGCATTGACCCGAAAATGGGGTGGAATATGGGGAACGGAGTGTCTTAACTAGGTTCTCCCTGCCTACCCTGCTAACAAATAGACAACAAAGTTAAACTGCTGGATACAGAATTAGGATACAGGTAGAGGAATATTAAGCACTTACTAATTCAACTTGAATATCAATTATAAGATTTTATTTTATAACCTTTCAAGTTTGTAAAATAACACATAAGTACTTAAGTATATTAAAACTTAAATATCGCTCATTTGGTGCAACAATGACGTAATTGCATTTTTATAAAAAAAAACAAATTAAATACATTAATGTATGCAGAAAGACTATTTTTAAACTTTGATGACGTCTTCTACCATTTTCCTAAAAGTACAAACACGTAATTGTTATACTAAATAAGCGATATTATTATTTGTATAGCTAACTATGTAGTTTACCTCCACATTTTATACATATATTGAATAATTAAATATAATATTATATATTACTTATAATAAGAGACTTTATTTAAATGTTTAATATAATATTTTGTTCTATTTATTCTCTTAAAAGTTAAAAGAAAATGTTCTGAAAGAATTGGAGAGAATAAAATAGCTTTAAAAAAGTACTAACACACTTTTTTCGGGCAGTTATTGTGTGCGTGTGACATTATAAGTGAGTCTAATTCAGTTACAAATCGAAATAACAGCGTGTTAATAAGTATTAAAATTATTTAGCAAAATCCATAGGTACCTCGACGTTATACTTGTCTTCTCTCGAATCCGAATCTAAAGGTGATCTCTCCGTCCCGTAGTCGAGAGTGTTGAAAAGATTCATTTGCCGCTTGTACACTTCGTCTGAAGCTAACTTTATTTTTTCATTTTTTTCTACACTCTCCGCTGACATACTACTTGTGCCAGTGGCATGTTTCCCCTTTTGGTTGAGTGTTCGTGTTACTTTTAATATTTTTTCTGTTATTGCGTCGACACGTTTTTCGTTACTAAAATTTTCCTCTATCCAGTCTAATTTTGCTTTACCTTTTTGTTCTTGTGAATCTACATAAATTGGTCTCAAAGTTCGTGTAGGAAGTTTATTAAAATCAGTAGGTGCAAAGGTTTCTGCATCTGCACTAAATTTTGTTACATTTTCAACGATTACATCGTCGTCATCATCAAAAAATATATCAAACTTCTGTTTTGTTTCTACTTCATTGTTTGTTTTGTCGTTGTTATGGTTTGTTTCAACTTCTGGAGTAACTATTTTCTTTTCAATATTTTTTTCTTTCAAATCATTTGAATGACTATCCTTTAAATCCCCTGAGTCATCGTTATCCATCGACTCAAAAGTTTTGAATCCATTAATTTTATTATTAAAGTTAGCATCACTATATGAGTTAGTCGTACTTTCCGTCGTTGAAATATAATCAAGAACTTTCTTTTTAACAGATTTAACATCGGGGGCGTTTTTGATTGCTTCTATAATTAAATCAATACCGTCTTTTGCTGAAATTGTAGAAATTTAAATAAAATTAATGTTTATTTTTTATAAAAAAACGTTTTAAAACAGTAATACTTTACCTGGTGCGACATTTAAAGGGCGATTCTGTTTTAGTATATATTCCATTAGCGTCAGTAAATATTCTATGGCGTGGTCATCATCCAGAGCAGATCTTTTTCTTCGGTTCTTAGAACTCAACTTTAGGGCTAATTCTTTGAGTTTTCTGAGGTTTCTGACAATATTTTCTAAATAAATGTCTGTTGTGATAGTTCTATTTTTAGTTTCATGTTTATTACTCACCTTTGGCATTTTTTTTATTTTTACCATGTTTTGCTTCGAATTCAATGTAGAAATGGCCTCGTACATTTGCTTCATGAATTTATTTTGAACTAAATTATAACGTATTAATAAGTTCTTTAATTTTTCTAATTTTTGTGCCATTATATCTTTATTGCTTTGTGGTTTTCTTAAGCATCTATAATGCCGACGTGATAGTTCTTGTTTCTTGTTATATTTCTTGCTTAATATTTCCACTAAATCACTGAGAATATTAGCAAAGTTTTCTATGGACTCAATAAACACAAGTGTATTTTCTTTAATATAACGAATTTGGACACGTTGAGTTTCTGTCAGATTAAAGAGAAATGCTTCATATTCATCCTTTACTATTGCACTAAGTATTTTTTCATCGTTGTTTTTAAATTGTATACCTCTATTCAATTTATCATTTACACGATTTTTGTTAAGACTTAGTAATTTAAGAAGCCCTTTAATAATTTTTACTGATTTAATTATTTTGTTACTTTCCACCTTTAATTGATTAAGTTTTGAATGTAGCAATTTATCAGTGACGTTATATTTGCATGAATCAATACTTTTACATAAAACTTTTATAAAATTCTGTTTTCGGAACGGGTATTTTTTTATGTTGTTTGTTTTTTGCTTCTTAAATATTTTGGCTAAAAATATTTTTATTTTATCAAGAATATTACTTTCTTTATTAATATTTGGTGAAATCGTTGAGCTATTGCTATGAAAGTCATAAACGTTCTTCTTGAAATACTTCTTAAATTCACAGATTTTACCACACGTAGTAGTAATCTTTTTATCACTTATAGAAAATTGTTTCGCTTTTTCTGTTACATTCACAATATCTTGAAATATTTTATTAATGTGCTTGTTGTTTCTCTGTTTGCTTAAAATGTTTTGAATATTTTCTATATCAGTAGGTAACTTTTTATCATAATCCATAATTTTAGCTTGCGTCGTAGTTAATCTATTTTCATAACTTTCATTTTGTGGTTTTGTAGTCGTTAATTTTTTTTTCATCATTTATATCATTACTGACGACTGTATAATGAAAGTAATTACGTTTATTTAATGTATCAGCTGTAATATTAAATAATACAAATTCATTTTTAATATTGAATTGTTTTTTAGATACATCCATCTCTTGTATTAAAGGAGTAATTTTAGGTGTTGTGGAATTTGCTGAAATATAAAAAATGTCTGGTAAAGTAAAAAATATTTCTTTTTACATATGTTTAACAAAAAATTCTAGCTACACTTTTTTTTACCTTCTTCAGTAATATTTTGATAGTCGTTGAAACTAATTTCTCTTTTTCTTCTTGAGTATTTCCCTAATTTTTCATTTTGTTTCTTTTCAGTTATCCATTGTTTCTTGTTTATCTTATTTATCTTTCCAGGTTTCATTTTGCTTCCTTTATTTTTCTTTTTGTAAACTTGCTTAGACATTGATCTTTTTTGTATTACTTTATTGTTTTTTGCTATGCTTGCATTTTTTTGGGTCTCATATAATATTTTCTCTACAGAAGCCATTACTTTTTTAAATATTGTTTCCGCGAACAAAGCTGCCGTATCATTTTTTTTCGTTGTCCTGGGTATTGTTTTATATGTGTTTATAGTTGGTTTTTTATTTTGTTGAAAGCTTTTCTTGTTTACTGGTGCCTTTTTCTTTGTAGAAATAACTTTCTTTTGTAAAGATATTTTGGATTTATTTAACGCAGCCTTTTTCTTTTGCATTTCCAGTTGCTTCTTGTTTTTTGGGTACATTTGTTTTTTATTTTGTTTTTGTGCCAATTGCTTAGCCTTTTGATTTTTATTCAAAGGTTTTTTATTATATTTTTTTCCAGTCACTGACTTAGGAGCTTTTGTTGTCAGCTGTCTTTTAGTAATTTTGTTTCTTAGTGAACTTTTCCTTTTCTTTATTTTATTTTTACCTTTATCTATAAATTATTTAGAGATATAAAATAATTGTATTTATTAAAATGTAAATAATTAATGAAAATTCAAGCTAAATCTGCTTATAACTATGTGAAGTAAGATATTTTTTTCTATTAGAACATTTCAAATTTTTACTTACTATCAGAACAGAAACTCAATATGTGACAGTCCCATCGTCCGTTGGCATCGCAGTCACACACAGTGCAACCGACACACCAGTCAGCTGTAACATACAAATACGTTTTTTTTTTAGTTATTATTTTGGAATAAAAAGTAGTGGTATATCTTTCTATTTTCTATTTCCCGTCTTTCTCAAAGTAATGTGACGGAATCCAATACAACATTTTATTGAAATTCAAATGTAAATCTTCTGTATAAGATACCTAGTGATAAGACACTTTGTAACCCATGCACTGCCTAATTATAGACATATTGCGTGCTGAGAGACAGAATTGAAGGCCACGCTTTATTTTTTTACTGGAGCGAAGAAACGAAAATAATTTCATTTCCCCTGAATGAGAATAGAACCGACAATCGTAGCGCTTACAATCAGGTGCTTAGTTACAGCACCATGACGATCCCAAGTTGACATCTTGAATCAAAGACATGGCTATGAATAAAGCCATTTCTTTAATTAGATGTGATGCTCTATTCAAATAAAGATGAATAATTATTTTGTTTTTGGTCAAACACTATATTACAATGCTCTAAGAAAATTAGAATTAGAGCATTTTAAGATTTTTTTAAGCCAAACACTCTATTACCTATACACAAGCATCTATTATATATCTTTTACCTGGTGGACATCCTTCACTGAAACTTGACTCATGAGGCTTGCACTGTTCTGGTAGTTGTTTGTTGAAAACTGCAAAAAAAACCTTGGAGCTAGATCTTAAATTGGACATTTTATACAAAAAATAATATATAATACGTTATTTATTAATAACTTACTTAAAATTAGTAAAGAATATTTTAAATTTGAAGTGGAAAATTCGATATTATTTAGTATAAACACTTACTGTCTCTAGCAGCATCACGGAAGAATATATCGGTAAAGGAGGGCGACCGACGCATTCTGGAGTCTCTGTGCAGATAATTATAGTACTTTCATTAATTATTTTAAATATTTTTAATTCAAACGCGACTGGTTGTGGGTTCGACCACCCCACTGAAGGAAATTAAATATTTATTTAAATTTATATTCTTCCATTTCTTCATTCTGGTGTCGAGGCAAAGCGCAGCGTTGAGTTCCGCCAAACAACACACAAAGCCTTCAGAATTCAGCGGTAACGGAGTGTCTTAACACTAGCTTCCCCCCTACATTGCTGTGTGCTTGACTTATGATTTTTTTTAGATAAATATGTATAACATTTTATCGTAGCGGGACTAGAACACACGCCTCTTAGATTTGAGACGACTTTTTAAAAACCGGGTAAAAACCGTAAAGTGAAAAAAAAACATACCCCCCGGGAATCTTTAAAATGATGAAAAATGTCATTGTCATTATATAAAAAAAAATATTTTCATACCGTTTTCGTCTCCCAGCATGATAATAATGTTTCTTATCACACCTTCTGTTATCTCGCGGCCAGCACACAGAAGTTCCGTTGTTCTGACAGAAGCAGAGGTAGCACGACTCGTCTAATGCGTTCGGATTCGATTCCCGCTTGAAGTAATAACCTATATCCGGGCAGGTGTCTATATGGTCCATAGTATATTTGGATTTTGGTGAATCTGTAACAAATAAATATATGTCCAGTATTTAGTGTATACTTATGAAACAGAATCATTAGTTTCTCTTTTAAAGTACATTGAATAAAGATATTTACGTTTAATAACCGCTTTTTAATCTTCTATATACCCTACGTAATATATAGTAAAGATTTTTTGTTTATAGCTTCACTCTATATCCTGTATATGTAGCAGGGTAGACAGAGAGTACGTCATAGTGCTAACACACTCCGTTCCCCATGCACCGCCCAATGTTCGGGATATTGCGTGTGGAGTTTGAGAGAGAGATAGCAAAAGAAAGAAATCTCTCCCCTGAGTGACAATAGCCCTACAGTCGCTGTCAAACCCGACGAATTATATCTTAAGACTAGGCCTATACAGCTATTCAACATAGACAACATATATGGCAGAAAAATAACAAAAAATACAGTGTTTAATTATCAAAACAAGTCTAAAGGTCTTCATTGAACATGAAAAATTGTTAAGTTTCAACTAAATACGTCGTTTAGTTTAATAATATTATATTTTAGTACAAATAAGGACAAACAAAATTAAAAAATATATTATTAAACAAAAAGAGTGATTAGTCACTAGGTTCTATTTGCTTACCCCACCAGTTGCGGAAGATGCCTGGAGATAAAAAATAATCTATGAAGAATTGCAGATAATTCAATGATAATTCTTACTTATTACAAGATTTCTACGAGTATGATACCAATATAAGTGATTGCAGATTCACGCTTTATCCCGCGTAGCATTATAGGTACAGGGAACTTAGTGTTAAGACACTCCGTTCACCACTTTCCGGTCAAATTTCGATTCCTACAAAATTGCGTGTTGAGTAGCAGGACTCTTCTTTCAAAAATATTTTATACTAATCAAAAAATAATTCTTAGAATCCACCAGAATTCGTAATTGTAATAGCCTTGAATCTTGACAAATTTTTTTATAGAAAATTATATACAATCTTTACTAATATAATAAAACTGAAAAGTTTGCATGTTTAAACATGCGAATCTCAGAGACTAGAGGAATAATAAAAAAAATCCATTCTGGAAAATCCATTTAACGAGAAAAACTATCATCGCGTTAATTCTTAAGTCACCTGAGGCAGACGGTGTGAAAGCCGCAGTAAAAAGCTAGTATACATCATTATCTTTAGCATTACGCGACGTCCCGTATATAGCAGGATACACAGAGGGAATCTCGTGTCAAGAGATTTCGTTCCCCTTTTGCCGAAATATTTTTAAAAACATTGCCTAGTAAACGGTAAAACTTAACGCATCACTTTGTCTTGGGACTATAGCATGGAAACAAAAATAATTCATTCCCCCGAATGGTAATCGAACCCAAAACTGGCGCGGTTACAAACAGACGCTGTGACAGGCCACAACGGCTTCAATACCTAAGATAGATACCTAAATAAAAATAAAATAATAGAAAACTAATTATATATTAGCCAAATTTTCTAAGTAATCCCTCACCATTTCCAAGAACAAAATGCAATAAAAGAAACAACACGAGCATTTTCCTACTTGAACGGTAAATAATGACGGCAGACTCGTTCTCGTTGAAACACCAAACGTGTTTGTAAACACTGAAAATTCAAATGTTTTGTGTACAGGTACGGATTCTAAATTTCTTATTTATTTAACTTCCCGCAATTAGCAGGGTACACAAAGGGAACTAAATGTTATGACACTCATGCCACTCATGACACCGCCCATTTTTCGAGATTTTGTCAGAAAAAAAAAAGTTAAAAGTCTCTTTCGTTCCTGTAGGTATTTCGAGACATCCTCTCTCAGCGCCTTCTCATCTAAGGTCTCCTTCTACACTCTACATATACCTCAAATTGTAATTTTCTAAGTGCAGTAGTTTCGTCTATTCTTTGTCTGTCAATCATTTTAGATTCGAGCGAGGAAATGAAATATTGAATAATTTCATTTCCTCGCTCTGGTAACGAGGCAAAGCGCGCGGTGGAGTTCCGCAAATCGACATAATATAATGTGTCGAGAATCCAGCAAAAAGTGGGGAACAGCAGTGTCTTAATGGGAACGAAGAAAGAAAACTTATCTTGATAATAATATGTCATCTTTATATTCATTGTAGAACAAGAGTTCTAGGGAATAAATTCTAACATAATTAAAACCTACACATTAAATTAAAATCTACCAAAATCCATCCCCATCAAGATATTCAAACATTCTCGTATTACGAAATGCATTGTATTGTATTGTTCTGACGATGCACGTAGCGCTGGTGCTTACCGTTTGTTGCGTTTCCGGTAAGGTTGCTTACATAATACTTCCCTTTTCTTGAGGAAATTATTTAATTGCTTAGGGGACGACGTTTAAATGTAAACGAAATGGCTATGGGTTCGATTCCCAATCAGCGGAATTAATTGATTTCTTTTCCTCGCTTTGGTAGACACGATGACTTGATCTCTACGTTCTCTCCACCCTGTTATATACGGGAAAAAAGCGTAAAACTTAAAAAAATATTTAATTCTCTTTACTCAAACAGACAGAAGAAATCTAACTTACGTTATATATATAAACTGTCCAGACGCCACCATGGCGCGTGGGTGCTACTACAAACACTATGGTTGTGGGTTGCATTCCTACCTACTCATGGGAATGAAGTATTTATTTATTTCAATGAAAATATTGCCGCCGCCCGCGTTGAGTTCCCCCACTCAACACTATATGCCTCTAGAATCTAGAGGAAATTAACAAATTAAAGTGTTTTATTGGGAACGGAGTAAATTATTACACAGTAGGGTAGGCAGAGGGCACATAATATTAAGACACTTCGTTTTCCATTTGCCACTGAATTCTACAGGCATTCCGTGTTGAGCTGAAAAAAATACATAACAATAAACATATTTCAGATTATTTTTATATATCGATTTATAAATTACAGTGCAAAGCAACAATGATTTTCAATACATTTCCGGGGATTTTAGAAGCGATACTTGCGAGATGTGCTATAGTTATGAATGTGTCAACATAAACGAAGCCAGATGCGAATATTATAGAGAAGTTGCAAATATAATGGAAGAAGATGAATTTGAGAGAGAAGAGAGTGAGATCACTTACGAAATTGATGATATGTTATGGGAATATGTCGATACAGGTTGGTCTTTTAGCAAGCGAAGATACCCGAGGATGTTCTCTATCTCAGATTTTGTTGTCTTTCTTTTTTCATTAGGTCGGATATACCTCAGAGGTCGTTCCATATAAATTTTATGACAAATGGTAATATATAAACAAAAAGAAAGGAACATTTACAACTGTTTGCTCTTATTTTTTTCTCTTCTACCATTAATTTTGTTTCTTTTTTCAGCTTTACATAATAAACTAAGCTGTAGGGTAGACAGAACCCGTAACTATCTCGTAGATTCCTATTTTCATATCTAAGTAACAAGACAACGTGTGGCGTTGAATTTCGCTACTCAACACGCAATGTCTTGAAAATTTGACCGTACATAGAGGGCGGAGTGTCCTAACTCTAGATTGCCTCTATCTACTCTACTATATTCGGAAAGAATATAATACTTGAAGTAAAAAAACAATCTTGGAATCCTAAATCCTCGTATATATAAAATAGTTTAAAATATTCAATAATTAATGAGTAACTTATTTCAGCTTCATCGGCTTCCTCGTTTCAATACTGTATACCTTTAGTGTCGCAGTATACAAACTGTCATAAAGGTAAGAATTAAAAAAAAAACATTTTAAAAGGTCTCAAGTAAACTAAAAGGTATATTATCTTTACTTTCGATCAATAGATAGAGATAGAGATATTTATTGTCAATTGTAGAGATAGAAATATTTGTTGTTAATTGTAGAGATAGAGACATTTGTTGTCAATCGTTAAGACGAGAATACGAACTGGCAACTGCCGGCTAACTAGACCAGAGTAATTGTGAAAATTAATAAAAAATCTAATAATGTGATGTAAGATTTGCTTAAATTGCATTAAATTAGAGCCAGCACTCATATTCAAGACATCAATGTGCTTCTTTTTTTGAAAATCAAACCCACAACCACCCGTTTAATAATCAAATTTACTAACAACCAGAATAATAGGCAGAAATCTTAAGGGTGTAATACTTCGGATCAGGATACCAAAACGGATATAAGATAACCACATCTTGGCACAAGAGTTACAAAATGAAAATAATTTATTCCTCTGTATATAAAAAAGTATTGTTTTTTTACATTCCATAGACAATATATGTAGCGGATGCAAAATATGCAATTGCGATGTATCTGGAACATGGAATTGTACTACAATAGAAAACTGTCATACAAGCTCTTCAATAATTATAGACCATCGGATATTAGTTAAAACTATGGAAAACTTAAATCTACGTACGTATTGGAATATTTTTTATTTAATTTATGTCACAGAATTTAAATCTTGGCCGTTATTTTTATCCTGCCATGTCGAATCGCCTTCTTATGTTTTTGTTGCAGGTTTACGTTATAAACCATTTTTATTGCCTTATAAACCAGAGTGAGGAAATGAAATAAATTCATTCTCCCGAACCCACTACCGTCAGTCTTCTTCAGTTTTTCTCAGTTCTTCAGTTTTTTATAATATTAGTACCTATAGATAAAACTTAAAAAATACTTATTAATAAATTTCAGTTAAAACAAATAATCTTCATAGAATGAAGAGGTCTACCGATTTTAATAATGACGATATAAATAATTATAAACGTACTCTAAATTGGCTATATGGCATCGATTCTTTAGAAGAAAGCTCTGTTGAAATTATAAGAAATGTATCTTCTATAGAACAGGAAAATCCTGCGAGCTTAAATAGAACTGACAATATAAGTACTACGCATTCTCACGGTAATATAAGACTTATTTGATATAATAATTAATTATTACTGATTATAAGCGCTACAGTTGCGGGTTGGATTCCTATTCAAGGGAACGATATTTTTGTATTTCCTCGTTCTGGTAAGATGACAAGAGGTGCCTCAAAAATTTAACGAAAAGTGAATGACAAAAGTGTTGTAAGAGAAAGTGGAGTGCCCTTGCCTCGTTACCACAGCGAAAAGATGAAAATATTAAATATATCATTCCCCCGAGTGATAATCGTATCGAATGTTAATGTTATGTATATTATGCTTTAGGATGGCATGCTGCAAAAGGGACTACGAGCGTATATCGAATATTTTTGTATGTATTTTTTTCCAGATACAATTAATAATTTAAACAAAATAAAACCACTTATTATTCTAGAAAATGATAATATAACCAAATACAATCGAACTCTACAATGGTGGTACGGAACGGATTCTATGGGAAAAAAATCCATTGAAAATGAAAGAAATATGGCAAAGCTTGGAAGTTTAAATATAACTGCTAATATGATTGCTGATCATAATGAAGGTAATATGCTACAATAAGGTAATAGCTTCACATTGCAATTTCAATTTTCGTCCAATTTTTCAAACATTGCTTCTTAAGTAGCAGAACTTAACACCGTGCTTTATATTGTTACCAGAGCGAAGACGTGGAAAATAATTCATTGTCCCGAGCAAAAATTGAACCCACAACCACTGTATTTGGAAGCAAACGCTCTAGCCTCTACTACTGGTCTTTTCAAGATTTTTATATCATTTATATATTTCAGTTCAAAACAATAATTCCAATAAAACAAAAAAATGGACCAGTTTTGATATAAATAAATATATTCGTATCTTAAAATGGTTGTATGGAATAGATTCTTTTGATAAAAAGTTTGACGAAGATAGAAGAAATTTGATAAAGTTCGCAATTAAACAAGCTAATATCAATATTACCCATAGTCAAGGTAAAATTAAAATGATGGTTTCTTTTGATTTAATGCTTCAAGTTCCACACGTTTTATCCCACATATAACGAGGTAGGCAGAAGGAAACTGTTTTCTTTTCTTTCCGTCCGATCTCGAAACAGTCAGTGTTGAGTGGCAGAACCCAACACCGCAGTTTATTGTACAACAACGGGAAAATGAAAAAATATATATTCTTAAGTGAGAAACTAACCCAGCGCCTTTAGTAAAACGCTGTCATATCCAGCCACAATGGCCTAATGGTATGTTTATTTATTTGTAGTACTGTACGTTATTGCAGATACAAATCTTACTAATCTTAATTTTTTAGTCATTTTTTAGTTTCAATTTATTAGTCATTTTGTTTTTATTTGTTGTTTTCTGTAACTCTTTGTTTATATTTTAGATAATACTACTTCGTTACTAAAACATTTAGAGAAACGAAGTGTAGTTCTAATAACTAATGAAAGTCGCAGCACTACATTGAACGTCAATACTTCTGATAAAAATCAGAAACAAAACCAATATAATAATATTCTAGAGCCATTAAGTAATATTATAAGTAATAAAGAAAAGGAAATCAATCAACTTATTCTTATTAAAAAGAAACTTATGAAATATTTGAAATTGGATACTAACGTTACTGATTCAAATCACACGAAGAAAATGTATGAAAATAAAGGAAATTCTTCTTTTAATTTCTATCAAATTGAATTACCACCTGAAATTGACTTTAGAAGACGCAACATAAATATTCTCGATAAATATGTAAAAAAATTGAAAAAAGATATCCATGAAGTTATGCGAGATATAGCAATAATACAAAAAATGTTTCAATCTCCAATGTCGCAAGAATTGAAAATTTTGATAAGAGCTATGAAAAAATTTACACAAAAGGATAAAATACACAAAAGAACTGGAAAACACGAGAAAATTGAAAATTTCAGACGAAAATTTAATTCAGTTTATCATGACAACTTAAATGATATAGAAACTGTAAAAAATATTTTGGAACTTTTGGACAAAGACACACCAATAGGTGATGCTTTAGCACCGTTATCGCAAACCTCAAGAAAAATTCTAGAAAGAATTATTAATTTTATTTATACAGAAGATTCTTTCAATTCATTTTCAAGAATTTTAGATCCTAATAACGAAATAGAAAATTATATAATAAATATTGGAAATAAATGGAATAAAATGACCTTGAATATCGGTACAAATATCATTTCAGAATGGTTGTATAGTTTAAAACTGTTTGTATTAGAATTATCTAAAGATATACTTAAAATAAGTAAAGCTATAGAATCACTAGAATATGCTCAAAATCGACGTACGACTATTATTAATGATTTTGTAATAGAAAGATTAGTATCAAAAATAGGAGCAGATTTTAAGAAAATTAATAATCGTGTTGTACAAATAATACAGTTTCAATTGTTGAACCAAAATAAAAATGAAAAATTAAGAAAAGATTCGAAAAGTAACAACACGAAAAAATCCGCAAAAAAAAGTTTTATACAACAAATTAAAAAATTGCTTAGAAATACTAAAACTGATATTACAGATATATTCACAAAAGTACCAGAACCTAGGAATATTAAGAAAATAAAAAAGACAGAAATGAAAAAACAGAACCTAGCTAAATATGAAGAGACGATGCGAAAATGGCAGAAAAATCTAGGAGCTTCTAGAAATAAAAGGAACACTAATTTAAATAATTTTACGAATCGTATTAAAAATATAATTCCTGGCTATTTAAGAGGGAAAGTAAAACATGGCGTAGACAAAAAAAACAATAAAACTAAGACGTTAAAGGACCTAAAGCATAAAGGTAAAGAAAGAAAATCAATTCCAATAAAATCCATTATAAAATATATTTTTCAAATAACATTCCTAATTATTTCCTTAATATTTAATATTAACAAATATATTTTCAGGGCACAAATACAAAAAGATGTCTGCTACTGATGTCTAAAATGTCAAACTGTCAACGAGTGCTACTCTACCCTACACTTAGTAAATAAATAAAATAATAATTAGAAATTAAATATTATATTAGCCGAGCAAAAATGGTATTCACTTTTAGATAATAAAGTAATTAGCGAGTAATTAACCCTATAGCCCAAAACTCATCTTTAGCATATAGCAGGATAAGCAGACTACCCGTTAAGATACCCTTTTCACAAAATTCCGGCCAATTTTTGAATCAATTAATTGACAAGCTCTGACAACGCAAATGAAAACAATTTAAAGCATTAACAGATACATCCACAACCATAATTTTCAAATGTTTTTAAGTGATTTTTTTTTTCAAAACAAACAAACCAAAAAAATGTCAATAAAAAAAACATTTATTAAGCATCACAATACAAAAATAAAAAAGACATAAATTATATTATAAGTTAATATTTTTTACATCTAATAGTCTCTTGAACAGTTGATCTGGGGACATATCTAATTGTGGCTTGAAAACTTGACTGTCGATCACATTTTGAAACGGTAAAGGTTTTTCTAATTTCGTTGTTATAGCTATAAAAAATATATTACATATTTAAAGCAAAAATTATAAATATTATTATTTGGAGAATAACTCATTCTCATACTCATTTGCAGATTGGTACAATCGAAATCAAATTTAACGAAATTTTAAGAATCTAAAATTTTTACGAACGATTGCAATCTCATTGGTATATTTTTTCTAAATGAAAGAGAAATACTGAAATTACAAGTAACTAGGTACATCCGTTATAAAAGTTTTAAATATTTCTAGCTTAAATTCTTAAGTTAAGAGACTTTGAACTTACGTTCTTTTCTTGCTAGATTTTCTTCTTCCCGATGATTAGCAATAAATATTTTAAATAGCTCCTTAGCGACCCTTATATTTCCACTTTTTATCAAAGACAAAATTCTTTTGCCTATATTGTAATTCACATCATAAATTAGATCTGCATCCCTAGATTCTTTAGATTTCAAATACAATTTAATGCGATTTTCAATTAATTGAATTATTATTTGATCTCTTGTCAATTTTATACCATTTTTGCCTACTTTTGAAAGTTTTGAAGTTTCTGGCATTCTTAATTGTTCTTTTCTATTGAGATCTAAAGATTTATCTTTAGAGTTCGTTTGTTTTACTAAATTGTTAATTACTTTTATACTTAAATTTATATTATTTTCGGTATTATCTATAAATTCTTTCAATTCATTGAATTTATCACCAGGAAGATTATTTAAATGATTTGTAGATTTCTTTATATTTTCTAAAACTATAGTTTGTTGCTTAGTATCGGCTTCGAGAGTTTTAAGCAACATCAGTTTTTTATGAGGAGGTATAACGGATAGCAACGCAAAATTTTTATAAGTGTGTCCCGTTGATTCTACATTTTCAATCATTTCCTTCAATTCATTATATGTTTTTGGTTTCTCATAATTAGATGTTCTGCGCGTATTCTTTCGAAATTTATTAACATTTTTAATTACTCTCTCCCACACTTTAGCTGAATGAGGTCTTTCTTCAATAAATAAATTACTTCTACGTGTAGGCAATACTGTCGTGAATTCTAATTTCATTGAATCAATTAATATTTTTATTTTATTCAATGGAGATACACTAGGTTGTGACAATGTTTTGTTATTTATTTTGTTTTCACCATTCATTAAATTGTAAATGCAAGGCAGGGCTTCTGCTATATTCAACTTATTTTGCTTAAGATTTGTATCATTTTGTAGCTCTAGTAAATCATCGATGATTGCTTTCAAATGATTTTTCAGTTTCTCTTTGGTATTATTTAACTTCAGTGAACTATTTTCACGCAGAATACTTGTAATTGGTACTTCTTGCATCGGTAATTCAGTTGCAATATTTGTTGTTGTTTCAACATGTTCACCGGGTTTGGATAATTTCACTAAATCTGTGAGAGATTTTATTTTTAATAACTCAGATAAGTTATAAAGAATTCTTCCTCCGGTTTTATCATTTAATTTTGTGCTCTGTCTTTGTATATTTTTGCGTAATAAGCAACTTGGATTACTTTCTATATGGTTGAGGTAGTCTAAAATTAATTTATCTTTTATGGTTAAATTATAATTACTTAAATTAGTGCCTAATTTTTGTTCAATAATTTTTTTGTCATTTTCTTTACTAGTAAATTGGTTTAATGTTTTTATCTTTTTAATAATTTTTTTACTAGATTTGCTTGGAATTAGCAGTTTCGTTATTTTTTCTAACAAATTACCAAATAAATGCATTGATGAGTTTTCGTCAAATGTTAGTGCTTTTCCAACATTAGATGGCTCCATACCAGCTCGGTGCTTTAAATCGTTTAAACTTTTTTCAACTTGTTCAAATTTCTTCATAAGAGAAATAACATTATTCAATTTCTCAATAACATCAATAGTAACAGTACTTTCATTTGCTTCTTCTTTTATTATTGATTGGTTTTTGTCACATAACCTTTGGTTAGTTACATCAGCTTGATTATTATTATTTAAATTTTCATCACTTACGCCATCTGTAGATATTGTTTCACAGACTGAAATATTTTTAGCATCTTTATTCTTATTCAATGTACTCGATAACCTTTCAAGAGCATTCTTTAGAAATGTTTCTTGCCTTATATTTAATGGTTCTTTAAATAATTCTAACAAATCATTTATCTTCTCATGCTTAAGAACATCAGTTTCCGTAAAGTCATTTGAAGCATCTTTTTCCATATCCCATAACTTGTTAAGCAAATTACCAGCAATGAATGCCATTGCTGTTAACGTGTCATTCTCGGGTGTAAAAGTTATATTAGACACAGGTGGAACATTTGAATTACCTATAACCTCAGAGCCACCTTTTAATTCATTCACAATAAGTTTTGATAGTTCTGAATTTTTAATTTCTTGGGTATAATTACCCACGATGTTATTTAATTTATCTTTCATTACTGTATCAAATTTGTCACTATGTTCAGTTGGTACAATTTTGTTCTCTTCGATATGATGATCATACTCTTCTACTCGATTGTAATTGATATGAAGAGAGGATTTATTTTTATTGTCATCGATTAAATCTGTTCTTCTTGATATTTTTGGTGATCGATTAGGTTCTACTCTCTTAGCTTGAATTGTTCCTGATTTGTCTGAATTTTTTAATGTATCTGGAAAGTACAGACACAATATTTTAATATTTTATATTTACAGGTCCATCATTTACATTATTTTGCATCAGTTATATTATTTTATTTTCCTCGCTCTGGTAATATGTTAAAGTCGAACGCTTCCACCATTTAACACATAATCTCTCGAATATTGAGTGGAAAGAGGAGCGAAAGACAGAAAATGGAAACGGAGGTCTTAACACTAGGCTCCCGTAGTATGCGGGATAAAAGTAAAATTTAAAAATATAAATTACCTTCATTTAATTCGTCTACTGTATGATAAAATTTAACAGTATGATTTTTGGTGTTATCTTCCTCATATTTATTGTTGGTTGAACGTTTTTGCCTCTTAATGTATGAAGCAAAATCTTCTTCATAAGGATTGTTACCTGAAACTGAAATTATCGGTTAATCTCTGCAAGTTACGTAAATTCTAATTTATACTAATATTATAAAACAGAATAGTTTGTTTGGTTGGCCGCCCCAATCTCAGGAACTTCTTGTTTAAATTGAATTTAATCACGTATTGGCTATATTACATCGATCGTTCTAATATATCTACGATCAGATTTACCCCAGACACTTAGAAAGCCTCATTCACGTGCAATACACAATTGTTAGTTATTTCCATTTGACCACAGGGTCGAAACCACTGGTGAAAGTTAATAGGTATGTTCCGAATTAAATTAGTATGTTTAGTGTTAGAATTAGAATAATAATATTGATATATAGAATTTGCGTACTTACGAAAGTTGCATGATATTATATTTAAATATTCTAATAGATATTATATAGAGTGAATTTTACAGAGAGTGCATAAAAATAAAACGAGACTTTTTTGTGCATTTGTTTATTTTATAAAAGTAATTTAAAATGTTTTATTAGGAATAGCGATTATATAACCTGAAATTGACAAAGAAATTGTGTTAAAAACGTTTTTTTTTTTAGGATAATGTAAAATTAGTGGTACTTATATAATACATAAATATCATTATTACCTATGAACTCGTCATCCGGCTTTGGTGGTGGTGGAACAAAAACACGAGACTTCTTTTTCTGCTTATTTTTTAGTTCTGTAGAAAATATAATTGTTAAAAAAAAACCTTTGATAATTCGTCTTTGTTATGCATTTCATAAATTACTGACTGAATGGGTTACTTATTTGAGAAAATCTTACTTAATAAAATAGGTTTTCCCTAGTTTACTTAAACTAAATACGGCACTTGGTTCCGATATATAAAGCATAAATTACGTGAAAAGCTTCGATCAACTAGGTATATATGTATGAATGATAGACAAATCTACAAACTTGAATTGTTTACATTCGTTTTCTAAAAGAAAACCCTCATGCTTTATCTCTATCGGAATTCAACGCCGCCCTTTGCCTCGTTACCAGAGCGAGGAAATGAAAATATTAAATATACGACTCCCTTAAGTGATGATAGAACCAATAAATACGTCTAATATTTCTTATTATTTCTTTAATGATTATTACAAACAAAGCTTACCATTATATAAATCGTCTAGAGCAATGGAGACACTGTGTCTGGCATCATTATCATCATCGTCTGAGGGACACTCGAACACCATTTGGCATTCCCACTCGCCATCCGCACTGCATGTGCAACGGGTGCATCCGGAACATGCATTTGCTTAAAAATATTTTATAATTATTTATTATTAATTCTTCAGGCCATATTTAATATTATTATTTATGCGATCTGGTAACGAGGCAAGGCGTGGCGTTGAGTTCCGCCGGTTAACACGCAATGCCTTCAAAATTCGGAAGTAAATGGGAAACGGAAGTTGCATTCTATATGCCCGAAGTAACTTTAACCGTAGCTTAGGTGCTTATGAATTACATCAAAATTCTTAACGCGAGGTAATATAGCCCCATAGTCTTCTTTGAAAAGGGTAATACTACACAAAAATATTTTTTCCGTATGGAATGTCAAAAACAGATCGTGAGATTAGGACTTTTAACCATCTTCAGCTTTATGATAATAATATAAACAATATAGATAGTACACATAATATACATATACAATTATATATAATCTCGTATATAATTGTATATGTATATTATAATTAATAAATAAGTATTCTTACCATCACTACAATCAGAATATTCAGAAACAAATGGTACGCACTTGCCATTGTTTTCTTCGCCCACTGAAAAAACAATATTATCCCACAAAATCTTTTACTTTCAAAAAAGATCCAAGCAGCACTTGGAATTAACAGAATTATGTACGTTACCATTATCTTGGTAACGGCCGATTCAATCTTCGCCATTGCGATCAAGTGGAATAACTGACTGTTGTGTGCTCGATACCAATCCCGGGGAAAACGATCATGTTTAAATTCTCTGCTGGACAAAGCTTGGCATTGAGTTCCTCACTCAACATGATATGATTCAAAAATTGGGCGGAAAATGAAGAACGGAATGTCTTAACAGTAGGTGCCTATCCTGCTATATGAAGTAAAGCGTAAAGCTGTTTTTATATCCTTGTTGTAAAAAGGTCCTCACTACTGTTAATTTGGATAAATAAGTTTTGAAAACATAATGGGTCGAATGATCGATTCCAAAAAACGATTCCCAAACTATAAATGCCAGCTGGACTAGAACTGGACTACGTCAAGTAGTTATGTTAGAAGTTCATCGTCTTAGACCAGACTGAAGGTCTTTCAGTCAAGACATAAAAGTCAGTTCACAATAATTATAAAGTTAAGCAAAATTTATATCTAAACTATACTAAAACAAAAAACAAAATAGTGATAAAACCAGTGCAGCTGTGAATTAGAAACCCATTTTACTACAAAATTGTGCCAAAAATTTTTTTAAATCCAAAAATCGTGTACAAAGATTTGTGACCTAAATGATGTTGATTACAAGCAAAACAAAAACGTGCAAAAATTTAAAGTAAAAAAAAAGAAATAAAAAAATATAAAATTAAAAAACTTGTGTGTATTAAATGTTTTAATCAAAAATTATAATAAAAAAAATAGAAAAATCACATTTATATATCTAAATAATTTTTAAAACAATTGACGAATATTCATTAATACGCTTCTTTCTCTCTCTGAACCATTTTCAGTGTTTTTTTATTCATTTATTTTTATCTAGTCTTTGTTAATTAGTTCTAGATAACCAATTTATAATAAACTGTCTGTTTTGTTATTTTCTTTTTCCTTTTTCAATAATTCTTGTCCATGTTCTAAGAGCAAATGTCTTTAAACCTAAACATTCTTACAAATTATTCTTTTAAGGTCCAAAACTGTCTTAATCATTATTAACAATGAAGTCCACATAATCGCCTCTTGGACTTCCACCCAAAATGTTCTCTTTTGGCACTTTCCTACGCAGCATACGTATCTTGTTGCGGACTTGCTCGTGGAGGTTACGACGGTGGCCGTCGGGATGATTACAGCACAGTGTATCGCCTCCTGCAACCAATTGTTTGCTTAGAAATTTTTGAAAAAATATAACAGAGTGAGTTAAATAAAGACCAGATTGGTTGCAAGTTGCGATTTACGTACATAAGACATTTTATTGTCATATATTTAATACTAAAATGTCACTACCATTTTGCTCCACTAATTTGCTTTTAGTAGATAAACATGCGTTAAAAGTAAATAAAATAAGATAAAAAGAGCCGTTTTCAATGCTTATTTTCCATTTAGTAATTCAAATAAGAATCTTTTTCTAAAAATCTGGTGACTGGGTTGACTGAGTTATTATACGTGTGTATATCCCATTCCAATATGTTTAGGCGTATATTTCCTTATCTTCTTTTGGCCATAGGCAGAGCATGTATTAGCTTTGCAGTAAAATATGTTTCACATCTACATTCATCTTCTACCATTTTAAGTGGCTGGCATTTATAGTTTGGTTTCCTAAAGGCTCACATCATCATTAAGAAAACTCTTTTGATCAACTTTTTGACGCTAATGTCACGTTTCTTGCTGTCTGCCTGACAAGCAATATAGAATATCCTTATACCTCGGTCCTATATTTGTATATTTTCAAGAGTTTTAACTTTATTTTAAGCCGGCAAACCATCCATAATTTCCTATTTTTTCCAGATTTCTATGATACCACCATAATTACTCTTAATCACGTAAATTTGCCTTGTCCATAAAGAAGAGGAACGTCAATTAAATGATGCAGTTTATAGACGATAAGGGTCGTGCTATAATTTTTGGGAATCATTTTAGTTCTAATGTCAAAGATCTGTTGTAAAAAATTTTCCATTTGCTGATCACATTCAAACGGCACTAATATTAATCGATTCTACATATTTTTAAATATTCTCATTTCACTGAATTAGTGATTTGTCCTTCTTTCCACTTAATAAATACAAAAAAAAAACGCGAATAAGTAAAAACAATATATAACATACACCATAAAATTTACGAACCAAAGCCACAACACCCAAATATCAAAACGTGTAACAACTTCACCCGATCATACCGAAATCCATAAATTCCATCATCCCATCATCCATAGTCCTCCTCAACCTGTAGGACAAGTGCCGGAAGTACGCCGGCCTGTCCTGCTGGAACAGCTTCTTATATCTCTCCTTAGGAGCTCTAGGATGTCTGATAATCCTATAGTATTCACAGTACCATGGGTCCCTAGTTATACATCCAGCATGGGTACCGTCTACTGAACAAACGCAGTAGAAGCAGATGTCTTTATTAGAATAGTCTAGTAAAGAATCAATATCGGACGGTATGTCTATGTCAGTGTCGTTGGCGTTGACGTTGTTGCTGTAGTATGAGGTGCTACGTCTACAAGCGGCTTTCGCTGCGTAGGGTATCTCGTCGTAATGCCAGATATAATCTATATTGGATAAATATGTACTTTTGTAGTAAAATTGCAAGGATTTCAGATCTAAGATAATATTTTTAAAATACATAATTATGTTTAATGTTTGCGGCAAGGAATAAGTAGCATAATAGTTAAAGTTATATGAAATAATAGAAAGATATTTGTTAAAGGTAAATATGTCCAAAAGTGAGGGTACCACTGTTGAGTATCTTTTGGAACTATTGGAAATATACGTCAAGTATATGAAATTACGCGGCGTAGAACGCTGAAATTTGACAAGTTCCTTGGAGAGTATAGAAGACAGTCTCGAAAATCTGGACGTATCGGAATTCCGATGGTAACAAAAAAAATGTGATTTTACGTTTTATAGTTTATGCAAACGCAGTTGGTCGTATATTTATGAAATTATTTAAATTAATTTAGTTCTATAATTACAATAATTATATAAACGGGACATTTACTCAACTGTTCAATTAATTACTTAGCAAAAATCCAAATATGATTTAAATGGTTCCAACCACAACTGCACTGATCCGACACTAGCCCACCAACCTCGCCTAATCCTAAACGACAACGACCTATCATGGGAAAATGGACCATTCTTTTCTATGGATTTCTTCAAAATGGCCAATCTGATACATTCGTTGACATTCCTCGCTGGTCTCCGACTGCAATATTCGTCTTTTCCTTCAAGTGAACAAACGCAAACCTTGCAAGTCTCATCTTTACTTGCAATAGCATTCATATGAGTCCTTCTGGTATCTTCTTCAGAACTGCCTTTCAATTTTAAAGGCTTACTCTCCTCGATCAGTATAGTCGTTCTTCCGGGTGTACATTTTAGACCACGTTCTTCGAACTGTTCTTTTGTAGGCATTGGGACATTATAAAAAAAGCCTAGAACATTTTCTTAGAGATTATTTGTTTATACTAGAACCCATGTTGAAATCAATACGGGTTACCTACATGTGAATATAACGAATGACAAATAAATTGGATATAAAGGCTTATTAAATAAATAATATTTTGATCAGAATTATATTTAAAATTACTAGTTATTAAATAACAAGTATATTGATTTAGTAGTTTGAAGATATATTTTATTAACGTAAGAAAACGTTAAATATACATGAAATTGGATCAAATTCTTATGCCTTAATTTTTTTATATTTTTAAATTTAAATATAAACATGGTGACCTAGCAGTGAAACATAGTTTTGACGTTAATGTAATGGTTTGAGTTCGATTCCCACATGAGAAAATGATAATATTTAAGTTATTTTCATACTACTCTTTTGTAAAACAAAACACCATGTTTAGAATTCTGACGATAAGTTGAGTGTCTTGTCACTAAGCTCCCTACCTACCCTGCTAATTGAAATAAGAAACGACGATGAAACAAAATAATAACTTCACTCACCCCCCAACACAACGTCCAGGGTCAGGATGATGGAAACCAGCAACACTATCCTCACGTACATTGTAACTGATGATTGATGATACTCTATGATGCGGAACGCTATATAAACGTTTTACTTGAATTGCATTTGTGCATACTTTTTATTGGCATCAGAGATGGATTTGTGGAGATTAATGTGGCGGATTTTTTGTTTTGGCGGATTGGTTGCTATTATTTATTGTAAAATGGTATTCGGTTACGGGTTTGATTCCCATTTAGGGGAATTAAATATTTTCTTTTCCTTTCTCTGGTAAAATGGCAAAGCGCGGCTTTGGGGTTCGCCCTGCAATTTGCGAGACATAGAGTTGGCCTAAAAAGACTACATAAAAAAATGAAATTGTGTCTAATAATAATAGTTTCTAATACATCCCTGTCATTAATGAATGAATGCTATAACAATGCACTCAAGTATATAAGAATATGAGAAAAAATAAAAACTTTATCGCGAACACCTGTTTTAAGATTTATACTATTTTTTTCATTACCTTCATACATCCATCGCTTATTACAGAATAAAGAGAGAGAACGAGAGATAGAAAGGTAGCGGAACTCAACGCCGCATCGTTTAAGCTGCGGCCTGAGTGATCAATGGGATTCCCCATTGATCACTCAGGCTACGTTTTCGAAATATTGCAATCAGAACGAAAAAATTAAAATAAATGAACCCTCAACCGTCACATTTACAGACAGACTTACTGCACCACGGCGACTACGACATTTGAAGTGAGTTGTAAATAGTAATTCAAAAATATCATTATCACTAGAAAATAATAAAATACGATAGATAGATTTTTACAACGCTTTTTCTCAGATATTAAAAAACCAAAGTTTGTAATGTATAAAAATATATAGTCTAACCTTTCTCTTTCTAATTCCGTATACTATAAAAATAAATATTACTGGTTGTAAGCGCATTTTTTATTGCTTCACACTATATCCCAAGACGGGCAAAGGGAACCTAATGTTAAGCTTAAGACACTTCGTTCTCCACACACCACCCAATTTTTTGTACAGGAAATTATAATTCACTCCCTGGAGTGGGAATCGAACCCACATTCAATGTCGCTGCGCCACGATGGCCTCAATTAAATATATAAATTCTAAAAATATGAAGGTACATTTATTTAGTTGTAGGTATACGATGGTTGCAAGTACGAATTCATCTTGGAAAAATATTTATAATTTTACTATTTCGTTGAAATAGTAATTTGATTAAAGAACAAATACAAATAAGATTATTAATAAAAACAATAAAACAATTTACAAAAAAAAATAAAAAGTTTAATATCAATAAAAGTACAAAACTTAAAATGAAATTATACTTATTTTGAATATTTTTAGAGTGTTATTCCACACTTAAGAAAGGAAAATACTTTTTAGAAAACGTATAGGTACTAATTTGAACGTATCGGGATTTGAACACGGGCCTCTTGCCTGGGAAACCATCCAAGCGATCTGACCGGCGCATTGCGACAGATATAAATTCAATATTCATTCACCAAAAGAAAGCTGGGAGACGTATTTATAACATAAAAGCTCGAAATTCTCTGCGAGATGTTTTTAAAGATGCAGGTATACAGTTTCTTCACAATTTGTATACTATAACATTCTGTTTGCCCGACAACATATACAATGTCATAGCAAAAATAGTAATAAACATAAAATAGGAACGAGAAATAAAGATAAGATTGTTTCGCCAAGTTTTCGCCTCCAAAAACTTAATAAATCTTTTATGAGGTTGAGTATACGTGTATATAATAAAATTTCACAATGTGTTCTAAGTATACAACAACAACAATTTAAAGTATCTGTAAAAAAAATACAAAGCTTATTACACTGTTCAAGAATATTTAGAGGATAAAGATGTCTGTATCTATTGATTGTCTTGTATGATAATTGACAGTTAATGGAATAATTGAATTATACCATTGACTTTGAAAAGAGCAACTATTGAGTTCCTTGCCGGCTCTTCTCAGCAGGACTGCCTTAAGACATGGTGGTAGCTTTTTTGTTTATATGTTCATTCGACGATTCAAAAGTGCTTATTAGTCTATTTGAAAGAATATTTTAAATTTTTTGACCACTAGCCATACGTTCTCATCAAGGTACATCGAAATTGTTATACAATAAAAATATTTTTTTTTCTTTTAAATTATAAAATAAATAACATATAATTAAATAGGCAAAACATTTTTATAAAAAAAATACTTTAAAAAAATTAAACATACACAAATACTTTTAAATATTAATTAAAATTATAATTATAATCAATAGTTATAGTATATATAATACTTTAAAACCGTTTTTCGGGGAAAAATATTGTATTGATAACATAGACTTTTCCTTGCCGTAGTGGTAAGGCAAATCGTGGCGTTCAGTTCCGCCACTGAATACTGAACACTAATTTCTATAGATTAATATTCCTTAAAAATACATCAGTCTTTATACGTCATTTAATAAATTAATGTAATTATAATTAGTCTTACATTATTTTTTAATAATTTACTTGTAATTTCGTATAAGAATTTGGATATAACAAGTTTCAAATTTGCATAGTTATATCACATTTCATTTTGAAAGCTATTTTAAAAAATATATACAAAAAAGTAAATAAAAAAAATTGCATACTTCAAGTCGCAATGGGCGTCTGATTATAAAAGTGAAGGTCGTTGGTTTGATTCTGACTCAGGCAGTATGACTTCTTTACCCTCACGTTACAACGTAGGTAACGAGAACTATTATTAATTTATCAATACAAAAACCATTCACTCCACTTATTATTTAAGAAATAATCACAAACAGTATTATTATTCTTATATTCATTCATTAAATTATTCATTTTCCACCATTTTGTTCTCATTTCTTCTTCACTTAAACTATGTAATGAGGCTAAACCAAAGTAAACACACTGTAGTTTAAACCACGGTTTGTACGGACTTAAACGATGGTCATGACTGAGGGTTAAGTTTAACTGTTGTTTAGCGACTAAACATGTAAAATATACATCCTCTAAGTTAATCATTGGCACTTTGTATGATGTTGAGAGGATATTATCTATGTGTTTTCCTGAAAATAATAAAAATAAAAATATTAATAAATATATACTAATACTAGCGACCCTAGCGCGGCTTCCCCCTTTTTAAACTTTTTGTTATAGGTATTGCTAGTGTTAAGAAACTCCGTTCTCATTAAGGCACCTCCGTTCCTGACATTCCACCGAAATCTGGAGACATAACGTGTTAAGTAGTGAAATTCAACGCCGCGCTTTGCCTGGACACCAGAGCGATGACATGAAAATATAAATTTAAATAAGTATTTCATTTCCTCGAGTGAGGATCGAACCCACAATCAGTCGCGTTTACTAAGTGCCCCTGCGCCACGAAAGGTCTCAACCTTTTTTTTAAATATAAATAAATATACCCACCATTTATAAGATATCCCGTTCCCGATAAATATTCAGGTATAATGTCCTCATGGTACAACCATTTTGGTAAATACCACTTGTTGTAGGAATTGCGGTGCGGGCTCGACGATAGGATTTTGTAACCTTTTTGTAAGAAACGGAATTTTCATATAAGTTGTGTTTTTTTATTGAATTTAGTAATGGAATTTTGTGGGGTGGAGCTTGCACCCAATACCAATATGAGTTAATATGATATTTTTTTAGCTTCTTGCTTTATCCCGCACATACCGGAGTACGCAGAACGAATTTAGTCTTAAGCTTCCCTTTTCATGCATTCCCCAGCTTTTGAAACATTGCGTGTCAAATGGCGGAAATTAACGCCGCATTTTATTTCTCCACCAGAGCGAGGAAAAACTGTAAGGAAATTCATTCTCTCGTGTCGGAATCGTAGCGTAGCGTTATCAGTCAGTTTCACATTAGCTTGTCCCTAAACAGCAAATAATGCAAAGTGTGAAAATAATTATGGCAAGACATGACAGACAGACAAAAAACAAAAACTCATTTAGTAGTTAAAAAAGCCAAAGAAATACTCGCCTACTAAATCCCTCCCTCTATTCTCTGCTAACAATCTGTTCATCATGACAGGGTTGATCATCACATCGTCATCCGTCTTGAGCAACATATCTGGAGAACATCTCCTGAAGCAATATTTAAATAGAAACATGGTAGAAGCTTACAAAACGTATAAAAATGACACAGCGGCACAGTGTGTGACTGTAAACGCGACGGTTGTAACTACCACCCTCCATTGAAAGTACCAAAAAAAATCGATTCAACTATTCCGGAGATAAGCCTGGACGAACATAAACACAAACTGACAAAAAACTCAAAATCATTTGTTGGTTTTAAAATCGTGTAAATAACTATATGCACTTGACGTTGACCTTACCTTTTGGACCAGTGAAGCATGAGACCAGTTTTCAACGTTAAATTCTGATAGTGCTCTTGAAAATTGTACATTATAATGTCACTGTGGTACTTAGCTTCTAAGTAGTTATCTGACTGGAATAGACAAAATTATATATTTTACCTTTTCTGTATTTTATATTTCTACCAGATTATGCAAGAAATATAAATAGATGTTTTTTTTTTTATTTCAAAAAAGTAATCGGTAGATAGAGAGAGACAGATTCGAAGATTTTTTCATAAGCTAAACACAAAAAAATGTAATATAAGACAAACACACATAAGACAAGTACATAAGACATAGAAACTTAAACTTAATACGTTATCTCTCCTACTAAAAAACCGGGCAAGCACGAGTCGGCCTCACCCAGGGTTCCATACAAAAATGCTTAGCTTAGAGTAAAGCTTAGTTTAGCCAGAGCCATTTTATCTGATACCTCACTTGAAATAACGGCTTTAATATTAGATTTTGATATTAGATTTTGATTTCTTTCCTGAGATAGAGGCTCTTGACAGACAGACTGACGGACAATAAAGTGGTTTTTTTTTCTTTTTCAACTTTTTTCTTTAAAAGGTACGGAACCCTTAAAAACTACGAAACAAACAAAGAAAAACTTACTTAACTTACATTCAAGCCATCCACTCCACCATTAACTCCCATAATAAAATAAGTGGGGAAGTATCCCCCCCATGACTTCCTTATAGCGTCGCGTTGACCAAAATGGTTTGGGGAGGACGCTACTAATATTAACAAGGGTATATCTTTACATTGTACTGATGAAGGCTCTATTAGTATTTCTCTGGAAAAAACAAAAACATAAATTTTTACGATATAGTAAATAATTAAGATTTTCAACTTAGATATGCAGAGAGAACCAGGCACTTCGTTCCCCACGCACAGTCAAACTTTCCAGGCATTGCGTGTTGAGTAGTGGAACTTAACGCCTCAGTTTCTCTTGTTACCATAGCGATTTACTTTAGTATTCGAAAACTTACTATAGTGGGTACAATGTGCCTAACAATATTATTAGAAATCTTTCATTATTTTAATCGGATTAAGTGACCTGGGCAATTAAGCTAAGTTACACATCGAAACCGCAGAGATTTTAAAAAATATATTATCTCATACAAATTTTCAATAAATAAATACAGATAGATAAATACAGATAGATTATAGAATCCAGTCGAGGTGGAGGGGCACAAAGTGTGACTGTAGACTCGACTGATTATGGGTTCGATCCCGACTAGAGAAAGTGAAATATTTATTTAAATTTACATATCCATTTCTCCGCTCTGGTGCTGAGGCAAAACTCGCCGATGTGTTCTGGCACTCAACACGCAATGCTTGTAAGAATTCGGCGAAAATTGGGAAACGTTGTGTCTTATTACCAGGTTCCCTCTGCCTACCCTGCTGTGCAAAATATAGCGTTAAGCTAATTTAATTTCGATTTAATTTTAAATATTGTTTATTGAAAGATATTTCTCTATATCATAGGGCACAAGCGTACGACGGTAAACTAAAATGTAAAATAAAAAAGAATCCTTACATTTCATCAATATATCTTTTGAGATTCCTATTCGATCTGAAATGGTTAAGATGCTTGATAACGCTAGACGGTAACAGCACTTCAGTGATCGTCTCTGATAACAGCCACCCACATGTAAGTGATAACAGCGTGATGGAGGTCAAACATAGTTTTACTACTACGCCCTTCTTCCTTGGAACTGAAGAGAGAAATTTAAAAACCATTTTTTCTTCACGCGGTATCCCGCTTTATTTATATTCGTTTAACTTAACAGTCGGTATATTAAGTGTTTTTTACATTCATTCATCTATTGCAGGATAGGCAGAGGGAACCTGGGAATCTAGTATTAAAACCCTCCGTTTCCCATTAAGGGACTAAGGTTCCGTTTTAACTCAGCTTTCAACTTTATAATATTTAAAATACATAATGCAGAAGGAATCTATTAAATACGAATGTTTCTTATAAGACCTAAAAAGTAGCAAGGCTTACGATCCTCAAAATATATTTTACTAATAGCGATGATATTGAATTCATTTTTAATTGGATAAATATTTATATTCATAATAAAGGCGTTGAGTTACGATGATCAGCAATATTTCTAAAATATATAAATAATGTAAAACGATAATAAAATTGGAAATTAACTATACTTACTCAAATATTGGAGAATGGGTGCCCTTAAGCGACTCATTGTTCTGGAATTAAATAGAGAAATTCATTAGTAATTACAAATAAGAGCATCATAGCTTAGCGATGTATGTAATATATTTATATACGAGTATATAATATCTTGTATGTGTTATACAAGATAGGAGACCAGTGACCAGGGTATGACAGTGAAAGAGCGAAAAGAGTATGCAGAGACTGTAGCGATTAGTGCTTTAGCTTTGATTTAGGTAGAGTACCGAAATACGCAAGTTGGCTGGCACCGAGTAGAAACGAAGCCGAAGATATCTACCAGAGCACGAGGACAGGCTGATAATATTGATGGATATACCTACACCAAATATTTTTTATTTCTTTCTCTATGCGTGTTTGGACAAAAGAGACTCTCACAATTTCGTTAATCATCATAATGCCATGCATCAATTAAAAATAACGTAACTTACGTAACTTTATAGATATTTCGAATTTGAACACAGCACCTCTTAATCTATAGATCAAAATTTCAACATAGTAATAAGTTGTTAAATTTAGATTGAAATAAAAGAAACTACTTAGGTATACCTAAATTTGATACTAAGTAAAATCCTGTTTGTTCCCGTAGAAATTTCAAGAAATCCTCTCTTAGTGCTCCCATACACTTCCCAAGGAATCTACATGACTGTACTGCTAAGACACTCCGTTCTTCGCTTTCCACCCGAATTTGTAATAATATCTTTTTCAATTACTAATATAACACGTTCCTATCGAGAATTTGACAAAAAATAAATAACGATGAAACAACAAATAAAAATACATAACATACATATGTATACATTTAAAATACATACGTTAATAGATAAATTATCAGCAACACACTAACCTAAGCTCATCACGCATTGTATTGGAACAAGAATCGAATCCACGATCACTAGCTTAGCAGTCACTAACCACTTTAACTACAGACCTTTTAATACAATTTACACACAATTATTAACTCAAAAAATACAATTCCTTTTAAAACATCACAATTTGATCTGAAGACATCGACTGCTAAAATACAATACAATACTTCAATCGATTCTGTTATCAATCCGCTTATCTCTTATCAATAACTCACGTGACCAATGGACAGTGTGTTCTTATCTAAACCGGTGTTGTTAATGACAGGAAAGAACCTAAACAAACTCTATATTCTTAGTATTATTTGTTTGAAACATTCAGACACGACTAAACTAAGCAAAGATAAGAGAATCCTGCACTATGGCCCCGTATTGACTGGTGATAGAATAATATACTAGGATGTAGATGGTGGAAAGAATAAATAAAAACTGAACTGAACTGCAAAGAATCAACGCCATATTACGCGTTTCGAAACAATCTAGGTATCTTGCTCACTCCTCGAGTGGGAATCAAACACACAACCTGTGGCGTTTACAGTCACACTTGTGCCCCTGCGCCACCACAGGCCTCATATTGTTAATTATTATTTATTATAGGTAATATTAATTTATAGTCGATACTAATGTAATAAAGTGGAAGAGTTCGTTTGTTTGTTTTTAAACGCTAAGATCTCTGGAACTTCTGGTCGAATTCACTTTTTCTTTGTTTTTCTCAGAAGTGATATACGCTATATGGACCGTTTATTTTGAGAGTGGTGTAAGTCCATTTTCTTTTGTTTCGAGAAAATTAAAGGTTAGTATGTCGATGATTATGCAATTTCATTTACCGACCGATTTTAAGTTGTTCAAAACAGGGGTTTTTTTTGAGAAATTAAACACGGACTAGCTATATATAAAAAAATTACATTAAATTAAGCATGAATTACGTGATAGCTCATTTTTCTCAAAAATAGACTTACACCACTTTCAAAATAAACGGTCCATATAATATTACGGTGTAATTCTCAGTAAGCCTTAACAAAACAACAAATGTTATGAACACCATCGAATTACTTTAACCGCGTGCGCTGTTAAAGTAATTCGATGGCGTTCATAGCTACATTGTACCAACCACAAAAATAATCAATTTTATTAGTTCTGAAAAAAACGTATATCGCATCGCATCGCATTTTTAATAAGTCACAATAACACATTTTGTTACAGAAGTTGTCTGTAAAAAAGTACCACGTTATATTTAACTAATTTTATTGAAGTGTCTTTCAGTAAATAATCGTTTATTTTTCAAGTTTACCGAGTTAAAGGTTAAGAGATAAAGAATCCTATAAGTTACCTTAGCTTAACGAAATCTATTCTGTTTGGAAAAAATCGTTTTCCAAAGAAATAGAGACATTAGAAGCTAGATGCTATGTGACGTCACTTACTTACGCACTTTGTCCGTTAAAAATATTTAAATGTCTACATTTTCTCAGCTGAAAATCGATCCCACAACCATCACTTTTACGTTATAAGCGTCCAAAAAAGGTAAGAAAAATATTTCTTGCTTGAATGCAGCTCAAATCAAACCGACGTTGTTCGTGTAATAAATCGTACTAATCCAATACACTTATTAGCAAAGGCGAAGCAAAACACTATTGTTAAATTTCGTAAACAAATGTTTCCATATATTATGTACGGTGAATAAAGCTCTTGAAATAACGAAGGCATGTTTTTAATGCGAAATGTTTTAGTTGTTTGAAAAAAATTACAAATATCATTGTGGCGCAGTGGGACAATAATACAAGCAATGGTTGTAGATTCGATCCGGATTCGAAAAGATTTGCTATCTTAAAAATCAAAATACTTTATTTATTCTGAGTATAGTAATTAATTAATTAGATACATACTTTAAGCGATAAATGTATGTATATATTATTTACGTTTGAAGTCAGTCGTGACGCAGGGGCACAAGTATGCGACTGTAAGCACGACAGGTTTTGGGTACGATTCCTACTCGAGTTAATTAAATATTTAATATTTTAATTTCCTCACTCAGGTAAAGAAGCAAAGCGCGGCGTGATGCGGCACTTAACAAGAAATACCTATATTATTAACCGACTTCTGTAAAAGAAAGAGGTTACTTGGTTTCTAAAAAACTACGAGTAAGTACCTATATTTCTTTCTCAAGTATGGAATGACACTGACACAAAAAATGTTCAAAAAGTTGCTCAACTTTTTGGCAAAAACCCTACGCCATAAATTTTATAATTCATCCTAAAATTCATTTTAATTTAAGGAAATAAAAGGTAACATACATGTACTTAAGGAAGTATCTCTTCTTTTTTTTTATTTTTAGTATCTAATAATTATAATTAGATATATATACAATACAAGTTGTGCAACGTATATTCATTAATTGTTTTAAGTTACTTACCACAGGATCTGCTGAGTTTATTAATGGTTGACTTAAGTAAAGTTATTGTTTATTAGTTTACATACTCAATGAATAAAATATAAACTCTATTATTATTTATTTACGATGTTTTATTTAGGTATACTTAAATAAGCGTATTTTTGCCGCCATACTTTTTTGTTGTTCTTATGACAGCTGTCAATGTTAAAGATAAAATAATTAGATTACAAACGCACGCCTTAAAACCCATAAAATAAACAATCAATTAGATTACGAACAATTTACTAGCCATAAATTAAGAAAGGAACTGAACTGAACAATTTACTATTATTTAAAGAACAGAAATAAATTTTAATATGATTTTCAAAATTGTTAATTATAAAATTATAATTATCACAATAGGTCGTCTCAACATAATAGTTAGAATATTACATTATTATTTATCCTATATAAAAAAAAAAATAGATTCACGCTGTATCCCGCACACAGCAGGGTAGGCAGGGGGAACCTAGTGTTAAAACACTCCGCTCCCCACTTTCCGCTGAATTCTGAAGGCATTGCGAGTTGAGTGGCGGAACTCAACGTCGCGCTTTGCCTTGACAACAGAGAAACGGAAATATACATTTTTATAAATCTAGACTAGACTATATACTTAAATATAGTTAAGTAACTGTTAAATTTCTTTTTTTATATTTAATATCAGCTATTACACTATTGCAAAAATTAAAATACCTCTTATTACAGTAAATACGACCAGAGTCGTGGACGCCTTGAAACTATAGATTTGATTTTAGGATGTTTTTTATTTTTAATTATTTTTTTCTCGAGTGAAAAATTTATTCAGAAAGCCTAACTTCAAGGAGGCCACGACTCGTCCAACGTTAACGTTTGAAAACAAAGACAACTTACATAAAGTTTTACTATAATTGTTTATAATAAAGATAATAGAAATGGTCTAAACTAAAATAAAATAAAATGTGTCTGTAAACGCGACTAATTGTGGGTTCTATACCCACTCAAGGAAATGAAATATTTATTTAAATTTATATTTCCATTTCTTCGCTCTGGAGTCGAGGCAAAGCGCGGCGTTGAGTTCTGCCACATACTTATCACCCAATACCTCCGGAATTCGGCGGTGAGTAGGGAACCGAGTGTCTTAACACTAGGTTCTCTCTACCTGCACTACGGGATACAGTTAAGAGCTTTTTTGTACCCCACATATAACAGGGTAGGCAGACGGAACCTAGTGCCAAGACACTCCATTCCCCACTTTCACTTGCACTTCTGAGACACACACACTGTATGTCGACGTCCTCCATAGTTGAAGAAAAAAATCACTACAATTGTTTGCGTATCACGCAAAACGGGAAAATAAAAAATACAATTTTTATACAACGTAAACAAATATTTTATTACAATTATAATATAACTAATACTAATAACTATTTAATAAAATATGCATACAATAAAACTCTTTGGTGATCTCACCTCGTACTCCATCATAAAAAAATTCTCTCAGAACATTATTTCTAAATACCTAACACATTAAACACTGAATATTCAATAATGAGGTACTTAAAGTTAACTTAATATATATTTTTTTATTTATCGCTTATATCTATTACTTATTTCTAAATTTAAAATATATAAATGAAATTTATTTGAATCTGCTATTTATTCTTCATCCGAAGGTTGTTTTACCCAAAATCCCCAAGGCGCGTAACCGTCATGCTTAGTCGGTCCTCGATACACTTTTATTTGGACTCTACCAACATCTTCTATAAGAAAAAATATTAAATGATTTAAATAAACATCATACGATTGGTGTCTCGATATATAGAAGTTTTGAGTTTGATTCCCAATTGAAAGAAAACTAATATTTCAATTATATTCCCAGATCTGCTAAAAGTGCAATTTTCAAGTTTTTTTTAAGTACACACTGTGTCCCACTGTATTTTTATTGCAATCATATCTGGGATTTTTATTACAAAGAGTTATAATTTCAAAGAGAGAATAATAAAATGTTCATTCTCTCTCTTTCTTTTTTCAGGATAACCTGAGGAACCCTAGTAGAGTTAGGACACCCCGTTCCGTACTCACTGTAGATTAATAGAAGCCAACACCGCGCAATGTATCCCTTAGCGAGGAAATGAAAATAATCTAATCCTCAGAGTGGAAATCAAACCCACAACCGTCGCGTTTATAGTCACAAGCTATGCTACTGCGGCATAACGGTCTCAAAATATTTATGCTAAACTTTGATATAATAACTAGCACTATTTTTACTGAATAAAACATACCTTTATGATCATCAGAATGTCCATCTGATTCATCATATTCAAATTCTCGTGGTCTACCAACTGCCAGTGAGATGAGAGCAAGAAGAAATACAGCAGTAAAAAAGTGTCTCTGAAAAAAAGATTTACTTGCTAAATATAAATGAGTTTTTTATTTAATGCTCAAGACAGGTAAAGGCTATTTATTTTTTAATTTAGTGATATTGTAACCTATATTTTTAACAAAGGCAATTATAAAAAATAAAAGATGCAGATTGTTTTTGTGTATAACATTTATTTGAATTCTTAGGATAAACTACTTATTTTCTATTTTTTTAATTACATAAGTATAAATTTTTAGTAACAGAAACTGACATTACTTATGAAAAATATACATTACAAATAATACAATGATTTTTTTTTTATCATTTTTTAAAAACCTATAGGGTATATATTTATATATACTTTCTGTGGATATAAAATTATGAAATTTAACAATAAATGTGAAATTGCAGTGTAAATTTATGGATATTTAATTAACTTATAGTATGTAAATTTTTTTTAATTATATTTCCTGTTGACCTACAATCTTGAAATTGGGTTAGAACCCTCGGTGAGCAAAATTTATGTTGTACATATCTCAATATGTTTTTCAAATTAATTACTGTTTTATTTCATGTAAAAATTAAACATTTTACATTTTATTTTTACATTTAATAATTACTTAATCCTTAAAATATTACTGTGTACTTATTAATAGACATTTTTTACAAATCTCAATTTCATTTAAACAAAATTTCAAAAATGTACCGATTTCAAATTATTGGGATTATTCATTGGTTACTGATAATTTCTTCTCTTGCTTACAATTCACAAAGTTAATGCTGCATGCAAGAACATTAGTACATTAACTTATTAAATACAAAACCAATAATTACTGCTTACTACTAACCAATGCTTACTACAAAGCTTTACTACTTTCAGAGGTGTGATCAGATTCATTTCCACTGTCAGTTGAAACAATAGGGATTACACTGGATTTTACTTCCTCTTCCTCATCACTTAAAGAAGAGCAATCTGAGAATTCAGCATCAATCCATAACTTGGCTTTTTTTTTCTTTGCTTGGATTTCCACTGCCTTTCTTTTAGTTCCTTCTTTAGAACTACCAGCAGCTTGCCAACCAGCATCTACAGCTGCACTGACTCGCTCTGGCAGTTCTTGACGTTCTTTTTCATAATTTGGATTCAAATTCACTTCAATTTTAGGTTCAGCGATAAGGCGCTCCAACTTTTTCTGTTTTCTATCAGCAGCTTCGCGTTCTCGGTCTTCTTGTCCTTCTAGCCATTTTCTTAAACGTTTTTCTTCGTTGATATCACGTAAACGTCTTCCAGACAAATCTCTACATGCTTCACGGTTTGTAGTTTTTTCTATTTGAGCTCCAATAGCTCGTAACATAGAACCAAATCCACCTTTACCGCCCACGAGTCTCGAGCATATTCTGACTGTATTTGTATTTGTCAATAAAAAATTGTCAGATGTAGGTTTTCCGTTGATTAAAATGTATAAATCTTCAATAGGAATTCCATATTCAGATGAAAAAATGTCTTTTAAGTTTGATACATTTGTGCACTCGATGTTAGTTAAAAGTTGATTTTCAAAGTAAACTGCAGCCATTTTTAAGAATTCTTTCTAAATTACTTTCACAATTATTTTAATTTCACTTATTTTTAGTAAATTAAAAGTTTGTTGGTATTATATTAAATAGATCACAAAACGAAACCACCATTTAGTTGACATATGTCAATAAAAACACAAAAGATGACGCATGGTTTAATTTAATTAAGCTTATGAAGTTATGATGTAAAACAGATTAAAAATAAAAGAGAAAAATAAATAGGGAGGGAATATAAAGCGATGTACGATGATTATACAGTAAAGTTGCCAACTGACCTAAAATATACGCATGTTTAAATAGAAATACGATTATATATTATAAAATATGGGCTATACTTACTATTACACTGATCATTGTTTCTAAATAATAATTTTAAACTGTTATATAAAGCACCTTGTTTATTAAAACTGAAGTGTAATAATAAATACTCTTCTCTTATATAGATTCTTAAACTTACCGAAATGTCTATCCGTTCACCCAAATTTCACGCCTGAATGAACACGAACAAAATAAAAGAAAGTGAAAGTTGCTGTTACATTCTAATTTTCCTTGTTATAGTTTTAGTTATTTTTTTAAATTGTGATCGATTATTTATCCCACAACTTTCAAACAACTCATGAAATAAAGACACATCTTTAAACACAAATAAAAATATACAACAACTCCAGACATCCAGAACAGAAGATCCCGAAATCGTATGCGTAAACTATAGATAATTTATAATTATAAATAGTTCTATTAGAAATAAGCTGCATGTTTGATATTTTCTAATTAATATTTTCATTTACAAATGACTTATATTGAATTAAACAATATTTTGCAAAAATTCAAGTTTCATCAATACTTACAACTTTTATTTATATAATCTACTTTTTTGTACAATTTTAAAGGTAAATTTTAGTAAATTCATCAAAATTTAATAAATAAATAATTACCACTTATCAGTACCACTTACAACGATTTTTAGGTGGTACAAACTTTATAATATACAGAGTTAGTTTATATAATTTTGCAAATGATCACATCAATCAATCAAAAAATTATCTATTAAGTAAAGTAATATTAAATAAAAATATTTACTATATTACCAAAAGCTACAATACATAAACGGCACCGTAGGTACGGTATTGATTTTTACAATTCACAGATTATAATAAAATAATGCAAATACTTACATTATCTGTACTTGCAGGTTGATTGACGCCATTATTGCCTTGCTGTCAAACGAGTCAAATATCCAATAAAATTTGAGCTTTTTAAAATTAACAGGAAGTCGTCTGCATTCTAACAGACAACGGGCGATACATTATTTCGTTTAATTGTAATATTATGGCCCAAAATATCAACCCCCATTACGCCTCATCGTCGAATCCCGCCAAACAGAATGAGGACACTATAAAATTAAAGGACAATCACGCTGTGAGCAAACGGTAAGATTTTCTAATAAATAGTTGCAATTTTCATGATTTTCATTGTTCATATAGAATTGTTGTTTTAGATTGCAGAAAGAGCTTATGGAGTTAATGAGATGTGCAGACAAAGGGATATCAGCATTCCCTGAAAGCGAGAACCTATTTAAATGGATCGGAACTATCAACGGACCACTTGAAACCGTGTATTCTGGTCACAAGTATAAATTATCCTTGGAATTTCCTAATTCTTACCCATACGCACCTCCTGTAGTAAAATTCTTGACGCCCTGTTTTCATCCCAATGTGGACACATGCGGGTTAATATGTTTAGATATATTAAAAGACAAATGGACGGCATTGTACGATGTGCGTACTATATTATTGTCAATACAGAGTCTCTTAGCTGAACCTAACACGCAAAGTCCCCTCAATCAACAAGCGTCATATCTATGGCCGAACCAACCAGCTTATAAGAAATATTTAGATGAATTCTATAGTAAACATAAAGATTCATAGTTCTGTAGTTAATTTGCATTGTATTTTACGTTGTGAATGTATCATGTGAGATTGAAATTGATTAAGCAGATATTGATTTAAGTTTTTTGTCACATTCAATTTGAAATTTAACTGTTTTTCTTATTTTTTTATATAGTGTTAAACTTATTTATTGTGAATTTATAAACTTTTGTTAATTTATAGTGTATATTTTCCCAATTCTGCACTAGCCATCTTTGATTTGTAAAGACAGAGTATGTATATTGAGAGATCACTCACAAATACAATTATTTAGTTCAATTATTAAATATGTTTTTTCTTTATTACAAACCTAAGTTTCTTATTAATAAATCAAAATTCTTATATTTTGATTTTATTTTAACAATAAAACTAATATATATAAGAGTAATTTGAATTCATGCTGATAATATAAATTTGAAGTTTGGTTGAACATACTAATCTTTTAAAATTCTGATTTAAATTAAAAAAATATTTTTAAAGAATCCATTTATGTACGAAGATTCTATTTATCTATCATGTTAACATAACCCACTGTGGCCACGGTCAGTAACCTTCTGTATGTAAAATGTGTTATATACAACTCTTCCTTTTTTCCACTTAAAAGTGTGTACTAAACCATAGGATGAAATAAATATCAACTGCTGGGGCAGTGCAACATATTCTTTAGTCTAACTTTCAAGTTTCTTTCATTCTAACACTAAGTATTGCTTTCTTCACATATATAGAAAATAATTAAGCTGTATTTAAAATTGACTATGAACTGTGAAAATGATTTTTTTTAAATTAAGGTTGTTTTTCCACTCCATTAGACGAAATGCATATCAAGATTTGAAAGAAGTCAAAAGTTAACTACATTCATTTAATTAATATAACAATAAAAAATATATGCACTTTAAAAGTTGCTGTTTATTTTGTTTTCTTTTTAATATAACTACTAATTTGTTTTTCTCCAGTAGATTTATATTAAAATAGTTTTTTTTGTCCTATAAAACTAAAATTAAAATGTATATTTTTCGATGATGCTACATAATCAAATAAATAGATAATGAAGATAAAAGGGTTGCAGACTGACCATTAAAGTAAAATAATAATTACAAAAGAGACCACCGAGAGAAGTTTTAAAAATATTTCTTAATAATATTTCTTTGAGTAAGATAAAATGTAGTAGATTGATTTAACATTATGACTAAAATAACCATAGTAGTGTAATGGTGGGTGGGTGGTTTCCTTTAAAGTGATAGTTGCGAGTTAAAATCCCAAAGTGACCAATATTTGTGTTTATAATTTAGGCGTCGTTTAATGTTAGGTCGTAGGGGTGCAGCGACACGGCAATAAGTTATGTTCATGTCTGCGTTGTGACAAGACAAAGCGCAGCGCCACTAAACATACAATATTTCGAAAATTGAGCTGTGCGTGGACAATGGAGTGTCATACGAACTTATCCATGCGTGACGTCTCCAGAAAGAAAAGTAAAAAATGTAAAAGAACAAAAAGGCGAAAGATGTATGAAAATAAAAACAAAGTTATAATATTTAAAAAAGTATTTAAGTATTTATATAGTATTTATAACATATTTAATTATTATTACTTACTATATAAAGTATATAATTTATAACAATTACACATTTTGGTCACAGACATTTTATAATTAAAAAAAATGTACATTAACTTAACAGAATAATAAAAAAACAGACTAGGATTTATAGTAATGTGTTTTTACAATCAAGCATAATAAATATAAAGACTAATTTCATTTAAATCTAAGTAACAAATAAATTATTAATACTAGTATATTCTAGTTTTTCATTAATATAGTGGCCATTAGCTAAACTAAAATATACAGAAGTGTATAAAATTATGAACGCAGCGGGACTCGAACCTGCGCCTCTTAGAAACCGTACAAGCGTATTAGGCCATATATTCTCATCAGGTTCGATTTTCACGCTAAAATATTTATACGTAAATATGTATCTACTTACATATTTCCCTTTCCTTGGTGTGTGAAGTTGATATAAGTTTTCGTACATAAAAAACGCATAATAATTATACATAAACGCATAAAAGCTTAGTGCCTTTATTTAATACCTTGATTATCTAGCACTATAAATAGAAAAATATCACCAATTTAAAAAAAAAACAGGTGTGCCGCAATAAATGACAAAAAATATATCCCGCTCCATATTTACACAAAAATATTATTAACTATTAAAAATTCACGCTATATCCAACATATAGCAGTATAGGAACTAGGCAGAGAGAACGTAGTATAAAGTGACGTGACGTTGAATGGCCCTTCTTAACAACACACTTTCTCTACCAGATCGACGAAATGAAAATAAATAAGGAAGGAAAAAAACGTTTATCAGAAACTATCCCGGAAGCATTTGTTGTACTTTATATTTAGTTTTCAATTTGTTTACTATCACTTATAAATATATTTATAGGTCGAGTTTAATGTGTTTCTAGATTATCCATTATTTACGGGACCCCTGTATATTTTACTGAATGAATGGAATACAAAATACTCAAAAATAATAAACCGCGTCAATGTCTAATTGAGCGTTCTATAAGCATTTTTTATTAATAAGGCGGTTAATATAAAATATTGGTATGTCTTATTCAGGTTTTGGAGTTTTGATATTTACTTAACATGACAAATAATATATTTAGTAGCCATATGCTGTAGAACATTATTTAAACGCGGAAACATAAAAGAAGATTGTTACTATATAAGTAATACCTCGACCAAAAACCGAACCTGCGCTTAAGTTTCAGTACACAATATAACAATTATATTACAATATTATTTTTAACATAGGAATGATTATATCTCACTGATATTTTTACTATTGTCTATATTTTTTATGTTATTCTTATTTTGTTTTCAATTTAATAGGACCGATTTAATAAAAACATTTTACACATAGGTAAATTTAAAAGTTGTTTTGTGTTATTTTCAAATTTCATAATTATTTACTGACTTTTGTAAAGCTTTTAAAAATATCAGTTTTTTCTTTATCAAATCAGACCTTACAAATTTTGAAATATATTTTTCTTTATTTCTTTATCTATCTACTTAACTAACTTGACAAATTAATTATTAATATTTACTAAATTATTTTTTATTTATTATTTTAATACAATAAATAGGTATTTCATTGAAAAATTAAAGTTGATTGGTTGAGCCCAAGCATTAATAAATTAGCAAATAAATATATTATTTATTAATAAAAAATCTACTTAAGAATCTGATTGCATATAAAAACGGTTTTCAAATAGTGTTAATATAATAAGTAAGTTAAATACTAACATATATAATTTGTATAATTCATAAAACAGATATAAAGTACATAATTTTTATGATTACCTATTAAACATGGATATGGAACAAAAAAACTTCATTTTGACTCCAACTCTAAACTTATGTTTTTAATAATTTCTGGACTAATGACGGCACGACTGGAGAACATGGTAGGCGAAGAACCTAGTCTTTGGGCACAAAGGCTTTGTCAGAAATTGTTAGTTATACACATATATTCAATAAAACCTTTTAAGATTTGAACCCATGTCCAACACGTTTAGCACTACTGTTGTATGATTGATTAAAAACTGTGAGTGCCATAAACACAGATTAAAAATTAAAAAGCCCAGCCATATTCACATATATAGCGTAAAACAAAAAACTAACTCTTAACAATGATCAATAGGAAAAACATGGCTACCACCATTACCGCCAAAATGAGAATACAATGCATTTTCCTATTTTTCCTCTGATATCTTTCAGCTTTTTGTAATTGTTTAAAACCTTCATGCACTTGCACTTGCGTTTGTTCTATATTGTAGTCTATACGATCCAAAATGGTGCCTTGATCATGGACCATATTGCCTAAGTCTTTAAATATTTCATTTAGATCGACTATAGATTTCACTATTTTATTGACTTCCTGCTCCCTCTCTTCAACCATTTTGGTATTCTCTTCTTGCATTAGAAGTAACTGTTTTTGATTTAACGCTGGCTTTTCGAACATATTGTCCAAATTATCGTCAAAATTCTGACTTGTGCTTGGTAAGGAGAATAATAAATCTGTTTGGTTATTAGTTAACCCTGGTATTAGTTCGTCTTGGAGACTTAACTCCTCAAAATTTGGCAAATCGAAATAGGCATTTGATCTTTCTTCTCTAGATGTAAGGGATTTTAGATAATTTGATTGGGAAGTTCGAAAAGTTATGCTTAGATCTTGTAGTATTGATACAAGAGCTAAAACTACATTGGATGCTAATTTTTGTTCTGTTTTGTTACCTGGAAAGAAAGTTTTAGTGTTTCTGATATTGTTTTCGATTATGAAGTAATTTTAATTTTTTTTTTTTTTTCCTTTCTATACATATTGTTACCTTTCAAGAGGCGCTGGTTCAAATATAAGAATAATTAACAAGATGTAACAGCTGTTTAAAAATTTCGACGTTACTTGGTAAGATAGTGTGGCTTTGGTTCAGAGTGCTTGGATTATATCCAAGAAGCGTAGGCTCAAGTCCCACTATGTATAAATTTTGCATTATATTATGATTATTCTATAGCTGGAACATGACTATGCAATATGGCTGTTTGTTTTAATTCCACCTTAAGGAATATTTAAAATCATCATCATCATTTTTTCTCTTTTAAATGGAAAAAGACAGCCATCTACAGCTAACTTAAGCATGGCCACAACTTGTCACCCATACTGTAATGTTATTTACTCACCATGTCTAACTTGTGCCTTAATAGCTGTCAACCTTGCATGGGCTTGAGTAAAATGCTTTCCTATTTCTGAACACAGTCTATCTATGTGGTGTTGTTCTCCACTGTCGTCCAACGCCGGTCGTCGTATTTGACGCTCATGGCGGGATTGTAATTCTGATATTTTTGTCCTTAACCTGGAAAATTATGAAATTTGATATACAAAATTTATAATTATCATCGGACAAAATCTTTACCTTAAAATCATTGTTATACAATTAAAATGATAACGGAATTGTAATTTTTTTTATAAATTGAATTATACAGAATTTATAATTATCATAGGACAAGATAATCTTTACCTTCATTTTTAATATACAATTATATGTATATTCATTTTTATACAATATAATAAAGTCTTTATAAAATAAAATTTAAATAGTTTAAGATAGTAGATAGTATATAGTAGTTTAATAGTTAAAATATTATAAAATAGGTAAAAAATATAAAGGAAACAGTAAAAATTATAGTTGGAAAGTATGATGTCACAGTGTTGCAATTTATAAATAATATTTGGATAAATTGGAACACAAATGTATTGTAATTTCAAAATTGATCAATACTACCTTTGTCAATAAACACAATTTCATGTGTCATCTCATTCAAAAGTAATTGAGCCTCAGATTGAGATTAATTTAGTTTTACAGTTAAAATTTATAGTTCATCATCAATATTTGTTGATAATATGTAGAATAAGTTTACAAAAATGATATACAAACCTAGTAATAATATAATGGGCTTCTTCTAAGCAGTCGCTCCATGGTGGTGGGGCTACTTCTGACCGATCCAACCCCACTTCTAGATCATGAGTGCTAGATCTAGTTAGCCTAACCCTTTCTGAATCATTTCCCTAGAAAAAAAAAATAATATCTAAAAGAAGCTAAAAATTAATTGAACATGATTAAAATTAGTATACACAAAAGAAAACATATAAGCAGTATAAGACAAAAAAGTTATTTTTATTTTGTCTGTCTGATTTTGTTGAAGAGTTTTATTTTATATAGCATAGTCTCCAAGTAAATAAAATTGCAGGTGTCATTAAGTTTTTCTAAATTTTTATATCATTTATAATTTAATATAAAAATTATTTGGAAATATTTTTCACTTAAAGCTGCTGTCTACTGTCTGTATAATCTTATAACATGTGAAAAGTTTATTAACATCGATAAATACATTTCATAAAAAAAAAAGTTTGTGGAAGTGACCTAGTAAAGGCAGTGTTAGAATTGTACTTTTTTTTAAGTCTTATTTCTTATTCAAATATATTTAAGCTAAAAAAATTAAAAGAAATAAAATCCAGTTTCAAATTAATGATAATTATCAAAGCAGTAATTTTAATAACAAACTTATCAAGTATCAAATCAAATAAAACATATAATCAATAATTTATAATAAATTAAAATACTTGTTCCGAAAATAGTTGACGGCTATGTATAGCATTATTGCGCATCAACACAAACACTTCCGTTAAACTCCTTGACACCATTTTATTTTAAAAACGAAACGAGTAATAAATTAAATAATTTTAATGATATTTTGTTGGTATATAATCTCCTTCGCCACACAATAATGTCATTTGTCAGGCCTTTGATTGTGTCAAAATTTGACAGTAGTTGTGTAGACTATAAATGAATGTAGAAAAAAAAGATTTTTGAGAATACACTATCGTACCGCAGAAATGGTTCCGTAAATAGTGTACACTACCAGGCACCGAATAAAAAATCTTTTTAAGATGATTTAAATTAGTTTACAACCATACGTGAAAATTAAATAAGGTTTAATAAAGTTTTTTTATTATTTAAATTAATTAATTCATTTTTGATATTTTCGTGTATAAAAATATAAATAAGTTAGAGTCATTTATTTGAAGTTTACTATCCGTCAAACTCAAATGATAAAAATAGGTTATGTTTACTTTATTGTAACCGGTGTCCTAATCAAAGTTTTCTTATACATTATATATTAAAAGCATTTTATTAATCCACAAGGCTTAATTAAATACAGCCAGAGAATATAAAATCATTTCAATGAGTCAGCCATCTCACGACCCTGGCCCGGAACAATTTCAACAGTTCCCTTCAAATAGAATAATTGTGATACATCCTGGATCTCTTTATGTGAGGATAGGAAGAGCATCAGACTTGCTACCAGTGAAACAGCTTCACTGTATAGCACGAAAACGACGATCGGGCGGCAAAATATATCGAGACCCTTTCATACCGCCTAGCGTACCTAAAACGAAAGAACTAATAGAGGAGCTTGAAGAATGTAGGTTACAAATATCACATACGTTGCAATCTTGCATGCAATCTAATGGAGCTCGACGTTATGCTACACCTCCACAGCAAATAGCTGCTTTCAATAGAAGATCTTTACCAGAAACTGTAAATGATGGAGAACCATGGCCTCAAGTTCAATGTGAAATAGTCGTTGGTGATCTAGTACTCGATATTGATCCGGAACTACCTTATAATATACATTTTCCATTTAGAAGAGGAGATTTTAACTTACACTGTGAAGTAGGTGGATCTATTTCATCAGTTTTAAATGATTTATACACTATTTGGAGTTCTGTTATAGAATATAAGTTGGGTATCCCTCTTATAGAATTAGTTAAATATCGTTGTGTATTACTCATACCTGATATTTATACTAGAAGTCATTTGAAATATCTTACTTCATTATTATTGAAGGACTTAGGATTTGGTCATTGTTTTTTAGTACAGGAGAGTGTGGGAGCTACTTTTGGTGCAGGCATAGGCTCTGCTTGTGTTGTAGATATTGGAGACCAAAAAACGGCCATTTCATGTGTAGAAGATGGAATTTCACATAAAACAACTAGATTAAGAATGGACTATGGTGCAGGAGATGTATGTCAGACATTATCTTGGATGTTCCACAAAAGTGCTTTTCCTTATAAGAACTGGACAGAAAATGTTCCTCGAGATGTTATACTCATGAGAAATCTGTATCAAGATTTCTGTCATGTAAACTTAGATGTATGTGGTCCACAAGAAAAATCCTTTCTAGTCGACCACCCGGGCGACATAGTTAATAAATACACACTACAGGTAGGAGATGAATGTATTATATCACCACTCTCCCTTTTTTACACTGATTTACTTAAAATAACTGGATCGAAATCAACAAAAATCCAAAATAGACAACCAAGTGATGCAGAAGATCCATTTGATGCTGAATTCCTAAGAGAAACGGGAAGAAAACGCGAAACTGCTGATCCCACAGCTAATGAAAGTCAACAATTTGAAGGTGGTAATGAAAATCAGCCCTCCACAAATCCAGACGAAGATATAGTAGTAGATACATTAGAAAGTGGCCCTGGAGAGGTATCATTAGCTCCTGGCCAAGTTTTAAGCTTAGATGCGGCTATTTTACAAAGTATAGATAGATGTTCAAGTGAAGAATTAAAACGAAAGATGTACAGTAGTATTTTGATAATCGGTGGAGGTGTTAAAGTCCATGGTCTAAACTTATGGCTACAAAATAGGCTTGCTTTGCAAATTCCCTATACATATAAGACAGAACAGTTAGAAATAGTGACATCTCCTAAGGACATTGACCCCGCTAGTACTGTTTGGAAAGGAGCTGCTGTCATGTCTTGCTTAGAGTCTGCCGTTGAATTGTGGATCAATCAAAGGGAATGGAATAGATACGGTTTGAAAGTTTTAAGGGAGAGAGCACCTTTTATTTGGTGATGTGTATATTTTATAATGTTTAGTTAGCTTATTAAAAATAAATTATAATAATCTTTTTCTGTTTTTTGAGATAACTGCTGAATGTTATAAAGATACATAAATTATTAAGAGTACTTTGAATTTGGAAAACAACAAAATTCAATTTTAAGATGGTATTTAAAAATAATTATATTTCTATATTTTTTTTTAATTATAAATGTAATATAAAAAATCTAAACACAGGCAATGTTGGGACAAAATAAAACAAAACTAATATAAAATATATTTATTACAAAACTCTTAGATGTTAACCTAAGTTTGGCAGATTCTCTTGAGATTTAATGTAAAAATAAAAATAAAAGTTCTATCAAAATCTACAATATTACATACAGAGGTATAAAAATTTACGATATTTAAATTAAATCAGTCTTGTTTTGCTAAATTATGTTATAAAAATAAAGGCTATTGTGGTTCACTAATAATATTAAAAAAAAAATAAACTTGAGAGATATAATTGTAGAATATTTTTTGTGTATTCATAAGAAACACTACTTACAATTATAAGTAGGACAGGCCTCACGTTTTTAAGTAACTTGATTCAAAAGTGCTTGTATAATTGAATAAACAATATTTTACTCTTAAATCCAAAATGTTAAAAATGCATATTCCAATTTAATTTAAGTACAGAATGTGTAACAACATTTTTGCAAAAACAGCCTCATATAGTGTTTGATTTAAATAACATAATAGTAAATTATCTATAAAATATACAAAAAAATCATCTAAAAGTATCATAAAAGCAAAAATTTGAGTTGAAAATGGCATTAAATTATTAAAAATAACAGTAACATTACCGGTAAAGAAAATTAAGCGTATTTTAACAATTTTACGTTACGTATATATAAATTATAAAGAATCTTGTAAAATAATACAAGATTTCAATGTGCACCTCTCTTATAACGTCCAAGCCCTTTAATTCAGACATAAGCATTTTTTTTTGATAATAGATATGCTTATATTAAAGAAAAGTTATTATTGTCATAACATTTCTAAAATATTGTTCCACAATTTCCAGGAAAAAAAATTTTTTTTTGAAAACGTAAAAAATATTGAACGTAGCGGGATTTAAAATCATCTAACTAGGCGAGTTCGAAACAGTCGCGAGTTCAAACACGCTACGTAAATATTTTTATACGTCTTCTAAAAAAGTATTATATTTTTTATTGGCTATAGTTAAATAAAAAATATTCGATTCAAAGTACCAAAAATATTAAAATACATGTTCTAATTAAAATGGCTCAGTTCTTGCAACTTCTTCAATCAAAGCTCAACGTAGCGACTTTAAATCCTGTTCATATTATATTAAATCCTAAATAGTGTTATCATTTTTTAAATGTTATTCCACACTTAAGAAAGATAAAATACTTAGTGTGACTTGGACGGTTTCGTAGAAGCGCGGGTTCAAATCCCGTTACGTTCAAATTTTTATACGTTTTCTAATAAAGTATAGCCCTAAATAGTTTTCTTTAAAAATATCACCTAATTTCAACTTCGCCATGCTTAAACTCCGCCATAACATCACTCACACTGCAAGTCCTCGGATGAAAGAAACTATAATAGATAATCATAAAAATTAACCCTAAAATGAACGGGACAAAACTAAAAACTAAAATTGGATAAAAATAAATAGACATTCTAATATCTTTATTGCTATAAAAATACCAAATTAACGCACAAGTTAAGTTTTGTATAAAACAAATTGTATAATATATTGAATATCTATATCTCGTTTTTCCTTCCACTGGTAGTATATAAGTAAAAAGATAAACAGATCCAAGGGTCATAGAGAAGGCAAGTTCACATATTTTATTATGTGAACAGAATAGTGGCTTTTCGAGGAGCTGGAGCCAGCAGGTCATAATAATGATGTGAAGGAAACAGGCCAGGATCGCCCAGTGGGGAGATATGTAGGCGATTATTGAGATTGATGTTATACGGCTTACTGGAAAGAATTAAAATTAAAACCCTTTATTGTAAAAATAAAAAAAATGGTAGGAGGAAATTAAATTGAAACATGCTCACAAGTATTTTCTATGAATATATGCTGTATTTATTTTGCTAATAAGTTATTTTTTCTTGGTAAATTTATATATTTTTAAAGAACATTTAGAATAATAACAGAAATATTTAATATCAAAAATAAAAAAAACACACAAAGTTGGCCTGTAGGCCTAGCTTGGGGCTGTCGTGGCACAGTGATGTTTCACATTGTCTAACCGTAAACGCGACAGTCGTCGATTCTATTCTCTTGGAAATACAGCGCAAAGTTTAGTGTCAAGTTCAACCACTCAACACGCAATGTCTCGAAAACAAGAATATTCAAATTCAAATTCAAAATATTCTTTATTCAAATAAACTATAAAAGCACTTTTGAATCGTCGAATGTACATGTCAACAAAAAGCTACTACCGGTTCGGAAGGCAGTTCTGCCGAGAAGAGCCGGCAAGAAACTCAACAGTTGCTCTTTTCAAAGTCAATGGTATATTTTACTATTACATTAGCTGGAATATTACAATATGATCTGATGATTATAAAAAAACAAGAAAACTTACGTGTAACAAGAAAATGCCAAGCCACCTGCAGCACAGTGCCAGTCCAGGTCATATTGCCTTTATCCTGGGCAAATCGCACTGCGCGTTGGTACGCCGCCAGACACCACCCCATGCCCACTATGGAAGAGCTGATTGAGAGTATCTGATGAACTGAAAGAAGAAAGTGGACTTTCAAAACGGCTACGCTTAGATGAGGGTATCTAATAACTTGATTAACTAAGTTATGTTTTCAGTTACAGTCTAATGATAGGTATGCTTGCAATTCGCAATGTCTCAAAATTGAAGAACTAAGTTTCTGGTCACTAGGGTCTCCATCTCCATTTTTTGCCCATTCGAAAAATTACGCACTGGAAGAAATTCAACTACACCGAAATGAATTTCTCGACTCAACTTTTATCTTAAAAAATCACAAACACAATCACATTAAAACACTAATTTGGTCTCCAGGTGACCAGGTCCTTACCTGCAAGATGATCATATTGTCTTAACAAGAGGCTGGTCTGCAGGACCTGCTGAGGGGCAGCCTCCAGGAAGCATTCGAAGATCCTGAGGAGTGCCGCGTCTGAGTCCTCCTTCAGCATCAGACCGTAATACTTACGTTGGGATGCTGGATCGTTTTGACGTTGCGCTTGCCGAGATTTTATTGCATATCTGTTGATATAAAATCAGATTTGCTTTTTTATATAGCGCGTCTCGCATATAACAGGGGATAAAAGGAAACTAAATTTGTATTCAGTTCACATTCTGCAGTCTATACTGCATGGCTGTGTGACAAAACCCAGTATCCTGAAATTTTGGCTAAACTCAATGGTATGCTTTGTCTTGTCAGATTGGAGAAGTCAACTTCAATCAGTCAGTCCCCTCAACTTTAACACACTGTGTGCGAAATCGCAGATACCAACAAAGTATTTTGTTTTACTAGAGCAGGGAAATGTAAAATATTTTAAGCGCTAAGTAAAATATTTTAAGCACTCTACTGGGCTGAGACCAGCTAGTCCAGAAAGTCTCAGAATTCCACACTGTTCTTTGTTTCACCAAAATGGAAATACTTCACCGAGTGGGGATTGGAATCACAATCACCATATTTACAGGGAATAGATCCATAAATAATTTATTGTATTTGCTTATTAAGAATTGAGTAAATTATTACTGCAATAACATAATTGTTGCAACCACAAGTGTGTAATAGATAACATACAAATACTCCTTATTTTAAAAATTGATAACATTCAACAATGTACATAATTACAAAAACATTATTATAACACTTCCTTTGTTTTGCATTTTGCAATTGATAATTTTGTCCATCCATTAGTATTAATTCTTGCTTACTAAAATATTTTCAAACTATATAGGCAGGAAGATATTGTTCTGATTTCTGAGTCCCATGCTACCAAGAACAGTTCGTATCGCATAAAAGGTTGTAACATTTACTTTACTCCCCATCCTGGTGATGGCAAAGCTCATGCAGGTACTGCAATAATCATAAGATCAAATCTCAAGCACACTGTATTGGAGAACTACGCTACCCAGCACATACAGGCTACTACAATTAGATTAGACGACCGTACTGGCCCTATCACATTCTCCGCCGTCTACTGCCCACCTAAACACAAAATATCTTCCGAATTGTTCTGCGACTTCTTTTCTCAACTTGGAAATAAATTCATATCTGGAGGTGATTGGAATGCGAAGCACACTTTCTGGGGTTCGCGTATTACTCTACCAAGAGGCCGATCTCTTAAAAGCTGTCTCGATGCTCTTCACCTTACTCCAATATCTACTGGCGAACCAACGATTTGGCCAACGGATCAAAAGCGGTCTCCAGATTTACTAGACTTCTTTATTACCAAAGGAATCAGTCATCTCTATTCTACCGTTGAATCAAGCCTAGATGGATCATCTGATCATACACCGGTAATCCTCACGTTGAGCACCTCTATTGCTTATGTTGAACCAGCTGACATGCTATGTAATCGAAAAACAGACTGGCAAGGGTTTCGTAACTACCTAGAGGAAAATATTCAACTAAATGTTCCTTTGAAAACCCCCGAAGATGTTGACAAAACCTGCGAGTCCCTCACAAATTTGATTCAAGTGTCTGCGTGGAAAAATTCACCTTACTTACCTCATTCAACAGCTATGAGTGTCCAATCTGCAGATGTCAAGGCGAAGATCGTCGAAAAGAGACGACTACGTAGAGTTTGGCACCAATCTCAGCACCCTAAAGACAAAACAGCCTTTAACAAAGCTGCAAAAGAACTCAAGTTGCTACTACCAGAAATTGCTAACTCTTCACTCCGTTACACCCTTGAAAAAGTGTCATCTCAGGGAAAAGGTGAAACTTCACTCTGGAAAGCTACTAAAAGCCTAAAAAAGCCCCAAGAACATATTCATCCTCTTAAATATTTAAATTCATGGGCGAGAAAGGACGCTGAAAAAGCAGAAGTGTTTGCGAATCATCTGGAGAATGTGTTTAAACCTAATGATGGTATCGAAGACTACGACGTTGATGATCTACTCCGCCGGGATCTCCAGCTGTGCTTGCCACTCAAACCTACATCACCAAAGGAAATCGCCAGCGAAATCAGGCGGTTGAATTCAAATAAGGCCCCTGGATTTGACTTAATTACACCCACTATAGTTAAAAAGCTACCTCGAAAATGCATTACACTACTTACCTCAATCTTCAATGCAACTCTAAGATTGTCATATTTTCCAAAAATGTGGAAAGTATCGGAAATCCTTATGATCCACAAACCCGGGAAATCACCCCATGAGGCCTCATCTTATCGTCCCATTAGTCTCACTCCAGTGCTTTCAAAATTATGGGAGAAGATTTTCTTAACCCGTCTGAAAGAAAACATAGACCACTACAACATTATCCCCCAGCATCAGTTTGGATTTCGGAAGCATCACTCCACAATAGAACAAATACACCGAGTCCACAACGAAATCAGACGCTGCTTTGAGATGAAATTGTACTGCTCGGCGGCATTCCTTGATGTTCAGCAGGCCTTCGACCGAGTTTGGCATAAGGGACTCCTATACAAAATAAAAGACAAACTTCCGCACTCGCTCTTTCTAATTATCAAGTCCTACCTCGAAGACAGGCTTTTTCAAGTAAAGCAGAGAGATGCCAGATCTACACTTCGACCTATAAAAGCCGGTGTTCCTCAGGGTTCGGTACTTGGCCCTGTACTTTACAACATATTTACATCAGACTTACCAACATACAAAGATGTAACCATTGCGACATAAGCCGATGATGTAGCTTACCTCGCTAGTGATGATCTCCCTTCAACGGCCAGCAACAAACTTCAACGCATACTTGATTGCACTTATAGATGGATGAGAAAGTGGCGCATCCGGGCTAGTGCTCAAAAATCGAACCACATTACGTTCACTTTGAGAAGGGAAAACTGCCCTCCTGTCAGTTTTGGAGATGTTACACTGCCGGAATGCGATCAGGTAAAATACCTGGGTTTTAACTTGGATAGAAGGCTCACCTGGACCTATCACATTAAGAAGAAACGCGACGAAATTAACCACAAGTTCCGAGGTCTATATTGGCTCATGGGTAGAAACTCTGTCCTATCTGTTGATAATAAGCTGCTGATTTACAACTCCATCCTAAAACCTATCTGGACCTATGGAATTCCCCTATGGGGCACTGCTAGCAAAAGTAACATCATGTGCATCCAACGAGTTCAAAATAACATTCTGCGTAACATAGCAAATGCCCCGTGGTTCTCAAAAAACGACGAGATCCACGAATATCTTAATGTCCCCACAGTTCAGGCTGAAATTGAAAAACACAGGAAGAAGTACGCATACCGTCTCTCGATCCATCCAAATGTCCTGGCAAATGATCTTTTAAAACCCTTACCTAGAAGGCTGAAAAGGAAGGATGTGCTATAAAAAGGCAGACGAGTCGCTGGCCTCGTCGCCTAAACGCCATTTACACCCAGGCCATCTGCTTGTAGTCTTGCGACTGATTGCAGATTTTTAATACTCAAAAAAAAAAAAAAAAAATAATAGGCAGGAAAATGTAAAATATAAGCAGACAGCATCTATTTGGAGAATTTAGAAACCTTTGGAGAATTAAGAGAAAATATTTAAAAATATATGTATATTATTTCATTCTCTCGAGTAGAAATTCAACTTGAAGGGATTGAATTCGAGATACAACTAAAAAAACTTATAATAACATTTATGCTTTTAAGAATAAACATAACAACACTTACATTAGAGCATCTGTAAAACGTAAAATAGGTGCCATTTGTAGAACCAATATAAATATTCTTAACCACTTTCGTTTTGTGAATTCATTTGATATTGAATCTTGCTCCTTGTCTTGAGAGTACCTGACAAGAAAACATAAAAAAATAAGAACAAAGTGTTTTAAATTGTTTTTTTAAGTGTTTTAAATGTTTTAAATTATTTGTGCCATAATTAAAGTACTAAACAGAATTGCATTATTAATTTATTTTTTAATTATAAGTACTAATGGTTATAATTAGAGTAAAATATTATTAGCAGAAACCTTAAAACTAGTAGCACTGGAAGGGGGCAAGTGTGCAACTACAAATAAAAGTTGTAGTTTCAGTTCTGTGAAATATTTAATATTTTTATTTCCTAATTCTGGTAACAAGACAAAGTGCAGCATTTAATTTTGCCACTCATAAAACATATAAATTTTAGCATAAAGAAGAAAATGTATGTTAATAATAAATTAATCTTAATATTAGGTTTCTTCTACCTTCCTAGTTATTTGTAGAATAGTGTAAGCTTGAGAAAAAAAATAGTTTCATCCTTTATCCATATAAAATATTTTTAAAAAATCACATAAAAATGTAAAACCATTTTATGAAGTTTTACATTGTGCACTGATGAGCCACGATAATGTCATAATAATTATCCCACAATTCAAGACCGTGTTTATGTCACAACTTTAACTTGACCTAGTTTTAAATAACTTAATATTTATGAGCTATATGAAAACTACTTGTGAACTAAATGAAATATAATTTAAAGATATAGCTTATATATTTGGCACTTAGACTTGGCCTCTGTGTATATTTAAAGGTGACTGTGACTCAGTGATCAGTTAAAAATAGAGTTTTTCGATTCACATGTTATAAAAACTGATGTCATTGCTCAAACAACTAAAAATACTTACATTCGTATTGAAACTGCTGTATTTATGAAGGCTGGTAACAAGATGAAGACCAAAGTCCATCCAAATTCCATCATATTCTTTGATAGAAAGTATCTAACAGCTATATTTATATCCAATCCTAAATCAACAAAGTGACCAACAATAGCAACAACATACATTATTAAATCTAAGTTTTTAATTTTTATATTGTCTGGCATTCGATCCGTTTCGTCGTAGGAATATCCACTGTGAAGCATGTTTCTTACAGATTTCGGCATTTTTTTGATTTAAATAACAAAACTTGTCGTCACAATATACACAACATTTCGATTCGCGGTCGCGGTCGCGCGTTTTTGTTGATGCTGCTGGAGAAATGACAAACGTCCAAAATATTTGACAATCAGAAATAGTTGCTTTAGATGTAAACTGTTTTGCACTTGACAGTATTAAAATGTATTGTAATGAACAGATAGGCTTTTAATCTATTAATTATGTATGTATGTACATTATGTGTCTATACTTATCTATTTGTAAAACATATTTAATTAAATGTTTATTTAACAGAAGACTGATCTTGCTCGACTTTAAATATATTTTCAAAGATCAATAAAACATACAAATATGCATTTTTCGATTTTTTATACCGATTGTTAATATTAACAATGTATAGTAGTAAGGTTATTAAAACAACAGTTGGTAAGAAAAGCTTAATGTTATTTAATAGAAATAATAATGCATAAAAATCAACGATATTTATCCTTTAGAAACTCGACCAGTAAACTCCATTTTTTGGGAAACAATAATTCTCTGCTGCTCTGCCACTCATCAGTTATTAGATCGTGTATAGATGCATTTACTACTTTTAAATATCCACATTTCTCTGAAAGAATAATAAAAGTACACGAAAAATTATATAAAAATAAAGATCGTGGTGCACTGAATGTTTGACTGGAAACGCAATGGTTATAGCTACCCACTGGCGAAATATTTCAAGCTATTTCTAATTCCCTTTTAATATATAAAATCAAAAGCTGTATATAATGCTTCATTTACCCGTATAAGGATCTACTAACAGCTGCTCGTAGAAATGTGGTACGAAGTCGTTTAAGCACGCTTGTACGTCGTACAGCGATGTATTCATCGCGTACGCGTGCTGCCTCGTCTTTATCTCAACCACTGACACTAGACTATCTTGCATTGTTTCGTTAAAACTGAAAGGATTTCAGGATTTTTTTATTGATATTTTTAAAATTCAACCTCATCCTTAACATATAAAACTTGCTATATAATATCTTCCTTTACAAATTACAGGAAATATGTATAAATAATATTAAAAATAAAATTATATACTAACAGAACAGCTTGATGTAAAATGCAATGCGCAACCGCAACTTCGTCGGGAAGCTCATTAATACATTTATTGACTGTATCAAAGTATCTTAAGTCTTGAAAGTTCTTTATAACTCCATGGAACTGTTGACGTATATCAGCTATTTTTTCTACAGGGTCAAGGAGACAGTGCTCAATTATTTCTGTTATCTGAAATTATTTATTTAAGATAATTATGAGAAAGAAATCAGATTAAAGATGAGCAACTTCGGATGGCAAACCCAATCACCATAATAAACCAAATAAGCCACATTTCATCATCGCGAAACATTATTTTATTAAAATAAATAACAATTGACGAACCTCATCCAAACTAATAATGTAGTTGGTGAAATCATGAAAATATTTGATTTTATAGAACTTTATGACCGCACTTCTTAACTCCCTGGCCATTTGATTATTCATGATGTGAGCAAGATCTAGAAAAGTGTCCATCACGTGTAGAGAGATGTTCTTGAGACTGTCGTAGTTCGAACGACTTTTATTGAAGAAAGCTCGGGCTTCGTTGTATGCTTCGGTAACTAAATGATACTTTGCATCTATGTTTGGTGTGTTAATGGACTGAAAGGAAATATTAATTTTATGGAAATATTTAAATTTCATTGACGGCAGTCGTAACGTTGTAGGTTCGATTCCCACTCGAGGCGATAAAATATTTAATGTTTTTCATTTCCTCCTCTCAACGTGGAAAGCGGAGAACGGAGCTTTTTTGCAATAAACATTCCAGAACCACCACAAATCAGTTAGTTTATTAATCAATTTCCGGCTGAATAAGTTATGAGGCTGAATAATAAAAATAAGTATTAGATACCTCTTGTAAATGTAATAGGAATACTACAATTATCACTATATATCTGGGTGTTACTGGTAAAAACATCACAAAACACAAAGGATTATATTTTTACGAAAAAAAATTTTTTTACTAAAGCTGCCCTGTCTCATTTCAGTTATTTTGTAGTAAGTAGTAACATATAATATGATGTAACGTTTTTAAAATATTACAACGTGAGTATTTTATGAGTTTATAAAACCATACTTTTCGTGGTAAAAATATAATGTGTAGAAATTTAACACAAAAAAAATATTTAAAAAGTCATAATGAAATCTTACGTCGTATCCGTCCGTCGGATCGTACATATGAAAAAATTAATATATTTTAAATATTTCAATAAATAATGGTAATCAAACTTGATCTTGACCTTGGTGTTGTCGCTATTATAGCAGCGAGTATTATAATATTCGACAGTGGTAAATTTAATATCATTTCGAGGAAACAATTATATTTACATTTTCATGAATTTAATATCATTACCTTCATATACAATTCCTTTCTATATTATTTGAATCGATAAAGGATCATATAGAATTATTATTTAAGTTCAGTTCAGTTCTTAATTAATGACGTTTCGATTATTATTTAAAAAACATTAAAAAATTATACTGTGTCTAAAATAATGGTCACCCCAAAATTTTTGATGAATGTGCAACTTAACTGCTTTTTTATTGTTGACTTTAATTCATTTGCGTGGAACTATGACGTATATAAGTACAAATATTTTCAGCGCACGTGCTTTTTTACCTTACTAAAACATTAATAATTATGTCTTAAAATATTTTGTACAATCTAAGAGGTATAAAAATAGATTATATACAAAATAACTATTAAAATTATCATTCACATTTCATTTTAGCTTTTTAGTAGAATTCACTTTATATAAATTAAAAAGACACACATACATTATACATTTACATCACAATAAAAAAACTCCAAATCTCCCCCTTTTTTAGCCTTTAATTTGCAAAATATTACAGACAAAATAGAGTTAAAGCCGTCGTTGCCCAACGGCACGACGCCAGACTGTAAACGCAACCCTTGTGGGTTCGATTTCCACCCGGGAAATAATTATATATACATTTCCCTTACGCACTTTCCGCCGAAATCTGCAGGCATTGAGTGTGGAGTGGCGGATCTCTCCGCCGCGCTTTACCTCGTCACCAGAGCGTAGAAATTATAATGTTAAATATTTCATTCTCTCGAGTCGGAATCGAATCCACAACCCTTTGAAAATTAGAAAAAGGTGAAAGGAATAAATAAAGACAATACTCTGGAGTTCAAATAAAACCACAACAATCAAATAGTAAAATATTTATTATAACATATAATAATAATTACATTACATACAAAACGCATAACTTCCAACAAACAGTCCATATTACATGCGACGACAAAACTACACTTAGATAGATTAGATATAGAAATATAAATGATTAATATTTTAAAGTTACAATATCTGAAACAAAAAATATAACAAACCTGTAAATTCTAGAATTTTTTTATATAAAAAAAATATTATTATTATTAGTATAAATTAAAAAAATATTTATTCAAATGATAGAAAATTATTTTTTGTTACAAAAATGTTAGTAGTAGTTAAAAATAAAATATTTATATAAGAAGATAAGGAAAATACACTTCACTTCTTATTCAGAAAAAATATATACAAAAAGGTTTGAGTTGCTTTAAAACACAAGAAAATAACTAAAAGAAAATAGGGAGTTCCTGTTTTTACTATGTAAATAAGTAAGGAAAATTAAATAGAAAAAGTAGGACATCAAAATTTTTACTGTGTCCCAAAGCAGTATTGCATTCAAAAAATTTAAAAACCCACATATGAACTCATATGCTACCTTCTATTTAACCTTACCTCAGTCCTTATGTAAGAATTTATTGAATGCTCCATATGAAGTCTCCAAGTCAAAGACCAGTTGTCTCACTTGGCTCTCTGATAGCTCATCTGATGCTGACATCTCTGATAACTTGTCTAACCACTCTTGTACCTGATGGAGATAAAAGATGTTAAAGTAGATGTGTTGTAGCATTATGCTATTTTCTGCACATACTAGAACCTAACATAACCTGACAACCACAAACTAGGACACTTTGACACCTTTTTCACACTCCCTTTCATTCACCATTTAATAAGGATATATACTGGTTTCTTAATATACCGGAGACCCGCTTAAAGCTTTGCTAGCTTGTACTTCATAAATATTGATTTTCTCATCTGAATTATTTTCGTGTTCTAATAACATTATCATTTTAAAGACAATATCTATACATTGATAGCAAAATTGTCTGCTAATTCAATAAAATATTTATTTTAAAACAATACAATTCTTTATATTGATGTAAGTTTTTTATTTATGAATCCAATTGAAATAGCACAGACATTGAATGTTAAGGGATGTTTACCACAATACAACAGTGAAAATTGCACTTAAATTGGCTAAGCTGTTTCTAAGATTAGCAAGAACAAACTCTATTACATTGATAAATTCCCCACCTTTGTTCTTTTGATATACCTCCCATGTACAGACTACTGATCAGTTAAGACTTTATTATAGGTATAGAAGAAATAAAAAAATAAAATAACTAGTTAAAACCTTTAGTTTCCCCTCAAAGTCCTCAGGCAGCATTTCAAGGCGATCCATTGTGTCCTTCAGGTCTCTGAGCTCCGGCTGTATCATGTCCATCGCACGGAGGTCAAGTCGGAGCTTGTCCATTAAGGTTATGAATAACTGTAAAAAAAAAATATTTCTAGGTTACGACTGAATAACTGCAAGGGAAATTAATTACTATTGTTAGTAAAGTATTATGAAACAAGGTGTTGTTGTGTTCTGCCATTCAATTCAAATGGGCAGTGCGTATGGAATATTGTCTTAAGCCTAGATTGCTTCTACTTTTCCTACTATGCAGAAAAAAAGGTGAAGCTACTTAAATAGAAACTTATCTACTAGAAAATTTCTACTGTCATTGAAATTTTAAAAAATTAACTAACTTAATTTAAAAAATACTCTTTAAAACAAGACTTTAAAGTCATTTTATAAACTATGGCAATGGTTCCAAGCATACTATTTAAGCACAAATCATTAATTTGCCTTTGAACCAACAACCATTATGTCTACTGTCTACTGTTAGAGAACACTCCAGTTCCACTGATATGCTTATGCTGTAGTATTCATCCCACTCTTAATTTTTTAATATTTTTTTAGATACATTCTAGTCTCTTTACCAGAGCAAAGATTTCATCCCCAAATGAGAATCCAATTCACAACCGTTGCATTTACAGTCAGACACTGCTCCATTGTGCCATAAATAAAATTGTAAAAAAAACTAAGTATAAGTATATTTATTTATATACTTTTATTTTATAATTATGTACTTACTGAAACAATCTCAGCGATATATTTATTAGTATTTCCTTTGTCATCTTTGATGAGGTTTGGTTTGTTTTCTCTTATCCTTTCCAGTGCTGCAGGACAATCTAACTGCAATTAACAATGTTATTTTTATTATGAATGTAAATTATAAAACCTTTAGTTCCTCATATGGCTTAAAAACAGTATTTACAATTTCAATTAACATTATTGAACTGATTGCTTGCTAAATATTCATATTAAATTTGAATTACATATTGCATCTAATTCTTACATTGAAAGGCAAACTTATCCCACGAAATTTATAGCATATATTTCCCATATTAATATAATTTTACCTGAGTTCTTGAATACTATGATTCGTCTAAGTCATACCACCTGGTATATTCCTGTATTCTTTTTTATATTTAGAGTCTATTTTACTTCCACAACAGTAAATATCATACTAACTCACCCGAAATTTTGTAACAAAACTTTCAATATTTGGAAACTCATCACCCTGAACTTGTTTAAAAGCTACTTTATATTGAACCAATAGTCTACTGCATGCAGCAGTGTACTCCTGGGCGCGGACACAATCTCTCATATAAGCTTTCTCTAGATGCTGAAGTGTGCTGATTACAGCATAGAGTTCAGCCATATTGTCATGCCTGAAGATATAATATATAAAATATATATATATACAAATTTAAAAGCTTTTTATCTTCATGCAGGAACAAATTTAAAAGTTTTTTATTTTCATGTAGGAACATAGTGTTAAAATATTTTGTTCACAACAAACTGACATTTTCAAGACATTGCACTGAATGTTTGAGGAAATTAGTGAGAATATTAAATTAATAAGAACATTAAATAATTTTTTTAAGTATTATTAAGTAAGTAAGAATTATTAAGTAATTGTGGGAATCGAACCCACAATTTGGCGTCAAAAATAGCGGAACATCAGCATTTAGGATCGAGTAGGACAAAAATAAATTTTAGATATCTAGTTCTGATGCAGGCATTTAAAATTATTGTTATATACATTAATATACTTACTTTTCTCGTTCCCTTGTGTTCCTGTATAGCTTGACTTCTTCATACAGTTCTGGTCTTGTGTCTGAAGAAATAAATTAATAATTAAAACAAAGAATTCACAACAAGGATATCAATCAATAACATAGTGAGTCATTACCTTGCATTTTTGACTTTTATTTACTCTTAAATGATGAAATATGAAGATGAAGTAGATCGTATTAAATTAGGCGTCGCTCTAATGTGATTGAAAACAATTATTTTTAAATTTTATGCAATATAAAATATGCAAAATTAAAATTACTCCTTAAGCAGCCTTTTTGACATTTGACAATAATAATTATTTTTTGACATATGATGTCAGTGTCCTCTTGTATCGTATTGTTTTACTTGCCTCAGATTCCTAGCTCTCATATATAAATTGTAATTTTAAATATAAAGACGCCATTCACTTTACGACTTATTTAGAATATCTAGAAATTCTATTATGTATAAAATTTATTTAAATACATCTAATTAGTATTATACATAAAACAATTTGCAAGATAGAATTTCAGATATTACACGATTGTCACCAATAATTCAGGACCCAATAAAAAATTATATTAAATAATAACAAAACAAAACGAAAATAAAGTTTAAAAATTTTACTACTAAAACAAATTGTCTTTCCACAACAGACATAACGGTCTTCAATTCGAAAAAAACAATTTATTCAATAACAATAATAATAATTTTAAGGCATTCAAGTTTCGTTCTTAAGCGTGTTTGCGCGATGACGTAACCCACCAATATGGCGGATGACGCGGCCCCTGCCCCCGCACATTTGCCCCCTACCCCGCCTATAAACTCAGTAATAGTAGTTTCATCCGTTAAGCAGCGTTACAGCTCGTCTCAAATGATTTATGAATGAAAAATAAATCTAATATCTCTTAAAACTTCTATAAACTTCGCTTTAAAGTGTTTGTGTTGTGATTTTATTCTATAAAGGTGGATTCGTGGTGAATGTGATAACCAGTTCCTCCTTTACAACCAGTGGACTCATGTTTACGTGAAAACACGACACAGTTGCGAGTTTTTCTTTACAAATTGCCGTTTAATGGGATCTTGTTGATATACAGGTAAGTAACAATATTACCTACACCATTTCTATCTAAAAAACGACTACTAAACTTAAGTACAAAAATTGTAATTGAAATAAATGTTCTTAAATTGAACCGTTTTTACCAAGTTGTTTATATTCCAATAGGAATGTTATAATTCTTGTTGAGGGCGCGGCGATGTCCCACTTTTCACAAGACGTAGTACAACTAAGCTTAGTCGTATATAATACAGTGCTTTCATAAATTCGTCGCACTTACACTCTAATAGCCCTAACTTGAAGGAATGCGGCCCGTGATAACGATAAACTTTGTATTTTATAATGGTAATTGAGGAAATCGTTTGCATGTTTTTGTTTAAACTTTACTAAAATTTACTGATTGAAATTTAAAAATAATTGAAATTGATATTTTTTTTATTTTTAGAAGTGATAATGTATAAATGTTTTTTTAAAATATATTTATAGCTTGTTTTATGTAGAAAAAAAAGAAAAAGAACAATTAAAATAAATTGATTTAAAGCCCAAAAAGAAACCTGACTAACATAAATAATAAAGTAAAATATCATGCTGTTGTGCAGCATGTTGGCACAGTGGTGCAGCATCTGAGTAGACCCATTGTTTGTGGATTTTATTCCCACTTGGGTGATGCTTAACTGTTTTCAATACTTATTTTTTTTAAATTAAGAGAGAAGAATGGAATGCATTAATTATAGATTCTTTCTGCCTACATTTGAATCTAAACAAAATCAAAAATGGTTATTGCGAAGTTTCTTATTGTATAATATTATTTTTCTTAAAATATGTGTGCTTAGATATATATAAGTTATTATATACATGTTTATAAGTTATTTAATTTTCACAATTATCAAATATATATACTGATATTGTAAAGCTTGTGTTTGTTTTGTTGAATGCACTTAGATCGGAATCTACTAATTTAAATTAAAAAGTTCTTGCATTGGATAGTTAATTTATCAAAACTAAAGAAGAAAAAGAAAGAATCCTCCAACCCAGTAGTTCCAGAGATGAGTGTCTTCAACCAAACAAACTATTATATTAATCATATAGTTTAAATCAAGTATGGAGTTACATTTTAAAAAACTATTTATCATAATAACTCATGGCAAGTGAATTTATTAAAACCAATGACCCTAACACAATCAATTTGATGATCTAAAGTGACATCATCAGGAAGTCAATGATGGAAGCATATAGTGTTAATGACATCATTTGCGTAATGGTAGTTGTCATTGTAAAAATAATATTTTTTTTATACATATAAGTTGTAAGTTTGTTTCTGGAGGAATGAATTATTTTGATTTCTGGGTCTTGGTAATAAGACTAAGTGCAGCGTTCAGTTCCGCCGCTCAACTACTATATCTACAACCTTCGCATTTACAGTTGGGCGCATTAATAATAAAGAAATTCAATTCATGAGCACAACTTATTCTGCATCTGAATGTTTAGTTCTACATATTAAGTGTGAATCTAAACATATTTAATACATGTTAATCAATTGTCTCATCGCTCTGACAATATATGAAATATACCTATCCAAATGTATTTACTCCTACAGTTATTACTTAATTAGTTTGAGTGTAATTAATTCAGGAGGATTTTCATTTCCTGCTCTGGTAATGAGTAGATTTAGCGCGGCGTTGACTTCCGCCATTCAACATACAATGCCTTCAGAATTGGGTGACCGGAAGTATCTTACTGTTAACAGAGTACCCTGCTATTTGCGGGATACACCAAAAAATATGTTTATTTATAATCCCCAACACACCTTACATGCATATTTGTGGAGATATACAGGGTGTCCCAGGAGTCAACGATAAAACGAAACCAGGTGATAGACCAAGTCGTGACAGTTATGAGAAAAATATAAAAAAAAATCTTTGTCAAGTATTTTTCATATTATATTGATTTTAAAAAATATCGGAAAAACCGATACCCTGTGATGATTTTTCAAGTCCTAAGACTACAAATATTACTCTTTCTTCATTTTTTTTTCTGTAATGTTGGAAAAGTTCAGGTACCTTGGATCCGTCATGCACGAGTCTGGAGGCATCGATCACGATCTCCTTGGCCGGATAAGAGTTTGGACGGTATCCTGGGATCACAGACCACACCAGTGACCTCCCGCCACTTAGCTCAGGCAACGCTTATCCGACTTAGGAGCTGGCCCAGGACTTATAAGGACAGTGCTCGAGTCCGGGCTCTCCCAGGCCATATACTCGATCTTTGACACATTGCCAATATGCATTTCATTCATGGAGAATGGTTATGTAACGCAAATGCTACAGCTAGAATGTATCGGAAAAGATACCAAAAAGCTGAACGTCATCCCGATTATCGTGTATTTCGATTTTTCTCTCTTCAACAAAGAAGTGATCCAGCAAGTGTCGTACCATTTCGGAATCCAGATTAAATGCGCCAACTTTTAAAGTTACTTGCAAAAACAGTGTAGTACATTTTTTTTATAGTACAGTCGGTTAAAGTTGGGTGTAGTAAATATTTTCAATTTAATGTTTGGCAAAAACACCACATTTTATTGAAAACTGATGCAAGTATGTTTAAATCTTAAACTGTAATTCACAGAAGGGTTATTCATGATTACATTACAGAAAAAAAATGAAGAAAAAGTAATATTTGTAGTCTTAGGACTTGAAAAATCATCACAGGGTATCGGTTTTTCCGATATTTTTTAAAATCAATATAATATAAAAAATACTTGACAAAGATTTTTTTTTATTTTTTTCTCATAACTGTCACGACTTGGTCTATCACCTGGTTTCGTTTTATCGTTGACTCCTGGGACACCCTGTATACGTGATTTTATAACCCTTATCTTTATCTTTCGCCTTATCTTTTACTCACATGTTTGCGTTCATTGTCACTAAAACATAATTGACGAGAAAATCTTATTTGTAATGTGATTTATAGATTCTTATGGCGTATTTGTGATAGATGGTAAATCGATGGAACGATTTTGATCAAGTTTCCTTGTTTTGCTTTAAAAGTGATGTAAGTTGTAATTGAATATTTTTAATTTGTTGAGGACGACGACGACCAAATATATTATTACTTCATCTTGACAAATTTTTTCCAAATTTTTTTCTAGACAATCCGATTTTCATAAAATATAGCTAATAGAATAGCACATAAACCACCGCGATAAACAAGACTTTCGATTAAAAAGAGCATATGCAAATCGGTTCATTAATTCAGGAACTAAGGAACCACGGATAGACACACGGACAAACACATTCATAACACCCCTTTTTCTGCGTCGGGGTTTAAAATATGGTACATAATGTATAAATGACAAAAAATGGTAAAAAAATGAAGATTACTAGCTGATTTTTAGTTGAGGAATAAAAAAAACATATTTCATTTCAATTTTTATACCAATTTCACATTTTCTAAGTATATTTTATACATACTTTCTTTTCTTTATTTATTATTGTATTCTGCATCTGCATAGTAGAGTAGGCGGAGGGAACCTAGTGTTAACACACTCCGTTAGCCAGTGTGCCCCGAGTGGGAATCGAACCTACGAACGTCGTGTTTACAATCAGTTTAATGCCGCTGTGCCAAGACGGCATAGGCTTTTTAAACTTAGGCTTTTTGTAGCTTTAATTTTTTCCCACACTAAACACAAAGTTCACGCACCGTAAGTAGTAAATGCTCCCCTATTTTGACTGTCTTGACATGCATTGTTGGCATTATATTATTATTTATTTAGATTTACAATTATTAAACGGTAAAAACGAATTCATATTATTCTTTTTTTTTTACTTTCACATGTGTCCTTCACAATTAGTAGGTACACGACAAACATTTATTTACAACTTAAAAAGTAAAAAATTAAATAAAAAACGTAAAATGCTATTTACAAAAAGAAAATGCTGAACTAATTTTATATATTATAAATAATTTATTTGGTCTGCAAAACGTACCGCAGCTATTTGTATAATACTGGGACAGGAAAGTCGGACAAGAAACATTATTTAAAGATGCAATTAAGTTCAAGGTGAAAATAACATAGGTTGTTTTTGTTAGTATTTATTATTATTTTTTTATCACGTATCTAATGTATGCTTTTAGAGATAATATAGATGGGAGAAAGGAGGCTTAATCCTATTTAAAGACATTGAGGTCGTCGTGTGTCACTCAGTGGAATAGTTATATTTTCGTTTTACCTCAGGTTGACAAAGCGCGGCGTTCAGTTCCGTCATTCAACACGAAATGTCTCGAAAAGTTGACGGAAACGGAAAGTGGGGAACAGTGTGCCTTGACTACTAGGTTCCCTCTTCCTACTCTGTTATGCCGTCACAAAGAGTGAAGTTGCATTAAAAACACACATATTCTATAGTCCTCCTAGGGAGTGTTTAGAGGAAAATACAGTCGAATTGATAACCTCCTTCTTTTTGAAGTCGGTTAATTTTTTTTTTTTTTATCGCGTCACGTCAATCGGTCAAACTCATATTAGTTGCGTCATGATGACTGAATAGTTATTTATTTTATATTTATATTATTATGATCTTGGTCATCCAACGAACTTAACTTTAACTTGATCCATAAAACGATGAAATCATTTTGCTATTTTGCTATATGACATAAATATTAGTCACTAGCTTCTGCTTGCGGCTTCTATAAATAAAAACTGGCTGGCTATAAATAAAAAAAAACAATATAGTCTTCTTCGATAAATGGACAATTCAACACAAAGATAATTTTTCAATTGGAACCAGTAGTTCCTGAGATTAGATCGTTCAAACACTAAATGTTCCACCTTTATAATATTAGCGTAGAATTGGAAATAGATAAAAGGAAAAGAGTTACTTAGTTAGAGTGCTTCAACACGAAATATAATTTGATTTATAGGACAGTCACTCCATTGTTTGTCTCTCGGTAATTGAGTTGGTTGGTTCTCTCTGTTTAGCATGAAGTATGTGAGTATACATTAACATAAAAGATGTTTCATACATTATGTTTATGAACTGGTAGGTGATAACAAAATGTACAACTATCAACGTGAAACAGAGGCCATTGTGGCGCAGGGGGTTTAACTGTACACCCGACAGCTATGGGTTCGATTCCCACTCGCGGGTATGATATATTTTACTCAAGCTGTCAATTACTTCATATTTGAATTAATATAGACAAATATCAAAAACAAGTCGAAATTGGAGAGCGGTCTAACTTGTCACTAAGTTCTCTCTAACCATACGATAACTAGTCGTACGATTATTTACAAAAGCTTAAAAGATTATTGTTATCTACTAAATAAAGAAGTTATAGACTTTGTTTGAACGCGCTAATCTCAGGAACTACTGGTACTAATTGAAAAATTAATCGAGGAAAGTGGTATTATATCACGTTAGTTATTTTAATGTGACCCACTGTACCTGCGGACAAAGTTGACTTAGTTATAATTTATCATATTATGTCATACACAACTCTTAGTTTTTCCATTTTGATATATGGAAACCGCAGGTAAAAGCTTGTTCTTAATAAAATGATTCATACAATGTATTTCAGTATGTATTACTAATACTGTAGTACAGTAATATCTGAGTATTGTAATAAATAACATTTGAACATTTTTATTTATAATCAATTAGCTTTTCTTCAAGTGGGTCATAACTGGATAATTCAGGAGTGTTCAGAATGCATTTGGTGCTGTGCCAACACTTCTTAGGAGTAATTTTGAAAGCTCCGTATACTTTTAAAGCTTTTTGTGATGAAAATTAACGAAATTATGAATCATCCACATGATACTTATGTGAGGTTTCTGTAAAGCTTCACGCTTTTTTCCGAATATGGCAGTTGGAAACTAGTGTTAAGATACTCAGTGTTATAGATTTTGCTCAAGACATTGTACGACCAGTGACGGAGTTTAACGCCACCTTTTGTCATATATCTATTTATTTACTACTTATTAATTATCTCATATAGTATCATGTAATAAGGATGTTCCTGATTTACCGCGATGTTTAAGACAACGTACAAAATACAAAGTGGGGCCAACACATACTAACACTATAGACACACTATAAACTGTTTAACCTGTTATGGTTTTCGAGCGTCACTTGAGCATAGACCTCGAGCTCGAACTTTCAATGAAAATTATATGAATGGGTTTCATTGGCAAAAGTCTATAGTGAGATTAATAAAGCTCAAGAGTTTGTTTGCTTGAACACGCTAATCTCAGAAACCAGAAAAGGCGAAACGTCTTAACACTAGACTCCCTCTGCCTATCCCGCTGCATGCAGGGTACGGCGTGACGCTGGAAAAAAAAAAGTTTTCAATCAAAACAAAACAAATTATACTTGCATATAATAATTGTTAATTATTTAATGCAGTATGATATACATATGGCAGTGTTAAAATATGATACTAAGAGGAAATGCCTAATTAAATGGATTTCTACTTCCTTTTCATATTTAACGTTGTTTTTTAATTAACTTAATTGTAAATGGTACTTGTGTTTCAGTATGATGTAAGTTATTAATATTGTTATATGTTTTTAAGATATTTTTTAATTTATCAATTTTTTTCCTCTTCTTGGTTTCACAATAAATATAATTATATATTTTACATTTAATAAATGAAAGTTACAGAAATATCGTATAACTTTTGAATGTAACAGAATTTAAATCGACATCTGCTACTATCCCGCTAATGCTAAACTCGCAAAATCTACTAATCAATCATTAAAAATGATTCGCATGTCGCTACGAAAGAACTGTGATAAGAATTTTTAATATGTGTATAATGTCAAGGGCGCGTTAAAGACTGTAAAATAAATTTTATTCGAAAAAGTAGGGAGAGTAAACCTATTGTTAAGACACTGCACTTAACTTTCCTCTAAATTTTCTGGATAATGTAAGTTGAGATACGCAAGTCAATGCCGTGCTTAGTCTGCCACATCTTTGCCCGAGTGAGAATCGAACCCACGGCCATCGCGTTTACCTTTGCCCTGGCATTACAATTTAATACTAAGTTATAAAAGTTTTATTCTAAGCCTATAATTTTTTATAGTGTCGTCTCCATTTAAAGGTCTCTAGTCTCTACTTTAAATATTAGAACGTGACATTTTGCATTCAGCTGATGTCATCTAATTAGATAGACGCCTTAAGGACGTTCAACATACGTTGGAGCTTGAACTGATTTTGATTAATAAAAAAGCAGCTTCTCACTTTTCCCGTTTAAGTGTCGGAACTCAACGCCGCCCTGGTTACCAGAGCGGAGAATGAAAATAATTAATTTCCCCGACTGTTGAGACAGTCGGGGAAATTAATTATTTTCATTCTCATAGTGGAGTGAGCTCCACCACGACGATTTTACAATATTTTCTTTATATTTTTTAACTCTGGCTTCATTTTATTAAAAACCGTCCTATGGTCGTTGCATAAAATTATAATTTTAATTGCATTTATTTATTCAAATTATATTTTAAATAATGATGTGGAAGCTGGACGAATCCCACGAAACATAACACCGTGACCTCATCAGATAAAGATTTACATAATCTGCAAGTATCTGTGCCCTCGTTAAGTGTCGGGGCGTCGTATTTAGTTTTTTTATATATATTACTAGTGGACCCGAACGCCGCTACGCCCGCTTGAACTATACGAATATTTATTAAATATATTTATGAAATTATTTTCAATTTTCAATAGAAAGATGCGCTAAGCAACCTCTTTTTGGTGACGTTTTCTAACAACAAACTGCAAATCGTTGCTTAGCAACGACGGTTGTTATTAACATGGCGGAATAAATTGCATGTCAAATTAATAAGTATTTTAATATATTGGTATATATCGAAAATAATACAAATATGCGAAAAAAAATATGCTATGTTCATCCCGAGACCCTCAAGTATCTCTATATGAGTATTTTATCACAATTAAATCAGCGGTTTGGCCCTGATTGCGTAAAAGACAGACAGACAGACAGAGTTACTTTCGAATTTATAATATAGGTATGGATATATACTTGGATGCTTATATTTTATACTAGCGAGCCGCTCGCGATGCCCGCTCGATTACCTATATTCCCGTGCAGTATTTGAATTTACAACCTCTGCCACATACGCAATACAGTCCCAATTGAGCCACTAGGTATTTTGCCCCTATTGAATGCTAATATATGGTTTAACGCTCGTGAAAATCCAAATCAAGTCAAATAACAATTACTCCAAAAAATACTTTTAAGTAATAGTTTATGAACCTTTGTCTTTCTCCGAAAGCAATCTTGCATCGGTTTAAATGCTCTGACCGCCTTTTAATACCCATTCAGTTTTATAAAAGTTTTTATATCTTTCCTTATTCGAAATTAAAGAGCCATCTTCCAATAGCGATTTTATTGCATTGATTATTTATTTCTATTACTGTAATTTGTAGAGTAATTAAGTGTGCTTTCTGAGATTATTTTTAATTTCACATAACGGTTGGCAGAAATCCTATCTAGAATGTTGTTTATATATAGAAAATTTATTAATAAAATATGCAAAATAAGATATTTTGTTAAGCCAATTAAGACGCTACCAATGTTCTGTTCTAGTCTTTAATTATGGTGTTCCGAATGTGCCACTAATCGATCCAATTTGGCTAAAATCGAATAATTTCTGTTAAACATTGAAAAACGTGTAAAAAGTTTGAAAATCTTTTATAATAAAGTATTAATTATACACAATATACAAAAGTGTATTGGCAAAAGCTAGCGCTGTAAATATTTTAGTTATTTTTAAAAGTGTTTAAGTGTGTGTGGTAGAAATTAGTGCTGTAATTATTTTAGTTCGTAGAAGGCAAACGACCATAATTGTGTAATTTACGATCGTATCTCATTAAGCATTAGCAATTTTTGATAATTTTAATATTTACCTATATCAGGTTTTTTATGCAATATTTGATTTACTTAATCAAATTTAAAGATATTTTGTTAATTTCGCGTTATTTTTAAGAAGTTTATAAATTCTCATACTAAATTCTCTTAATCTTAATCTGGTATAACAAATATTATTTATATTAGTTTTAAATAAAAAGTTATCAAATTAATTGGAACTCTTATATAGAAAAAAAACAACAACTTTTTCGAAACAAAAAAAAGGAAAAGAAAACATAAAATCTACCGAAGCCATCAAGTCACATAGTGTCTAGACATACCATGTCCAAGTCACCGCTAGTCGACTTTCTTAGTACCCATTCAATCAACTGTGGGTACTCGTATGACCATATCGAGTAGGAAACGTCTCTCATGCCGCCATCAGTGTATAATTGATCTAATCAATTACCAGCAGGAACTTCTTCATGGGGGTCCCGATACAGTTATTTAATACTGTTATTGGTTGCTGGTTTACGTGATGCTGGGAGTTTTGCGAGATTTTATCTTATTATCTTATTATCTTATTTTATTATCTTTGATTATTTATCGATGAAATTTTGGAGTTACACGAAATCTTCTAGGTAAAGGCCTTTGGAGGTGTATTTACCACAGATTGTAGTAAGGTTTGATTATAAAAACTACTGGTCGAAACAACGCTGTTATAGTATTCTGCTTGTATACGTGCTTTACAGGCTTAGACCAATAATATACGACAAACAAGCAAATAGAATAATTTAGTTAGCCCACGCCGTCGTCGTTTGGCTAGAGAAGTAGAGACGCGTGGGCGCGAACGCTAGTTGCGTTCATTAACACCGATAACAATTGCATTTATGCTATACAATAAATATTTTATTTGTTTCCGCTTATTTCTAATTAATGTTGTCAAGTGTGTCTATTTGTTAGTCTATTTGAAAAACCCTTCCGTTACTGAGTGATTGACAGACATGAGAAGACACATAGATATTTTAGATGTAGGTTCCTTCCTTAGTGTGAGAGAGTTGGTTCCCTTTATTGAGGAAAGCTATATACAGGCTATATTACATTATTAATTGTTTCGTTGTAATCCATTGTTCCTGCGGTCACAGATACCTCAGGAACTAAGACAGCATTATTTGTCCTATACAACTCTTAGTTATTTTAATTTGATAATGCGGACGAAGCCACAGTTTAGAGCTAGTATCATAAGTTATAGTTTCCGTTTGTCCTTTACTAATCCTTTCTTATTAGTTTATGCAAATATAATTAATAATCTAAGAACTACTTACTTCAGTGCATATGTTATGTACCTACTTATATTATAGTAGTGTAGATTACAGGAAACGGTGCAATAATAATTGTTATATTTTGCAATGCTAAAAATAAGCGATGTTTTCCTCCACAGTTAGCTAATTAGCTTTTATCGTTATGTTTAAAATTGTAATTTGTTATGGTACTGATTTGTACCTATGTATGTCAAAAACGTATTTAGTAGTAATTATTCTGAAGCCTTGTGTTACTTTGGTAGTCGTCGGCAGCTTTGTTATGTGTTTATATTCGAGACCCTCTGGGTATTTCTTAATTTCCTTTTGTAGTGTTTTCAACCCGTTACCTACTTATATGCCAATTTTCGACTTTTCTAAGTCGTGTAATTTCGTCTTTGCTTTTTCTATCAATTATATACAATAGAACGTATGATATTCGATATTATGATATTAAAATGGGCCCGTGAAGAACCCTTGTAAACATCTGGTATCACAGATATATTTGTACAGCGCCGTACCTGAATCTAGTTCATACTAAACAATATCTCTTACCCTTCATTCTCTCTTTCAGCGCAGGTACAGCCCACATTGTTGGTACAATTCGCGGGCAGATTGCTCAACGTGTTCGAGTCATCGTGCAAAAATAACTCGTGATACAATAGGCTCGGGGCCCTAATCGTGGTGTCAAGAAAATTGTCTATCAGGCGGTGCTAGTTTTTTATTATAATGGATATTTTTCTCCTTGGTGACGAAAAAAATATTTAGTGATACGACTCTTTCTTGTTTATCTGTAAGGTATAAGCTTAAGTCCACGTAGGATGCCTTTTAATTAGAGAGCAGACACTTCGTCGTATGAACATTTTTCGACTTGAATTTGAATATACCCTCAGCTATTTGTGTGTTTTTATATTAAAGGAAGATTTCATATTACATTCCGTTTTTTAAAGAAAAAATCTTTAAAACTTAACAAAAAACTTCTATGACTATAACTCTTTGTCATTCTAAAGAGGTTTATTTTTCAATCTTCGTCTTGTTCAATACTTAATATAAAAAAAAATGTTTTTTTTTTGTATTTTTCTATTTATGGTTGAAAATATTACCTCGAATATATCAAAAGAAGTTTTATAGTATTCGTTATACCGTTAAAGAATCAGTAAAAAGTGTATGACCACAGTCTACTGTAAAAGGTTAAAAAATTATACGCGAAATATCCTTTTTTATCACGCTTATTAGGTCGACTTGTAACATAGTGTGGCAGTTATATGTAATTTAGACAACAATAAAACAATATGGTATCTTCAAGCCGGTCTGACGATGGAGCCGGGACGTGAGTAGTACAGCCTAATGTAACTCTTCAGAGGTTACTATTAAACCACTCGAGTTTAGGCTATATCATGCCTCTGTCCACCCTGATAGGTGCGGGATCCAGCGGTGAAGTAAAAAAGAGTATTTAGTTTATGTGCGTATCCCATTTTTTTATCAGTTCGTCAATTAGAACCTATTCTATTAAAACACTCCGTTCTCCACTTCTACAAATTTCATTCCTATAAGAACCAAAGGACTCTTGTAGGTACTCACCAGGTAACTTACTAGTTTTACATTTGTTTATTGATCAGAGCCAGTTTGCTCAGAGCAATCTATATTTAGAATGATAACGGTACACGATACTTTATGAATGATCTAGATGAGCCTGTGATAATAGTTTGATTAAATTATAGGTTTATATTATAATATAATTAGCTTATCTTTACGTATATTTGCATTCGATGGTGTAGGTAGGGAAAATAAGTGAAAAACCACTCCTTTTTCCACTTTTACTCCAACTAAGATGTTAAGATCATGGCACAATTTGGAGATGTCCGTTTGAATCGTTGGTGATATATAGGTTTAAATTTTGACATTTTAATGACTGACTCATAAGCCAAGCCAGATTCGATGACCAGCAGCAAGCATCAGCTTTAATTTATGAACTGCAGAATGTGAAAGATGAATGAAATTTACAAAAAAAAACGTAGTAAAATCTTCACTTATTTATTCTATATAATCTTTTAATATTAATAAACAACTTTTCGTCTAATAAATTTAATTATAATGTATTCTTAAAGCTTAGTGCGAATATAATGACATTACAGTCTTATATAAAAGAATACAGAACATTCACATATCTTTGATAAAAACCGCATTGACGAATAAGGCGTGAACAATCCTAAGGGAATTGGATATAGGGGATAGTAGAGCTTTGTAAGCCTTAATATACCTTTATTAGGTGTACGCTGTCGTGGAGATGGTTTAAACAGGACTATATATCTTCTTTCTTAGCTTCACCTTGTTCTCACATATAGCATAGTCAGAAGGAGTCTAGTGTTAAGACACTGTTCAATATTTTCCGATCTATTTTCTAGACATTGCGTGTTGAGTAGCGGAACTTAACGCAGCGTCTATATTTAAAAGTAAATGAAATAAGTTGTATTTTAGTATATTATAAATTCAATGGTTAAAGTATACTTATGGTACCTACAAGATTTTGCACTTAGTTTAAATTTATAGGGATATATAACGCAAGACATTTAGAACTACGCCCACATCGGTTGTCGATAAATTAAACTTGACCAAACCAAAGCGTACAGTAAAAGTTAACCAACTTTTAAATAAACATTAATGAGATTTTTTCTTTGCTCATAGTGTTTATCTCGTGTTATACTTATCTTGCCTTATAATGTTTGTGTACTCGTATTATAAAACATATGCAAGGGTATCGTGGAGAACTGGTACTCTAATTCTAAACGCGACGGAGTGTCATAACACTAGGTTTCTATACAGCGTGAAGCTAATAAAAAAGTATTCTTACTTATGACGTCAAAACAATACTGAGACATAGAGTCAACATCCACATCTAGTAGTATTTTTGAAAAAAAATATTCTTCAATTATAATTCAGATGAAAAAACAATCTTTTTATATTATATTCATACAATAAGAGTAAAGTCGCAAACATTACGTATCGAACATGGTAGCGGTTAAGGTCACGCGGGCCACCGGTTCTGATACTCGGACGTTAATCGTTCAGGTCGTTCAACTGACGTGATTTCATACGTGAGATTAATTAATTTCCTAAAAAGTTTGTCTATTTGATCGTTTTGCAAAGAAGATCTGTGGAAGATGGGCGATGCGATTGGGCATGGGGATTTGTTTATAGACTCTTAATTATAGATTCTTGTCTTAAATGTACATTTGTATATATGTAATGCAGAAAGGGATAGATTTAGACCAGTACACTAAAAAAGGAATACCTTGGACGACCTTTGAGATCAAAGTAGGGATTTTACTGGAGGAAAAGATGGATCTCCCGGTGTGTGTTTGTGCGGGTAAAAGACAAGGGAAAGAGTTTTGCACAGACCGTTGCATGTGATGCTCTACAGGTCCTCTCTGTCTACCTCGATATGGATAAAGTGTGAAGCAAAAAAAATCACAAAACTTTAATAGATTCGAACTTATTAAGGCTATCCAGCACATCTCGCAAAATATTTTAATTCATTGTCACGTTTGTTTTGAATTTCAAACTGATCTTTTGCCAAAGTCAACACATTTCAAGCCCTAATTGCATTGCAAAGCTTTCGGGACCAGGCTCAGACCGGTCGCGCCGGTGTATTTATGCGGATGATGTCACCGACTTCAACCGACCACTTTGAACATCACCAACTTTTTATTCATGCCACCTTTTATCGCAATACTCTTTAAATTTACAGCGTTATGCAAATGAGCGTAGATTTTTTGTTCGTCTTGTATCCGTTGCGTCGGTTGTACAATTTGTGTGGTTACGCTGGTGTAGTTCTTAACGGTTATGTTTTGAAATTAAGTAATGCTAAATGTTAATTGCGTTTATATAAAAACTTATATTTATATCTAGTTACATATGTAAAATATATATATGAGCTTGTTATACATTTTAATATGGTAATATAGCATGTGGTTAACTTTATATTCCTTTATTTCGTTTTGTACTATATTTTCAAAGTAAAAATTAAGTATTCAAAGTATAAATAATAATAATAGAATAAAATATAATTTTTCACTAATATAATATGTATGCTGGACGCGGGCAGCGCAAAACCAATAGTTGTGGAGATTCTTTGGCGGAGGACTATGTCCAGCAGTGGGCGTTATAAGGATGATAAATATAATGCTCACGAATTTTCTCATTTTTTAAATATAACAAAAGAAGCTATCAGAATTTGTAGGCACTAAGTAGTATATATATACAAATAACACCGTGTTAAAGCAAACATTCGAAGCATTTTATTTATGATTTTGTTTTCTTCATCCTTATCAATAAACATAGTTTCTTTTTTCTGTCTATGGTATAAATTTAAACATTCTAATGTAAAAATAATATTTGTTTCAATACAACTGAAATTAAATTTGAAGTGCATTAAATATTGTATTTATTTAATAAAAAAATGTCTATATTGTTTTTTACAAACAGCCATTTTGAATTTTGAAAGAAGTAGGTTGAATTACAATATTTTTTTCCAAGTTGGTATATGTAAATCTAGGAGTTATTACTATATTCAGCAGAAATAAATATTGTATATCTTTACGAATTTCCAAAATTGATTTTCATTTATTTTCGTTTGAAGTTATATGTATTATTAATATATTTAATTTAAATTTAAATAATTAACAATTCTGTCAGTTTTCTTTTTTATCCGCATATATCGACAAATTTAACCTCGTTCTGGGTACCATGGATTATAGGTACTATAATCTATGGTGTATTAAGTACAATGAATGGAACATCACCATCATTACTGGCATCAGCTATATGTATAGATAGCTCTATTGTTCTTCCTAATGGTTGTCAAATTTGCAATTCAGCCGTTACGTGACTTGACGTAAATGGATTTAGCGTATGGAGCACACTGATGCTAAATAATCTTTAATATAGAAGACGTTGTGACGCATTTATGCGGCGTGGTATACTATCTGACTTAACGTGACGGTTGTGGGTTCTATTTCCACTCGCGAGGAATGTATTATTTACTTATAGTCATTTCCCCGCTTTGGCAACGTGATAATGCGTGGCGTTCTGCCACTCAACACGAAATGTCTTGAAAATTGGGCAGAAAGTGAGGAACGCAGTGTCTTAACATAGGGTTCCGTTATGCGGCAAAAACACAAATATATAAATTGAGTATAATATATAATAACATTATTTGGTTACTGAATGAGAGACAGACAACTCACAGGCAAAGCTACTAAACTTAAGCCCGGTTTCCACCGCTAGCAGAGCGCGCTCATTAAGGACTACGTTGCACTCGCAAGAGTAAACTGCATACATTTATTTCATCGGCAACTGGTTTACTATAATATTTAAATAACTTTATATTTCAAGAAATCCTTACAATTTGACCTTTATCCGAACATAGTAATAGATGTGATATTTTATGTTACAATATTTTTTGTTGAATGGTTCTAATCGTGCTATGACATGGTCTTGCGTGACATGCGTGACTAATACGATCAAAATAATATGAAAATAGACCTTACAAAAGCTTAATCTTTATAATCGTTTTCCTTATTATGGATTGACTTTAGTATTTTCATGTATCGACCACTTACAATATAAAATATAATTTGAAAATATGTAAGTAATTGCGTAAAAATGTATTACAAACATAAACGGAACGGAATCAAAGCCAAGCATGAAGTCAGCAATGTCGTAACCGGAGATGAAAACATTGAACCGAGCCGCATATCCGTAGTCTGTAGTTTATCCGTTAAATTAGGTCAACGCTACTTAGCCAGTGAAGTCATGGGATCATTTTAAATGTGACCTCAAAAAGGCTTAATTTAGCGTTAGCTTTGTGGTATATGAGTAATTTACATGTTAACGTTCCTAGATTATATGTTTGCTTTAGAGCACTTTTTAAGCGACGTTAAAAATTAGGTTGTTAGGTAGTTTTATATTGGAATGGAATTGGATTTTGTATTTGTGTATGATCGTATAATTAGGCTTGCTAGGCGTTCTTTCAAGCACATTTCCAAAAAGTTCTTCGAGACTAAAAGTTGTATCGAGATAATTATTTTTGATTTATATGTAAGGACTTATTTACTTGGGACAGTCTTGTCAAAATCTGTTCAGTATTTCTTTATCTCATTTCACTAAAGGAATCCATTCCTTTCTTATATTTTTTCTAGAAGATTATAATAATCTCCCAGAAACAATATAAGACGTCCCAAGTTAATGGTGAGGTGAGCAAGACAATCACAGAAAAATAAAAGTAAGGCTACTACAAAAAATCTCTTAATAACAATTCAAAGTAGGTATACACGCTAAACGCAATTTTAAATTCCTCCACACATATTAAACCTATTTTTGTTTGATGACGTTACCGCTGACGTCACATCCCTACATACCTAACCCACCAACAAGCCCAATATAATCGTGAGCGGAATGCCAGTTAAATTGCCATCTGGCAGATTCATAGTAACCTGCCTCGTAAAAATACCACCAGCGGTTATGGCAACAACATTAGTACTTGGAAAGTAGGTACTGTAATTAGGTCGTACAAGGTGGTCCTTGGAAGACAAGTTCTTATTATAATTACTAGCTTTTAATTATAACTTTGAAGGCAGGCACCACTGTACCTGGTATACATCGAAATGATTAACGTGATGGAGCCGTTAGCTTACGGCGACAGCCGTCCTTAATAAATGGATTATCTAACACAAAATGTTTTTTTCAATTTGAATCAATAGTTCCTGAGATTAGTGCGTTCAACCAAACACGCTCTTTAGTTATGATATTAGTATAGTTTTCGTATACTAAATTGCTTGGCATCGGGTTTTAGATGTTAGCCTCATATGACTTCATGGCTATTCGATATGGAATATTCCACTTAAAGACTTTATTTGTATCTTTCTTAGAGAAATAATTGTATACTCCGTATTCCGGCAAACAATATCTCTGGCTAGGGGACAAGTACAAAGGCTAATTTAAAATGTACTTTTTGCTATTTACCTCAAAGGTGCATAAATATAAAAAAAAACATGATATTTTCTTTTTAGTTAGTGCCATTATAGAGCTTTAAACTACTTAAAGTCCACACACAGATACAATCAAATCGTCAAATGAATCCATGAAAGCACAAAGCTGCATACTAAAAGCTCATTTTCTTTGAATTTAAATAACCTCCTCGGCTCCATGGATTGTGACACTTTTATTACCGTCGCCGCCGGCAGTCTGTAGAAGATGTATTTTCACGACGTTTGTTAAGTTCGTAGGGGTCTTTGTGGCGCAGTGGAATACATAGGTTGTGGTCTCAGTCTACATACGAAAAAATGAATTATTTTTATTTTTCTGTTCTGTTAAGGGAAAATGCTACGTTTAGTTCGACCACTCTACACGCTGTCTGACGTTGAGGTGGAAAGTACAGAACAGGATCTGTGCCCACGTTATCTTCATCTACCATGCTATATGAGCGATACATTGTGAAGCTGAAAATTTTTGCTAATTTAAGTGTTTTAAAACTCTTGTTTCCCAATGTGTCTCAAATGAGGTTTACAAAATCTTTGTGTGGGGGCTTTGCATTTTTCTTATTTTGAATAACTCTGAAATCAGAACAAACTATTCATAATAGACCAAGACTGCAATGAAATGGAGTGAAATAAGCGATTTGTTACTTACATATTCTTTATTTACTTTGCATAAATATATAAAATCCGCTTCCTTTACTGAGTCTGACAACGCACAGATGAAATTGCGCAGCGTAAGAATATTAAATTTGGCTTTGAAACTTGGTAAAACAGTATATCTTGAAATTCCTGTGGGAACAGGAAAAGACAGAAGACCTACGTTACTCATATTTTATTGTTCTAAATCTTGCAAAGTCTGCGTTAATATCTTTAATAACTATATTTACAATATTGCACTTTTGAATATTAATTCATATTTTAATTTCAAATAATATTTAAAAACAATTTAATTAAATCCGAGAACAGGTCAGGTTGCTACAATCACCTTCAATTAGCATATAATAAAATCCTAATTGAAATGCAGTCCGTCGTTAGCGAATATGTAACGATTTCGAAATCCGTCTAATAAGGTTCGTAGAAGTAATAATGTACCTACTAATGCTGTCATCGTACAAATGTATTCTGCTAAGTAACTAAAGTGTCCTATTGTTTATATATATTACTAGCGGCCCGCTCGCGGTTACACCCGCGTGAGCTATGTTATTATTAATTTCTGTCTCCATGACTACGTCCTAGTGACGTCTATGCAAAATTTGAGACTCCTAGCAAACTTTCGACCCCAAAAACAACCCCTTAGAAGTCGAATATTGCAAATTCCCGTCTTAGCGAGCACCTACGTCGTATAAATAACTCCTATGCAAAATTTGAGACTCCTAGCATTTGTAGTTTCTGAGATTTCGTGATGAGTGAGTGACCTTTCGGTTTTATATATATAGATAGATACAACTCTATCACTGAGTGACTGACAGATAACGCACTTCACTATATTATTGGATTTTAAGATTAAATTTTAATCTTAAAGTCCAATAATATAATAATTGTTAATTTAGTAAATCTAGGGGAGGATTCACGAAATTCCTATGGAAAAAGGATGAAATGGGATTTTACGTTTTACGTCCCAGTTTCACGGAAATAAATTTGTGGGCGACAACTAAGACGTTATTAAAAGATTAATATTATGTACATATGTGACATTATCTTGTTAATAATTATCAAAGCGACAATGATCATGGCCGGCACTGTTGGAAATAGCAATTATCTTCACGTGGTTCTTAATTCATTAGTAACATTCGTTTTATTAGTTGCTCACTGATAATTGCTAAAACAACTTCCATCAGTAAAACTGGATGAGGATGAATGAGAATGATCTCATCACCACACTCGAAGGACGTAGGTCTTATTACTTTTATTAGTATCGAGTATCGGCGACTCCGTTAAGGCAGCTCTTTATGTTCGATAAGGGAAAGATGGGTGCTAAAATATAATGTGATTCGCCCGAAATTGGTTCGCACAATGCTATAATGATGTTTTCTTTCTGTTTACTTTGCTATCTTTTGGTGTGGTGTGGTTTTGGTAATTTATATTGGGATTTATGGAAATTATATTGGTTATCATAGTTTTTAATCTTAAGGATTATTTTTAGTTTTGTTACTTAAAAGATAGAGTTTGCTTATTAAAAAATCACTATGATTTTCAAAGGTATAACAAATAAGTAAGTCGAAAATATTTGCTATAAGTTTTTATTGACTGTTTTATAATATATTTATTTTAGAGAAACATTGAATATTGTGAGACATACAAGAAGATCATTATGTGATAATTTATTATGTAATATATATGTACTATAGTTGTAAACGATTTATTTGTACATAAGTGACCTCTATAAAAGGGCAGAGTAAACGGTTGAATGAACACCATTTTAGTCGGCGAACCTGTTCGGGTCCAGGCTTCCCATGATAGCGTGCCTTGAACCGACTCGTATCGAAAATGTAATGAGACGTGATCGTATTTAGTGCTTTTATGGGCGATTTGTTTTGATTTTATGTTTGGGCAGGTTGTTTTATAAATTTTTATCGAAATATAAAATTATTCTTTATATACATTTTTTAATTTATAAATTTGGTATGGCCGTTGCTATTCTTCATGTTTACATTTTTGGTGCGTTTCTTTAGTGTTTGATCAATATATTTCTTTAGTTTCACGCTTTAACCCGCATATAACAGTGTTTGCAGAGACAACCTAGAGTTAGGTGGAGTTTATTCCAAAACCATCACGCTTTCAACAGAAACTATCTCACTACGCCATGATTGCATCAAACATTAAATTATCATCAACATGTAATTTTTTTTGTCCCGCTTCTCGCAGTATCCCACGCATAGCAGGGTAGGCAGAAGGAATTTGGGAATCTTGTTTTTAGACACTCCGTTCCCATTAAGGCATTTCAGTTCTTCGCTTTCCGTGGAATTATTATTCGTCACTACAGCGAGGAATATTTAATATTTCATTCCCCCAAGTGGGAATCGAACCCACAATCGTCGCGTTTAGAGTCTCACGCTTGTGCCTCTGCGATACGACGCCCTCTTGTAATAATTATAGGTACTAATAACTAAGAATATTAATGTCAAACATAGTAACAGTTTGGCTATTATTTATTTAATATCTGTTTCATCAGTCGGAAATTTGTTATCTTGATACAAAACTTATATCATAAATGTTATAAAACTGTCAACGAAAGTTCATTAACCAGATGACATCTAAGAACACAGCATCCAAATCGTTTATCATTATAAATAGACACTTTTAAAGAACAATTAGCGCCGAATATTTTTCTTTAACGTAATCTACAAAGTAAAAGTAATTAAAATTTAATTGAAAGCTTAGATAGATCATTACCAAAAATATCACATACAAACATGTGAAACTGATAACTTCCTTTTTTTAAAACAGTTAAAAAGATAATAATGACATAAATTATGTCACACTTTTGTTTACAGTCTATTTATCATGGGGTCTTATCGATTCTATTTCCTATGATGAGTTCGTTGAACTTGAACCGTTATCTATTTTACTACTTGGATTTTGTTATTTCAACTGAGTGATTTATTGTATTTTTTTTCTTTCAGGTAATTTGGTTTTTGTTTTGCGAGTTCTTCAATTGCTGAAGATATTTACTAAGTTGTAAGTAATTTCGTTATTGTTTTATTTAGTGTATGTTATTAAAAATTCCTCGGTCACCATGGCGTGTCTTAACGCAAAGGTGCCTTCTGCTTATCCTGGTAAATGTCCTCCGTGTCCTGTACCCCGTGTACAACGTGTAGTTAAGCATATGTAATTAAGAAAATATTTAGTGATATTTATACATATATTTGAAAGTATATACGTTGCACTTGCACAGTGTACTACAAGAGTACTCAAATATCAAGGTCTCCAAAACATTTTCATGGACAAAAAAAGTCACACAAAGCCAAGGATTTGTTTGCATAAAATAAATCCTCTGAAATTGCTCCTACACTCGCAATACCTACGGAATACGCTATTGTTTCGCTAACTTACAGATCTCATCTCGCAACCCTATTTGGGAAAAGTACAGTGCTAGACAAGTTTGGCGCCCACAGCTTCCAAATGATTGAAATTTTGTAAAAGAAACCTTATTTATATTACTTTTAGGGCTTTCCATTCAAATTCTTCCGAAATCAAGGCATTTCGTTATTTACGAGGGGTTCCAACTGTAAATGGTAAGCGTAAACAGACCGACGCACAAAAGACAAACCGGCTCCAGTTGCATTACCGCGGATTTATGAAGGCATCACGCATACTTCACTGGATTTTTGAGCAAAATTATGTACTTCAAGAAGAAAATCGTTTGAGAGACGCAAAAGAATGTAAAATACATAATTACTCTTTTGGTTCACTTGATGGCTTCTTTAGCATACATTTTTGTGTTTAAAATTGTTTACTCTTAAAGTGAAAAGAGAGTTTTAGGGGGTATCTTCAAAATATCAAGCACCTTACTTGAGAGTATAAGGGGAAAGGTGATGGTGGATAGGAATGTTTTTGGTAACTATTATACGTAGATCCTTTTGTCCAGAAAAGAGCGAAATTTCCTCAAGATGAAATATTTTTGCCTTAAAATATGACTTCTAGTTCAGCTTTTCTTTTCCTAACAAATGGAATTTAACATATTTATGTTTTTTTCATATCTATATATTTTGTTAAACCAACTTCACGATTTATATCTAGCGGGTTAGTCAGGGAGACTGCAGAGGCAAACGTTACGGTCTCTGCATATCTCTTTCGCCTCGTTTGTGGTCTCATGCTTCATACGTGATCTTCCTCCTGTATCATCGATATTGTGTTCTTGAAGGTCAATCGAGGAAGTATCTAATGCCTATCAAATGTTCTGTAAGTGCTTAAGCATAATTATTGATAGGAACTTGAAATCAAAGAAATAAAATATATGTATGTATTTTAAATGAAACTCTTTAATCGTAATATTATAACGTTTTTGGAAACCTGACGTTTCGAGCACTTTGCAGTAGTTCGTGGTCACGGACTGTAATATTAATAACTGTATAATGTTTGTATGGCATGTAGAGATTATTGCGATTTCTATTTAAAGTACGAATGTTATTAAAATACTTTTTCTACAACAATTTCCTTCGCCCGAGTTCCATATAACAAGAAAATGAATTTTACGAACTTTCCCATTTCCTTCGGATGCGAGCCTATCTCCACCGCTATGCACTCAGCGCTGGGAAATTAAGTGGTTTTAAACTCTTTTCCAATGTGAGCTCTATTTTTAAAGTGATAAGTACTATAATTTCTTGGCTCGCGATAAAATATTATGCGCATGATGACGTTTGCGTAGGCTGTGCAGATACTGGTACTCGTAGCATATAATTTGAGACTGAATAAAAAAAAGGGTCTAACTTCGAAAATATTTTTTTTACGGTAAGTTACGTGGATATTATATTTTAGAAGGCTTAGTCGGCTTTAGACGGTAGGTATAGTCTGAGTAATGTATTAAAAACTCGACGGAACGTGGGCAACGAGGTATCTTGATAAAAGATTCCTACCGCCTACCTTGTTATAAACAGTTTAAAGTTAAAACAAAACGTAGATATTCTCGAAATCAGTATACTTATTATACGATTCTGCGATACGAATGATTATATGAAGTGGATATCCACTTTTCTAAATATAAATAATAGTTTTTTACAAATTTAGAAAATCTAGTTAGGCCACTTTTGTACTGACTGCCTTACTGATTTATCCATGCCTAAGTTAAAAGCTCCAGTGCAAATGTTATTTTTAATTTGAGCACCATGTCAGGTACAATGGCATTTTCAATAGCATTGTTTGTCGCTACACGTTGTTCCTTTGTTATCAGTCAGTCATTAATGGCGGAGCACTAGATGTGATGCTTATACGAGACTTGTCATTAGGTTGTTATTGTTATTTTTTTAATTTATGATTTTTTTTTAATTTAATGATTATTTTGTGCTTTTGTACGATTTTTAGAATGATTTAATTGCAGTTTTCATTAGTGTATTTTGGCAAGTTTCCCTTATCATTTAGTGTTTGTTTTATTTCAAACTTACACCATTGTTAAGAATCATGTTCGATAAAATTGATATAAATAACTGCTTATTGAATTGTCTGGAACTTTACTTTTCAATATAAGTTATTATTTAAAAAAAATATTATTATTATAAGTCGATGTTAGTAGAGTCTATATACAGCTACTTAGAAATTATATAAAGTAAATAAGCATAGTAGCGTGTTTTGTTAAGTCATGTAACCTTTGTTAACCTTACTAATGTGCGCTAGTGTGCCCTACACGATTACTCATTTCATTGTTAATACTTGACTGGTAAGAAGATATTATGACCTATATAATATTTTTAGCGATGATTAAGTTAAAACGGCTATTTCTTGATACGCTCATAAGTCAAAGATCACCTTATCGCTAAATGTGATTCATATTGCTAATAAAAATGGCTTTATATAAAAAATCTCGAATCTATTGGGCAGTGCGTGGAAAAAGAAAAGTCTTAATATTAGGTTCTCTCTGCCTACTCTGCTATATGCGAGGGCCAGCCTGTAGCTTACAAAAAAAATAATGTAATTTACTTATACAGTCAGAAGTTATTATTATTATTATTGTAAAATAATAAAGAAATAATTTGATTGAAAGAAGCACAATGTTTATTTAAGTAAAGAAGAAAATAAAGAAGATATTCAACATAATGTTTTCAGTCTGGTTAGTTTCATCGGATAAAGTGTGCCGTTGTTTCGCAACCGACCGTCTACCAGTTGCGTACGCGTGAAGATGAAAACAAAAGGAAAAAAAACTAGAGTAAATTCTAACAATAGCACATAATATGTACTTTTATGATCTAGAGTATTAAAATATATTATTATATGTTTATTTTTGTACAAGTCTCGTATTAGGCGAAGTAGGTGGAGTGGAATTAATTTTGGAACACTCTGTATTTACTATTGGGTTACGAAATTCCTTCGCTTGTAGAGACTAACTGTGGCTTAAAGCGACGTTTTATTTTTCTATAACTTTCAGTATTTTGCAAAGCAAAGTTAAGCAGGGTACGCAGAGGAAATGTACATTTGACACACTATTCTTAATTTTCCGTTAAATTGTTCAGATATTGTTGTTTGTGTGTTGAGTAGTGGAGTTCAATTCATCGCCTTGGCGTGTTATTAGCTTGGCGGTTCCGGGTACCACACCCGGAACCGCCTCGTTTACGACGACGACAGCCTAAGGCATAATACATAAATGATTAAACCTTTCCTCCATGGCACTCTACACGAATGAACCGAAGCCAGTCAGCATTTTTTATATGAATTCCGCTGACACAGGACGGCGTGCGACATAGGACTTTTAATTGCATTTTATCATGGCTAACATAAGAGGTTTTGGAGTTCCTTCATTATATTTTTTTCCTTCATTATAGTTTTTGAATTTTGTCCAAAATTGATTTGACTGATAATAAGAATCAGAAGAAAATGTTTTTATGAAAATATAATAGTTATGGTATGGTATTACAAAAATTCTTATACCTGCCTTGTAAAAGATATATTTTTGAATGTTTGAATTATATTTTTATTATTTATTTTTTAGTGTGATGGTTTCAAATATTTTTTTATTAAATTTTGGAATTATAAATTTGAAAATCAGAAATTTAAAGGTGCTTGACCGGCGCCGCCCGCACGCATCACATATTCATAGATTCGCTCATTAAGAGTTCAAGAGAGCCTGGATAGCCTACCGATAAAATATATTTTTTTTATTAATAAAAACCATTTTTTTTTAAGGGATGTCAATAAGGGATTTGTGTCAAGACATTCCTTGCTCCGCTTTATGCTACGCAATGGTTGTAGCTTTGATTCCCGCTCGGAGGAATCATTATTTTCTTTATTTAACACTAAGCAATGACGAAATAAAATTTTATAATGTTTTACATTTGTTTAGATTCTGTAGAGACATACATTATTACACGCTTAATCAAAGGTTTGTTTTTTATAATACAAACTACATTTTTTGAAAAGGGTGACGACCCGCCATTGTGCGCCTACAGCACGTCGACGTATACATTCAGCATTTTTTATATGAATTCCGTTTTCAACAAAGATGCGTGCGACTTGTCATAAGCTCTAATTACTTTTTTTCTATACTTTTTTTTTAAACGTTGCTTGCAGCAGAGGTTTATTATTATTGCGTTTAAAGTAATGGATGTCCTGTATTATACCTGTGTGTTTTTTTATTTAATTATAGTAAGCATAGCGTGCCTGTAGTCGCGGTAGTTGCGGATTCGATTCTCATTCGGGGTAATGAATCATTCTCATTTCCTCGTTGTGGAAAGAAGACAGCATGGCAAAATATGACAAAAATTGGGCGGTGTGAGAAACGGAGTGTCTTAACACTGGGTTACCTTTGCGTACACTAATATGTATATGCGGGATAGAGTCTGAAGAGATATAAGGATAAAAAAATAAGTATATTTAATACAAAGTTTTAATTTATCGATGTACATATGTATGTATATATACAAGGAAAAGTGATATTTAGTTAGAATTTGTATTAGATCGATAGTTTTATTATGCGTAACTAATCACCGTTACAAAAGGGCAATCGTATTTTATCGTCCAAGTGTATATACATAGTAAATATATAAACAGAATCAAAAGTTACCGTTCATTCCAATATTATATATAATAGTCGAGTGGTGAAACTCAACGCCGTACTCTCTTGTTACCAGTACCAGGTGGGAATCGAACCTACAATCGTAGTGTTTACAATATATAAATGTTTTATATTTTGGCACTGCGTTAAAGGAAATCAATAAACGTTTTGTCACTTTAATCTGTCCTGTCCAAGTTTCATACAAAACTATCAAAGTTTTGAATCACGTGCTTCATTCAAACAACTTTCTACGTCGAAGTTTGATCAATAAACGTCGGTGCGTGCCCCGTACCCGCCCCATTCAGCAAACAGTATGGACGTGCTTTAGAAGAAACGCCTTTTATTATTGAAGATACCATTTTATTTATTGGCCCTTCTTGCTCTTTATTGTGGGGGTGGGTTGTGTTGACATGTTTGGACTGTTGATATGGGAATAGTTTATAATAGTTGTAGAATTTGAATTTGTTTTTCTGTATTATTTTACATTTAATATTTTTTTTTGATATTTAAATTGGGCTTGAAAGTATTTTGTAAATCTCGAATATTGGGCGTTGCGTGAGGGCGGAGTGTCTTAACAATAGGTTCATCCTACCTACCCTGCAATAGGTTCGGGATCCAGCATCAAGTTAATCGATCAAGTATATTTTCATAAAGCAGAAATTGGAGGAATGCTGTACTACTAGAACATATTTTATCCATTGTCCTAAATATTTGTAAAAAATAATTTTTAAAACTTCAAATGGAGTTAAAAAAGCGTTAAGTGGGGTAAAAGTTTCAGAACAATCTGGTAGATGAACTTTTCCAATTTTAGTTGACTCGGCCTTTTGAAACTTATAGCATTACGCTATTTTAGGAAGTGCACTACAATTAGTGCCTGACCTGAAACTGACCGGACCGATCCCGGCCCGATCGATATCGGTACAGCTGGAACGTGACCTATTAATGGGTGAACTGGTTTATAGGAACCAACCAGGGAAATGTAGCTTACATTTCCCTGGTTGGTTGGTCTGGAAATTGATGCTTTTCAAAAATTTCGCTAAGCTGTTGTATATTGATTGTTTAATTCTTCATTTGTACAGAATTTAAAGGTGGATGCAGAGAACAAAGTCACTCACAACATCACTTGAAGTTTTTGATATTACATAGATTTGATACAAAGATGTTGTTTGACACAGGCGTATATTATCTCGACTATTTCGGAGAACATTAAAATCCTTTCAAATCTTCTATTTGTCGCAATTTTTTTATTACATATGCGCTTACTGCACTATAATAGCGTCGAAAAAATAATAATAAAATTATAGAAAAAGCTATAATATAAATAGAGCTAAATATTAGGGCTACAATGCACAATTAAAACGACACGAAATTTGACATGTAGGAAGAATCTTTTAGAAGGTAGAGGAGCATTAAGAAAAGATGTCAATTTTTTTACGAAAACAAAAAAAAAATGGATTTTACGTTTTTAAATCAGTGTATATTCGCATTATGTTATGACAAAATCTGTACAGTGATACGTTCCAGTTCCAGTAAGCGCTTGCTGAAGTAATGGATAGATAAGTGAATTATTGTTTCAGATTGCCAGCCTAGAACCATTAGCCCGATGCTAACGTGATAGCGGACGGGAGATTGTGGGCTAATTGGAATTGTATACTTATATATAATATCTACGAGAATTGATGTAATATGGCTTGGTTTACGTTTAGGATAGTTTTTTTGGAGATTTTGGGAATATATTAATGATCTTTTTTTTATTTTTTTCACGCTGTATGTCGAGAATAGTTGCAGATTTTTTTTAAAAACAGTGGTATAAAAATATTTATTAGGAATAAATAATGCACCATTTATGTATAAGCTTATTTTTGTCAACACAACTAATAATGATTTTAAGGATATTCTGTTATATTTGACCTCTCGAACATATGATGGTTGCCGATTCTGGCAATGGGCATCCTAATCAGCACTGCGGTCAGAGATACCTCCGGGACCTAGAATGTTTTATGTGGCATACTTAGCTATTTACATTTGACCACAAGCGAAGCCGCATGTAAAAGCTAGTAATAACATCAATGCGTATATCATAGGTATTTTAATATTCGTGAAAACGACGCCAGCCTACAAAAACTGAAACAAAAGATATCTACATATAGGAAATCATTCCAGCCGTCGCGTCGCGTCAGCGCGTCTGCGTACGTTGCTTTAGTATGAAAATAATGAAAATAACTTGGCTGTAAATTTTTCTAACATGCCTTTGATAGTTAGTAGAATTTTAATATTGAAATGGCTTTCTGTCTATTTAAATATTATCTGGATATCATTAATATGTATATTTTTATGGTATGGTGGTTAAGATTTAAATAATTATTTAGATTTTGGCACTTTATTTACTAAATAGACAGATTAAGTACAAACATATAGATAATAAAAAATTGGGAAACGGTATGTATTGACATAAGGTTTCCTTTCCGTATGCGGACGTAACATTAAGTTGCTTTTTTATACAGAAAAGAGATTTTCTTATGATTTTATAGGAATAGAATATTTATATAAGGATTTGTTCTGAAAATAAGAAAGAAAACAATATATAGTGCTTTTAAACGTTTAATTCTAAAACAATACGTGTTTAGAACTCAAGGCTGCAGCCAACAGGTAGGCGACATGATAAAGTGCCGTTGAACCCAATGTAATTGTTTCATACTGGCTAGCATAGCTGGCGTACTTCCAATACTTGCACTTAGATGTGCTGTGTCATTTATATTTACGTTTTTAATGCCAATTTATATTAATGTATATAGCATGAACACTCTCACTCTCTCTCTCTCTCTCTCTCTCTCTGACTACCCCGCTAGGGATAAAGCGTGAAGTTAAGTAAAGTTATAAACACAAAACGATACCAGCATGGCGCAAAGTGGTGATTGTAGGTTGAAGGATGGTTGTATTCCAACTTACAGGTACGGCTTAACATGTGCTATTATTTTACAAATTATGTAAGTAAAGGATTCTCCTTCGTTGACCTTCGAGAACATAGTAGGTACTGATGATACTGGAGGAAAGCCATGTAAAAAGCATAAGCACCTCCCGGAGGAAATGTATGTGTAGGGTAATGACAGTGGATGTGGCGAGAGACCTCCCTGATGCGGAGACCGTAGCGTTGGGCCTTCCGTTCTCTCTCTCTCAACCCCGCTAGCAGAGAAGCGTGAAGCTTAAAAAAGTCAAAGAAATTTTGAATTATGAAAAGCTTATCAAAGAAATAAATGAACTAATCGTATATTTAGGTGTTATATATTAATGATATTTATATAACAATGAGCTCTGCTGTAATTTATGTGGATGATTTGGCTCGAGTTGCCACTTGACCTTTTTCTTCTGAAGATCTGAGCGTTCTTTCTCTGGTCTATATGTATAATATAACAGTAAATTTTAATTTTATTTCCGCTGCTGCGCCTGGACCAAATTTATTATATGTTCGTCGGGATTAATGATATAGCTTAGCCTACTGTTACTAAGCTACGCATATTTTTCATTTTCAACTATGTATATATTGCACCTATGTAATTAAATTTAAGATTATAATTTAGACTTATTTTTTTTCTCTCCTTTCTATTTTAAAAATTAAAAATAGTGTTCATATCATTCAAGTAAGTAGGTACTAAAATTACAGGTCCGTCGTCTAATTGGCAACACTGACTGTGTGTTGATGTCAAGGCCGTCTCATTGTTATTTGTGGAGCTTTTGTTATGGGAGCACAGCTTACGTTTCTACTTCAGTTCATTTACTTGTTTTAGATAGTTTTTTTTTTTAACTAGCGTATTTTTTAACTTAACGCAGGCAGACGGATTTAGTGTTAATACACTTCGTTCCCCATTTTGCGCCAAATTTTCGAGATAATACATTTTGAGTGACAAAACTAAAAGTCGGGCTTTATACACGAAAGAGAGGAATAAAAATAATTTAGTTAACCGAGAGAAAATCGAACCCACAACCGTCGTATTTACTATTGAACACTTTGCAGTTGCGACTTCAAAATTATAAAACCTTTGTCAAATAATTTTTCACTTTTTAGTTCGTTGTTAGAAGTCGGTTTTTTTTTTTGTTAAAAATTAATTTTTAGTGTAATACAGATATAATTTAAATAATACTGGTGAAAATCAGAAGGTACTTGTTATATTGACTGTTTTTTTTATACTGAAGAGAGAAAGAAAGTAAATGATATTCTTTGAGAACTACTGATTTTTAGTTATTTGTCGTTTACATCAGTGTCTACTCTACACAAATAGATTTCACTTATAAATATGTAACTCACGTTCTCGTAAAGTGACGTATAAACTGTAGTTGAGAGACAATTTGTGTAGATTGATTGATACTGAAAAGAATAAAGTATAAAATTATACTGGAGGCTTTCATTGGTTGTTTCCATGATAGTTTCTAATTTATGAATTTCTCTTTTGTAACATTTAAATATCTTTTTATATATATTTTTTTAAAGCTGGGGAACAGCAGGGGGAACCTAGTGTTAACAGTGTCTTAAAACGTTTTCCATTTTTTTTAGCTTCTCGCTCGTCCAGCATATAAAAGGGTAGCCAGATACTGGACATCGCTTATTAAGTGGCGGAGATTAACGCCGCTCTTTGTATATAATTCAAATATGATAGGTGCTGAACCCATAACTTTTTCCACTGTACCACTACGGCCGTAATACAAATCTTCTTAAATAAATGTACATTAACATTTCATTCACAAACACTATGCGAGTTCATTGATCGATGACAAATGTCCAAACAATAGTGGTGCGATCGGTTATAACGCAGATGCCCATTGTGTGCTAATGAGAGAGATTGATTCTCTTATACGAGATCAAACAAAGCCAGCGAACTCTCTGTAAATAGTTTACGATTAGTTAGGGTTTAGATAATACTGTTGGTTTATTTTCTTAGATAGTTTATTGGAGTATCAGAGGAGGTATCAGAGATATTGATTAGTATTTAATTGTCATTAAATTATAGTTAATGCACTAGTTTAACCACTCTTATAGGTCATCAGAGGTTGGTTGTTGAAATAAGTTTTTTTTACATAATTATATTGCAGGTAGTATTTTCTAGGCGCAAAACATGTAATATCTATGTAATTCTGAAAAGCAATTATATGTATGAAAATCTAAGAATTTATTGTAGTTCATAGTAGTTCATAGGTCGAACTATTTAACATTAATTATTATGTTAATTATTATAGTATGACATTTTTTAAATCCTAATTCCTAATTGTTACTCATCCAAATTAAAATAATTACTTTAGCGTGAAATTGTAAATACTTTTCTAAACATAAATATACATAACACTTCCTAGTGGACCTCTAAAAGAGCACAATTAACGAGCACTGTGACCCTAAACGTGAACTCTACTATATAAATTGCACGCTCATTGGGCTGAATGGGTGGTGGTAGGTACCTACTGTTGTAGCTGCGTACCTACGAGAGGTGTAATTTAGGGTTGGGTCCAGTTACTAAGAGCTTTGCCAGAAGTGGATTTATTTCGAGGTATTTTTAAAGTGTTATTCCACACTTAGGAACCAGTTTTCTACAATATGTTTTTTTTATTTGGTTTATTTAAATGTAAGGATATTAAAGTAAGCTCGTTTAAGAATATTAAAGTAAGCTCATGTTCACGTTATGGAGTGGAACGGTTAAACAAAAAAATCTATGACTTGCTAAACCATAAGATATTTTTTTATAGATCTTAACACTAGGTTCCCTCTGCTTATCCTGCTATGTGCATGATAAAAAAAAATAAAAAGAATATTTCTTTTAGTGTCGCCGTGTGCACTCAGGCTTGAACTGCCGGTTAATTATTCGGGATTTTAAAAATTTTTATAGTAGTAGACGAGGGAATCAAAAACTAAAGTGGGGAAACAAAATCCTGAAGATATTTTTTGTTTTAAATTCGAAACGAAGTATGTTTACATTTACTTATTTTTTTAAAATTATTTATTACCATTCCTGTCATGTCAAGTCAATCTTAAATTGTAATATAAGTAGTAAATAATTAAATAAACTTCACGCTGTATTCCGGAAATTGCAAAGTAGACAGAGGGAATCTAATATTAAGATTTACCGCTACGGACGCACTGTCCCATTTTCAGGAAATAGCGCGTTAAACGCGCGTTGTCGGAGTTCAACGCCGCGTTTTTTTACCAGAGCTAAAGTAGAAATCGAACTGTAACCCATCGTGCTTACAGTCACACGCTGTCCAACTGGGCTACGACGCCGGTCTCAATCAATTTAATCTGTCTATATTTCAATTTGTATCAAAAGAATATACTTTTAGTACCCAACTAGTTAATTTCACTTCAAAATAATAGAAAACTGTCAAAGATTATTTGAATTGATTCATTACCTGCGATAGTTGTGACTTCCGGGTCGTTGACCTCACCTCTACCAGGTGTACGTGCGATGGTGTTTGTCCGTGTTCCATGGGATTGATGAGTGTTTTGTTTGTATGGTATTTTATTTAGTATATAAGTTTTTAATATAATTTGTTTATCGGAACAAGTGTTTATATGTAAGTATTTATGGTTTTTTAATATTATAAATCAATATAAATCCCCCTTTTAACACAATCTGCGGCGTTAAGTTACTGCTTTCTTCTTCAGAAGCTGCTTTTTTGCATTTTTTATTTTATCTTATCTATTAAGTACCGTCTAAACTTTTAAGAATGAAAATAACTAAGAATATTCTTGTTGTATAATTTGGCTGCGGAAGTCTAAAGCTGAGTAACAAATAAAAAAGTGTTTCTATGAAAGATTCAATCACTTTCTCCTCTTGCGTAACTTAAATGTTGGTTGATGGCACGTTCTTAGCTGCAAGGTTCGTGATGTTAGATATATAGTCATTGTAAGAGTTATTGCTTAAATCCTCTATTAAATATTTCTATATATAAATATATATGATACTTATGTAAGTATAGTTAACTTATGTTCTTATAATAAAAATATTTGGGGTAAGTTACTTTTCTCTCCACTTTCCGTAGTGTTTGTTTTAATTATGTTTTCCTTTTATTATTGCAACTGCTTTACCGTAGGTGTATAAATATGTATAAATAGGTTTAGGTGCAATAAATATGAATTGTAAAGTAAAAGTGTATTATTTAAATATTCTATAGGAAAATTACAGTACTTTTTATAAAATTACGTGTCTAATTATATATTTTTTTTAACTCAATTATATTTATTTCACATATTTCATAACGTTACTGCCATATAGCGTGCCTATTTGAGCGGAACTTTCGCACGCAAATCACCACAGACCACATACCATACATATATTGAAACGGAAGTTATAGCATTTTTACATACATACATAAATTAATATTATCATGAAGTATACATGTTTCAAAGTTACAATGTAGAGACAACACTTATTTTAAATGTATTAAACAATAAAATTGAAACTTCTATGTTGAAAAGAGTGACTGTTGAGTTTGTTGCCAGCTCTTCTGTGAACCGATCGTGGTATCTTCGTTCGACTCGTTTCAAAAGTTCTTGCAAACGTCTTATAATAATACCAAAATCCTACAAATCTATTATATGATTTTTATATTATTATAGGAACATTTCATATTTAATAAAAAAAATGTAAATTATCTTTATGCATTGCCGTACCATGTGCAATAAGTTGAGAAAATTGATTTATATACATCAATCGAAAATAGAGAATGAAGATAGTTCATAATTCTCTATTTCTAATTGATGTAAACATTTTCATGTGCACAACATGTTAAACGTTTCCTGTAGTGAAAATCGAAACCGCAAACAACACATGGTTAGTCACTTTCTAACTGATAAGATGGTGCATTTATATGGAACTTGAAGTAGGTATATTTCCTCATTTCTCAGTTAAATTCCTCATTCCTCAGTCAATTTCCTTCGTGACAATAACTTCATGATACGCTAGAAACGCCACAAATGAAGAACTGAACTAAAATTTAAACAACTACTGTACTATTCAATTCTGTTTAAGACATATTTTTCGGCTTCACGCTTTTTTCTTCATAGCCTGCGCAGAAGAAAACTATTAGGGCTCTCCGTTACGTATTTTCTGCCCCATTTTCAAGATATTATCTGTTGAGTTGAAACTCAACGCTGCGCTACCAGAGCGAAAACGAAACTAATCACGTCAAACACAATAATAATAGGTGTAATAAAAGAGTTTTCCACGAGTTTCTATCACCGAATAGTTATTTAGGTTAACCGGGGTGCGCCGTCTAATTATGTCAGTAGGTGCGCCAGACCAAACCACTGGGACTACTCGTACTCTGCCTATTTTATTTAATGTTTCGCTATATTTGCTTAGTGCTTTTTTAAATAAACTTGTTTGTTTTGTTTGTTGATTTGGATATTTTTTGGTTGTGTTCGTGTTCAATCAAACAAACTTCACTCATAATGTTAGTTGTCTAAAGTAGTAAGAAAATAGAAAACAAAGTGAGTTACTTCTTAATTCTTTCTTTATTTCACGTTATATACAGGAAATGTATAAATATAGAAAAAAAAAACGTAATGTTACAGTTACTCTTTTAGATATTTTTATAGTTATAGTTAGTTGCTACAGTATAAATTTTGCTATTAAAAAGAAATATAGTTTTCCATCGCCATCATAAAAGGCAAGCCAGCGCTATTTCCACTAATAACTCATACACGGAAAGATTTTTTTTCCATTTCCACAAAATTTAAGTGACGTGTTGAAATTCATAGCCATTGGTTTGCGTGCCGGCGTGCTAATTGTGGAGGGAGGGTCTACGGTCTACCTAGAATAAAGTTTAACTTGGGCATTAGTGAATTGCGTTTTCATGGCGGAGTTTTAATTTGGGTTTTTTAATGTGGATAATATATAGAATAGAGAAACTTTTATTTTCAGAGCGTATATGGGAAAATTATTCATTTCTTGAGTGGGAATTGAACCCACAACCAACAAACGTCGACGTTTACGATTTCTATTATGTTCGTCTTGTATCATACGCTGTTGCAGACACATATCACTGGGATGAAATAGTATCTCGTAGTGTGAGTGGCGGGCGCCATGAATATTGAACGTGTTACTCATGTAGATGCGAATTTACGAGTTTCATTGTTGGTTTGTATATTGATATATCACACAATTGGTGCAACAATGCCGTATTTACTCTTTTTAAAATATTGCAGGAGACGCAAACAAATGTAGTTTTACATTTTTTTTATATCAATAATATGAATCTATAGATCATTGAAATATCGTGAAAGGATCTAAAGAATTTGAACTGTCTTAAAACTAGCCTCTCTCTACCAAGCTACTTTACCTACGGAAAAAAGTGAAGGACAGTTTTCCTGTGTTCCTTATTATATGTATTTGTTACTAAAACTTTAAATTGATTTCTCTTTGTTAATATAAAAGAATCTTCCGTTATCGAATGACTAGCAGACAACACACAGACGTATCTACTAGATTTCGGATGTTGAAATTTGATATTTTGGTAAGTTAGGGAGTACAGCGATTTCTTGAAGTACCTCGGGGACGGGACAAAACGGGATTTTTCATTTTATGTCTCAAAGTCCACGTAAACAAAGTTCCAGACATTATGACTAGTAAAATATAAAATTTAATAATACTGATAAAATAGTTGAAAAGCAATAAAGTCCGGAGCTACAGTCAAATGTTTGTATAGCCCCGTAGTCGGTACCCAGTGGTACTATGAATTGTAAATGTCCTAGAGCTAGACGTTACAGTGCAATACACTGTTAGATCCTTCCTTCCTTTAAATAAACTTTTTTATATACCTACCTACGTAGATATCTTATTACATGGAGCCTATTGAATTTTATCTATGCTATTTATTGAAAGTTGAAGAGTTTGTTTGGTGGAGAGCGCTTATCTCAGGAACAGTTGGTTCGGATAGAATTTTGTTTTGTATGTATATCGCCTATGCATGTGCTATGTTTACTAAAGCGTATAAGAAGAAGTGGAGGACGTTTGTCGTGGTATATCGACATCTGACTGTAGGCGTGACGGTTGCGAGTTCTATTTTTTGTGAGGGGAAATGAGTTATTATTCATACTCTCGCTCTGGTAATAGGACAAAGCGCGGGGTTGAGTTCCGCCACTCAATACGCAATGTCTCGAAAACTGGGCGGTGAGTGGAGAAGGGAGTATATTAACACTAGGTTTTTTCTGTTTACTATGGTAATTGCGGAATACAACTTGAAGTTAAAAAAAAATAAAGATAATATACTAGTGTATGGTATTGGAGCAAAACATTTCTAAGGATTGTCGGGTCTCCGGTGTCATGAATATTGAATGAGGCAGACGTCTCCGCCGCCCGCTTCTGGTTTGCGTTTTAATAATGAACGAAACGAAAATGTGTTTTATTACACCTTGGTGTAGATGTTTTATTATGAACTAGCTAGCTAGTTTTTGACGTAAAAAGTCAAATTCCGTGTTTGTATCTGTCTGTCTGTCTTAGGGCACTCAACACTCAGTGTATCAAAATTCGGCGGAAAGTGGAAAACTGAAGTGTCTTAACACTAAGTTTCCAGGTTAGCTCTGCCTACCCTACTGCTATGTATGGGACACGGCGTGAAGCTCTATTTGCTCTATCCAAGGGACCGATATGAGAAGTTTTAAATCCTATATTTTCTGTGTCTAAACAGTACATATAACACTCAGGTATTTGTTGAATTTAGCATGTGCTAAAGATTTTCTTATTTTTTGCAGGTAAACACGCATAGAAGGTAGTGTTTGGATGTGTGACAAGTAAGGTGTGGTTTAAAATATTTTTCAACACATATATTATTCTTAAAGAGAAGAGAAGATCACTCACTCATCACGAAATCTCAGAAACTACAAGTGCTAGGAATCTGAAATTTTGCATAGGAGCTATTAATAGGACGTAGGTGCTCGTTAAGACGGGAATTTGCAATATTCGCCTTCTAGGGGGTTGTTTTTGGGGTTGAAAGTTTGTATGAAACTTCGTTACTACAAATGCTAGGAGTCTCAAACTTTGCATGGACGTCACTTATAGGACATTCTTGTAGGTACTCATGGAGACAGAAATTAATAATAACGTAGTTCACGCAGGCGAAGCCGCGGGCGCGCCGCTAGTGAATTATATAAAATTCTTTCGTTATTAAGCGTTTGACAGACAACGCACAGACAAAAATTCGCTTCCGTCCGACGCATCCTCGAGGCATTGCGTGTTGAGTCGCGGAACTCACCGACGCGTTTTGTCTCCTAACCAGAGCAAGGGAATGAAAATATCAAATAAACATCTAATTCGGAGTAGGAATCGAACCCACAACAATCACGCGTAAACCCTTGTGCTAATGGGCCACGCCGGCTTCTAAGCTATAATTATTTCTTTTTAATAAATGTTAATGTTATTTATTACATGCCTGCAGTAATAAATAAATGTAAGTGTGTAACTCTTGACTATGTTTATAATTTATATGTTTATTTGACATTGATCGTCATTCGCCATCGTCGTGTGTGTATCATAATACTATAATCTTGTCACTCTTCGATTACTTTATTTCTATAAATAAATAAATAACATGTCTATAAAAACGTGCGTTTGTCGATGTGTTTTTATGGCTTCTTTTTATATTTATTAATAATTTTAATTACAATAATATTTAATGGACATTAAGTATTGCTTGTGAAATTTTAATAGATTTAAATATTAAACGTTACAAATGAAAAATGGAATTGATTTCAATACTAGATAAATTGAAATCTATTGTATATATTGTATTCTTTGTGGTATACTTGACTGCTGTCAGGAACTGATCGCAGTCAATGTAGGTTCGAAACTCTCTTATGGCAAGTATAACCATCGATCGCTTCGCTCGTTGTAATTTAAAAAAACCTATTTGAATGACAATGATGTAACGATTTGTAATATAGTACTTTACTACATTAACATTTTTTTTTCTTATAACAAAGAAATACTTAAGATTTTTTTTGTTAGGTTAATTTTTTGAAGGCGTTGGCGAAAAATAGTTTTTTTAGAAAACATGTAAACTTTTTAAGTAATAAACGTATTATAGTTATATAGAATAACTTTAAACCAATGTCGCTGCTACTGAACTATGAATGTACTATGAGACATTAAAAGTGTCTTTTAAAAACTTGGGTCGTTCTACTAAGTATTTTCGTCGGACAGACAGACATGTACATAGAATGCTAGAGGAGAAATTAAAAAGTTGCCACATGATTAAAGCGTGAGACAGAGCTCTTCTGTTGGAAAGGAAATAATGCTCTAGGAGCGATGCACTGATAAAATTGCAACTTTATTTTGTTTTATGTTACTAGATATTTGGATTTTTTTTAGTAGTAGGATAGATCATATTATAACGACTAGCGGACGCGCGCAGCTTCGCTTGCGTAATTAGGGGTGAATTCTAATAAACCACGAAACATGTGTTCCATGAAATATTATTAAGAGTCTAAATTTCAAATTTTATAAAAATCGGTGGCGATTTAAAGATTTTTCCATACAAACTTTCAACCCCTTATTTGCACTCTTAGGGGGTGAATTCTAGAAAACCATGAAACACATGTTCAATTAAATACTTTTAAAAATCTAAATTTCAAATTTTATAAAAATCGGTGCCGATTTAATTTTTTTTCCATACAAACTTTGAACCCCTATTTCACCCCTTTAGGGTAAAAATTTTTCAAAATCCCTTCTTAGTGGATGTCCAGATTACGAAAGTAAACACCTGTCCAAATTTCACGTTTCTACCATCAGCGGTTACGGCTGTGCGTGCGTCTTACCTCAGTCAGTGAGGACAAGTCCTTTTATATATATAGATTATATCATATTTTTTTTTAGTTTTCAGGCCATCACTTAAAATTTCAAAGTATATAAAATCATAAAATGGCGATTTTTCTTAGCTTGAGGTTTGCCCCCTTATATACGGGATACACCCGTTTTTAAGGGGGCAAATAGAACCTAGTGTATAAAATACTTCGTTACCCACGGATTCCCATTCCATAACCCACCCACATTCGAGACATTGCGTATTGAGTTGTTAGCGGCGTACAATGCTGCGTTTCAGCGTAATAAATAATAAGATAATTATTCCTCCGAGTGGGAATCAAATCCATAACACCTGTAGTTATTTACAGTCAGACACTGGACCGCTGAGCAACGACGGATTTTTTTGTACCAAAAAGGCCTTGTCTCTCGTACCTGAAAAATATATTCAAAAACTTTTACATTTACAAATCAAAAACTTAAAAGTAAAACGTAGCGAAGCTTTTAAGCTGTACCTACTGAATTTATTAAATATTTTTTTTATCAAAAAGCTTCGCTTCGCAAAGCCCGCTCGCTACGAGAGTATCGAGCCAACTTGTAGAGGAAATAATTAAATCATCTCGGTAAGAGCCGTGAGTCAGGAGATAAGTGCATTTGGATGCTGTATGGGATCTGTCATTTTTTTTTATTTCTTTAAAGATAATTGTGTAATGAGGATAGTTAATTATGAGTTCTTTGTTGTCTAATTAACTTTGTTTTATAGTTTCTTTTTGTTTTGAAGTTTTTTATACATTTTTAAGCAATAAATTTTCAAATTTTTCGATTCTTATCTTATCTAATTTTCTATTTATAATTTTTTATTGAGGGGCTCTTTTGGAATTCTTTCGCTTCGTTACCAGGATAGGAAGTAATAATTTTTTTTAAATATTTCATTTCTTCTACAACCTGACGCGTTTTCAGTCGCACGCGTGTGCCTCTGCGCCACAACTGGCCTCTGGTTTAATACCAGAATACTTTGTTTTCTTATATAATTTGCTTTTTAATCAGTATTTGCACAATATTAATCACAAACTCCCCAGCTAGACATTTTTGTTTCCCCACTGCGACAAACAGAACGCCGGCGCCGTCGTGGCCGTTCGCGCACGATAAGCTGTCTTAATGGTTCTACGGTGCCGTTAAACTATAATACCTACTGTGAAAATATTTTATTTTACTCACTATAAAATATTATCTATAAAATATATATTTTAAAGGTTATTTATTATCAATTTTGTTTCCTTGGTGGCAACGGAAATTTATGCTTACATAAAACTTTTCATACTTAAAAATAAATACATTAAAAGACTTTTTTTAAAAAATGTATAAAAATATGAACATAGCGGGAATCGAACCCCCTTCTGTTAAATCGTCCAAGCGATCTGGCCCTTAAGGTATACGTTCTCATCAGGCTACGTCGAGTACTTAGTTTTTCACATCTCTCGGGAAATTTTACTTTACATTTTTACTTTCCTAAAATTTAAAAAAAATATCAAAATAATATAAGTTATGTTGAAGCTCGCGCTTTATCTCGTGTAGTTATATAGGCAGAGAGAAACTAGTGTCAAAACACTCAGTTCTCCACTTTCTGCCTACATATGAATTCGTATTTTGATTTACTTGAGTGGAGAAAGAAATATATTTCTCCGAGATAGCGTTCAACCCACAATCTACGCATTTACACATAGATGATTTCCTACTACTGTGTCTCCGAGGCTTTTAAAAAAAATATTATAATAATCTAAATTGCATTGATTTAAATGCATTCAATAAACACTATTAGAATTCAGTAAATCCGAATAAAATGAGACAATTTATCAATCGTCTGTCGCATTTAATGCAAATAAATAATAATCAATATCGATACTAAGATTTATGCGCATCTGTCGAAGCCGCAGACCACTTGAGACCGCCGATACGATGTTGACGAGAATAGAATTGAATAATGGGGATTGTTTTATAGTGGTATGATTGTTTGGTTTATTTAATAATGGAATTAATGAAATAAATAACCCTGTATAATAGTAAAAAATCAGTTATTTTTCGCAATGGTTGTAGGTTCGATTATCACTATCTCATTTCGTCATCCTGCTCTATCGGCTTTCCGATAGAAGTGGAATGGAGTGTCATAACACTATTTTCTCTCTGCCTATTCTTACTATACGCGAGATACAGTGTGGAGTTGAACATATATTTAACTTGCACTAACTTTTATATATGAAGTAGATATTTTTCTTTAGGAAAATCAGTTAAGTAGATTATTTCTTGCCGAAAAGCCTTTATGGAGGTTGGTACGTGAAGTATGGTCCTGTAAATAGTATATGAGGCATATCAATAATAATATAATTCAGTTGTAGTAACACCAAGTGCCGAAACAATAGTCAAAGGCACCGAATTTCTAACTGTAGCTTCTTTTTCTTTCACTTGTACACGTTACACATATTAATAATTTCTTAGAAATTATAAATTTTCGTTTATATTGTTAACTTGTATAATATTATATTAAAACGCGGCGTTGAGTTTCGTCATTCAACACGCAATGTCTAGAAAATTGACAAATAGTAAAGAACGGAGTGTCTCAACACTAGGTTTCTCTGCTTACCATATGCGGAATACAGCATGAAGCTAAAAAAACATACGTTTTCCTCGATACCATTCTAGAGTATCTTTAAAATGCTGTCTACGAAGACTCGCAGGTTATGTTTCATTAAATCCTGAACAAATCTGAGACGTATAACGTAAAGTAAGTAGATATATCGTGTTTCTGGAGGGTTCCTCGTGAACAGTGAGTCAGAGAGTGTAGGACGATGACTGTTTAAGACGTTGTGTTATCTCGTAGGTCCCCTACGATCAATAATAGAGTGATAAATATGGTGATATCATAAATTTTAATTTATCTATTACTGTATACTTGCCTTAAGTATTTCGGTTAATATTAGGAATAAAAATTGATAAAAATAATGTTATGAAAAGCATGTTTTAATATATTTTTTTGATGAAAATTGTAATATTATATTTAATGCAGTAGTAAATATACGAAATTGTATAAGAGATTTAGTTTCTTTGTATATTCCTAATAGAATAGGTTTTACCTTTACGTTTTAGAAATAAAACGTAAAGTTAAAGAAAACTTAAGAAAATGGAATCTGAAAAGGCTGACTAATAATTCCTACGGTTGTAGGATCGATCCCCACTCGGGGAAATTAATTAATTAAATTTCGTCTTTGAGTTCCTTCATGCGCTCTTCATTTCTCGAAATTTGCCCAAAAACGGGAGCATACCTCTTAACATTAGATTCCCTTTGCCTATATGCGGGATACAGAGTAAGGTGATAAAATATAAATATTAATTAATCTAACTGTTTTTGCAATGTTTTCTGCGTCCCGGCCTGGTGGTAGCTCCCTGTAGGACTGACATTACTGACATTTAAAAGTGCTTGTAATGCCTAATCGAATGAAGAATATTTTGTCTTTGATCTCTACAATCATTATGCTGAGACCAAGAATTGTAAAAATTGACACTAAAAATTTATACAATCCACTTTGGTACGAGTGTACCATTAAGCATTTATTACTATGAAACGATAAATATTATCTATTTAAAATACAACCGTGACCACCACTTCTGAAGTGACATCACGGTGACCTCTACGTTTTATCTGACGTTCGTACTATGACTCATTTGGCAATTAGTTAAAATATACTTAGTACATTATATGTAATTATGGAAATGACATAATACAATCGTGACCTGACTGACTGACTGACTCTATCAAATGTTACTTTGTCAAATGTTAGTTATATTGGGAGTTGTCAATGTTTGAGTTTCTTTTTCAAGATGCTAGTAAGTAATATTACATTCAGGGGAATAAATTTTATTTTCATTTACTCACTATGGTAACAAGACAGAGCTCGGGGTTAAATTCCACCGTTCAAAACGTGATGTCTCGAAAATTGGTCGTCGAGTAGAGAACAGAGTGTCTTAATTCTAGGTCCCCCTTTTTTGGGTTGGTTTTTATGCTTCCATAACCCACCCAATGTGAATTAAAATTATTATTGTTTGGAGAAACAAATTAAAATTTTCTTTTATCTGCACTGCAATCGATTACATTTCAATAGAATGAGCACAATCGTGACCTAACAAACACCCATGGCCACAGACCAATCGAATATAATTTTGTCCAGCTCTATTCTTATACAATTGTGGGTTTACTACTACGGTGTACTACAATATACACAGTAGAGTATAGTAGGTAGGTATCTAGTAGGTATGATGTCACTTGCATTGTGCTCGGTCAGGGTTGCACTTTGTATACGATTTATAGCTTTGTTGTTACAAAGTAACTGGAGTTTTATGAGTTAGTTATATATGGACCGTTTATTTTGAGAGTGGTGTAAGTCCATTTACTTTTGTTTCGAGAAAATTAAAGGTTAGTATGTCGATGATTATGCAATTTCATTTACCGACTGATTTTAAGTTGTTCAAAACATGGGTTTTTTTTGAGAAATTAAACACGGACTAGTTATATATAAAAAAATTACATTAAATTAAGCATGAATTACGTGATAGCTCATTTTTGGAAAAAATGGACTTACACCACTGTCAAAATAAACGGTGCCATATATTTGTATGGGATTAACTTTAAATTAGAGTCATTTTTGGTTAGCATCTACTTTTAAACGCGATGGCTTTGCGTTCGGTTTCCACTCGGGGATATTAATTATTTTTATCTTTTCTCTCTGGTATCGACATATTGGGCATTGAGGTTTCTCCCCCCAAGTTAAGTATCTTAAAAAATTGCCGGAAAATGGGTAATGATGAGTTTTAACACTTAGTTTCCTTTGCTTACCCCGTTATATGCACCTTACAGGAACTTCCGCTCCCCACTTTCCACCAAATTCTGGAGGCATTGTGTGTTTAATAGTGGAACTCGTTAACAGAGCAAGTAAATGAAAATATATATATTAAATATTTCATTACTCCGAGTGTGAATCGAACCCACAACCTTCACGTTTACTGTCACTCGCATTTTATGTCACTGCGTCACTTCCACCTTTCACTCTGACAGCTTTTCTGTGGATTTTAATAAAGTACGTTTTGAATGAAGCTCTCTTTTCGGGAATTATTAATTAGCAATTCCACTAAACATACGGGTATCTTAGTCGTTAACTATAATAGCCTATAAATCATCCTCATGCCTCAATTGGCGCGCCGCCAGTACAGAGATAGCCGGTTCAATACCTGTGTGGAATGAAGCTATTATAATATACAGTCTAGTCCGACATATTGTGATTAGGTCAGAAGAACATGATTGTTTGTTAGGTTGTTTTATTACGTTAGGAGCTAGGGTGTTAAATACTATGTATAATTAAGATCTTTCTATCATTCTCTCAACAATAACAGGATGTTTCTAAATCTTTTTTTTATAATATGGCCCTGAAGTGTATGTACCTATACATAGTAGGTATTTGCCTAAAAAAGTACTTTCATTTTTGTTAACTTAGAGGTATTAAGTCCACCTGGATACGTGGTACTCCACTACTGTGCGGTTTCGTAGAAATTTCCTTCCACGCGCCACCGAACTGTGGAATGGCCTACCCGCGGCAGTGTTTCCAGGTCGGTACGACATGGGTACCTTCAAGAAGCGCGTCTGTCTCCACCTCAAAGGCCGGCACCGCACTTGTAGCTCCTCTGGTGCTACACGGGGTCGTGGGCGGCGGTGATCACCACCAGGTGACCTGAACGCTCGTTTGCCTTGTCCTTTTTCATAAAAAAAATAAATTAAGCGACGCCTTGTCTTGTTATAGAGCCTAAATGTATAAGAAATAATGAATACGTATATTACACCGATGAACATTGAAAACTATTAATAATTTTAATTAAAGCTAAATTTCCACATTATTCCAACCAACCATTATTGCGGAATGTGTTTATATGTAACATTAGGATGTTTTCTTTTCGCATGATAGGTATGTCCTGTTTACACATTGTACGGCGTTGGTGTTGAGATCGACCCCGTTTACATCTTGACAGAAATTGTAGTGTAAATAAATAAACTAGTTTTTATTTCATTAGCTTCCAATTGTATTTGTATTTTGTTTCTTTGTCATAAGATTATTTTGGAGCTTTCCTTTATAATTTTTTAAATTTGAATTTGTTTTTTTTTTCGTTGAGTTCCGCCACTTAACACACAATGCCTGCAGAATTCGGCGGAAAATGGGAAATGGGCATGTCCCAATGGAATGGTTCCCTTTTTCTGGATTTCCTTGGATCTACATTTAACAAAATATCGGTTATACTAAAAAACAAACTCAGTGTATACAATATAAGACAATGACAGCCACTTGTCTGTCGACAATAACATTAGATTCTATTAAGATAAGGCTTCAAGGCCAATATGACATAAATCTTCCAATTTAGTTGATACCTCGCGATCAAACTGTTAAATGGTGTTTGCTCTCAATTTAAGGATCTTAGGTACATTTAGTGTTACTAAAGTTGATTTTATGACCTAGGTCTTTAGTTATTTTTAGGTCATTTAGAAATTTATTTATGCTTGCTAGGTCTGTTTTTAGTTTTTAGTTTTGTTCGTGTCTATATTACCTAAAGTATTTAAAAAATTTAAGAGTTGTCGTTTGATTGTTTTGTGCCTGAACTCACAATGCCTCAAGGATTCGGCGGAAAGTAGGGAACGGAAGTGTCTTATAACTAGGTTCCCGAGTTATCTCTGCCTTAAAATATGGAAACTTAAATGTATAAAATTTTTTAGGTATAATCGTAAAATAAGCATATACATATTATTAATATTTGTATTTATTTTAAATTAATATTCTGTTTTGACACTCCTATCGTCTTTTCGTTGCCGACTTTCTGCTTATTTTTTTAGACATTGCGTTTGGAGTGGTAGTAACTTAACGCCGCGTTTTGTCTGGTTACTAGAGCGAGAAAATGAAAATAATTCGTTTACCAAGTTGGCATCGAATCCACAAGCGACTACTACAAATATTCAAAATTGCAAAATCTAAATCCTTCATAAAAGCTCCTTTATGTTGGTGACAATAGACACTGAGCCAAATTGATTCCCACAATTTGAGGAAGAGAGGCCAAATTTCAAACAAAATAGAGTAAAACTGAATGCAACTGCAAATTGAAGTTGCAACAAAGCAACAACTTGCACTCCTGACTGCAGACTACAGTCCCTAGACTTTAATTAGCCCTCCTTCGCTTTCAGTTTTAATAAACCTGGGCTGGGCTGGGCTGTAAAAGTTAGTGACTTATTTTAAAAAATGCCTACTTTGCATATTATTATGAAATACATTATAAAGAAGAAAAAATTATTAGTGAGGCCGTCGTAGTTCAGCGGCGTTTGACTGTAAACGCGACGGTTTGGGTTCGATTCTCACTGTAGGAATTCAATTATCTTCGTCTTGAAAACAAGACAAAGGGCGGCGTTGAGTTTCGCTATCGCAAAAAGTGAAAGTGGAGATTGTAGTGTCTTAACAATAGGTTTCCTCTGAGTACTTTGCTATGTGAAAAATTTGAAACATTATCAATTAAGTTTTAATTAAAGATTTCAGTAATATTAATGATTCATGAATGAGACTTGCTCGCCTTTATGGTCCATTTGATTGAGGGCGACTGACTGACTCACTTCATTGTTCAATGAGCTATAAACTTTGAATGGCTTCAGGCTTTATTGGCTCGCGATATCGATAATGTAAACAGAAAAGCTTGTTTTGTATTAGTCTTATATGAAATTGTTATTAGGATGTAATAATACCTGGTTTTCTTAGCTTCACACGTTATTTATTACATAGCAGGGGAAGGCCGAGGAATGAACCGCCTAATTTGGAGTCGATGCGTGTTGAATGCCATGTTGTCTTATTACCAGAGCAAGAAATAAAAATAATTAATCCCTTCGAGTGGCAATCGAACCCACAACCCCTGTAATACTTATGTAAAATTTTTCGATAAGAACTTACAGTTTTTTAGTTTTTGTACAGTTCTTACTGTACCCTGAATATAGGAGAGAACATAGACCAAACTCAGTGTCACGACATTCCGGGGCCGCAAAAATTAGATGTAAGTGTCTTAACTTTCCGCCCAATTTTTACGACATTAGTTGTTGAGTGATAGATCTCAACGTTGCGATTTGTCTGAAAGAAGCAGTAAATGAAAATAATAATATAACCATTCCCTCGATTTGGAATCAATTCGACAACCGTCGCGCTTAACCTTAGACATAGTCCCGTAGCGTCGAGACAGCCTCACTGTATGAGTGTATCATATAAGTCAACATTGTTCTTTAACAATAACTTTGCACGAGATTCTCTCCACATAAAATGCAAAGATATTAAAATAAAGATCCAAACCCTTCACCCTGGAAAGCTTTTAATTATATTTTGCTGCATTCAGATTATTATACATCTATAACAAGAGGTACTTGTATTGTATGGCACTTCATATATGTCGTAATTACTCTTTCATTCACCGCCAGACTCTTGCTTTAGTATGTGGCTCTGGCTGTAGGTTTGTGATTGTTTGTATGGGTCTTTTTTGAGACATAACTTTCTTTTCTTTTCTTTTAACTATGTTTAATATTTCATTGAAAACAAAAGCCAATAATTTGAATACCGTAACAACAAGTAATGTCTTAAAAATAAGACGGAAGATGGAGAACGGAGTGTTTATAATTAGGTTCCCCTAAGACTACCCGACTAAATAAAGACTAATTAAATTAATATAGACGAAAGCAGAGACGGCAATAATGTTATTTTCGTCTTATTGGTAATTCAATCTTCGATAATTTATTTACGGTATTTAAATTAGTTTACATTTCATCGGGGGTGAATATTGCCTACCAATGGATTGTTAATTAATGATTCAGTTTTATCATCTTTTTCCTTTCATTAAATAAAAAAAATGGAAGGTAACTATTATATCCTGCTAATGTTATAAATGTGAAAAATTTATAACATTTAGATGAAACTTTACAATGATATAGCTTATACATTAGATTAACATATAGGGTACAATTTATGTAAAGATTTTGTATAATTTGGATGGCTAGTTTTTACATAAATATGATATTTTTTAATACAACAAGGTTTTTACAATGAGTTTTAATTATGTAACGTTTCGGTGGTAATACTTGTCCTTGGTTGAGACAACAATAAAAAGTGTCATAAAATTATCATGCAATTGTTTTGTTTTGACGTCATATACCTATACTTCTATACTTAATATTATAGAGTTTGTTTGGTTGGATGCACAAATCTCAGGAACTACTTTGGTTTGAATTGAAACTTAAATATATGATATTTACAATAATTCATTAATCGGGGAAAGCTATAAAGATATATTAGGATCACATTAGTTTTACGTTTTAACTTAGTAAGTAACTTAGTGATTTCCATTTGATAACGCTAGTTTAAAAAGTTTCCTCAATTTGTTAAGTGACTTTTACCTCCTAGACTTTTTCCTTACTCTACTTAATTGGATTGAAATTGTACACATTGCCACAATAATTAATTTTTACAATTTGAACCGGTACTGCTTGAGGTAAGTTCTGGAGACAAACAAACTCTTATGCTATATAATATTAAGTATATACATACATACGAGTACGTGCTCAATCGGTTGTGCAAGGTACAACCATTGTTGTTGCTTGCATCATTGAATGTAATTGATACGAGGATATGTAAATATATATGTATTCTTTTATAATATGCATTTAGAATTATTCTTATATTTATTATTATAATAATATTATAATTTTAAATAAAATATTTATCGTAGTCGAATTTGAAGCCATGTTTCTTGAGCGATATCAAAGTGCTTAAATTAAAATTTATTTTATGAAAACTTTAGTAAATGCAGTTATAGGGAACCTATAGGGCTATACTGTAATACCTAGAAGTTTTACTATAAGATATTAGTATATGAATTTTAATTTTTGTATTTTAATTTTTCTCTTATTTTTTGTATTATAAGTAGGAAATCGTAGTATCATAAATGTTAGGACATGTCTGTATTTCCCTAAGGGTCCGTGGGTGAGAAATCGGTGAACTGTAAATAATTACGGTATAAATGAAATTCTCAGAACTCTCGACGGATTCAACTGGTTTTGGTGACCTTAATTTCAAGAAATGAATGTATAAGATACTTCTGTCTCCATTTTCAGCTCACATACACACTTGTTAGTTAGTGTAACTCGACATTGTATTTGGTCTCTACATACTGGGAAAATCAAAATATCGATATCCCTATACAAATATTATGTAGCTGCAGATTTGGTTTGGTTGAAGGCGACAATCTCAGGAACTACTGGAAGCTATACTATTACATCTTGTTATTAGCCCCGATGTAAGCCACTCTACATGCGGTCAGAGTTAACTCGGACACTTGAAATATGTTCGTGTATTCATTCATAACTCTCAGTTACATCCATTTAAATGTGAGGACGAAGCCGCTAGTAAAAAGCTGCGCAGAATATTTGTATTTACTACAAATAAGAATTAAACCAATAACTACCGTGTGTTTAACCATAGATTTCCCATTTGAACCACGACGGTATTAATTTATCATTACAATTAGCCTCCATATTAAAGTGTGTCAAAGTTGCAATATTCCCACGCCGCGGAGCACTGCAGCGCGGTGCCATTGCCATTTTACATACATTACGAATGTGCTTCCATTGTTGGGCGTACTCGTATGTGTTCTGGTGGTTTTTTTGTATTCTACGTTACTTTCTTGCGGTAGAATGCATGTGCGGTTTTACTTAACATTATGTTATAATATGTTTTTGTTTAGCTTTATGCCGTTAGCCTGATTGGCAGAAGGAACACAGAGCTAAGACACTCCGTTCTTATCGTTCTGTCCAATTAGTGTGAATGTGACCATGAGCATTCAGTAGCAGTACTTAATGTCGCCCTTTGTCTTTTTGCTAAAGCGTCGAAATAAAAATAACTTATAACCGGAATCGAACCCACAACCGTCGCGTTTACAACCAGACGGCGACCTCAATAGAGATGATTGAATCAAAAGTAATTTTTGCTATCCCACAGTCATTATCCATAGCTAAGCTGGTTTAACGCGTTTACCGTCCCGTTAGTTGGCAGTTAGGTCTTGTAGGCGGGTTGTGGATATGATTTATTTATCGTGTAATTGGTAATATATTTTAATGGTGTTTTGCTTTTATAAATTAAATATTCTATTTTAGTAAAATTTTGTCTAATATTCTTTAATAATTTGGTGTTAATTGGCATTGTATGTCGAGAGGAACTTAACGCCGCGCCTTTTAAAATGTTCAGATATATAATAATTTTATAATTAGTAGTTTAATAACTCAATTTCTTTATTTTCATCCTTAGGTGTTGAGAGTAGAGCGGCAAGATGCCGGAGGGCGTGGCCAAGGATGGCAAGGAGGCGAAGGCGAAGGCCAAGGAGTCGCCGAAACGCCGCACCAACCTCGCCAAGATCAAAGTGGAACTGCTCGATGGGTCCACCATGGAGTTAGAGGCTGATGTAAGTAGTTATTGCATTACAATAAATCTTTTTTCATAAACAAAATATGATATAATAGGCTTTTCTGATATTTCTGGCATATTCATAAATATTATTAAATATGAAGAATACTTACCAATACGTATACGTAATCTATATATATAAAATCGAAAGGTCACTCACTCATCACGAAATCTCAGAAACTACAAGTGCTAGGAATCTCAAATTTTGCATAGGACTTACTTATAGGACGTAGGTGCTCGCTAAGACGGGAATTTGCAATATTCGACTCCTAAGGGGATGAAATAGGAGTTGAAAGTTTGTACGGAAAAACTTTTAAATGGCCACCGATGTTTATAAGATTTGAAATTTAGACTCTTAAAAATATTTAATTGAACACGTGTTTCATGGTTTATTAGGATTCACCCCTAAGGGTGCAAATAAGCGGGCGAAGCTGCGTGCGTCCGCTAGTATAACTATATTTTTTAATTATTTCATTTTGTTATAAGTTACAGGCTTTACTTTTGTAAGATAATGATTCTATTTATTAATCATATTACAGAGGAAAATCCGCGGCCACGAGTTGCTCAACAAAGTGTGCGAAAGCCTCAACTTAGTTGAGAAGGACTACTTCGGTCTGCTGTACGAGGAGCGGGGGGATCCCCGCGTGTGGATAGATCTGGACAAGCGCGTGTCTAAGATGATAAAACGTGAGTGATTCTTGTATTTTAATTTATATTTTCATATTAATTAATTGTTATTTCTTTTTAATTATAATTTCTTTAATTTATAATATTATGAACATAACTTTTCACCAGACGAGCCGTGGGAAGTCCGATTCGCAGTGAAGTTCTATCCTCCGGAACCAGCGCAGTTGCAAGAGGAACTCACACGGTACCAACTAGTATTGGCCATCAGGAAGGATCTTCTAGAAGGTAGGTTTTGTGTAGAAGTAGATTATGTTAAGAACGCTAGTTTGATGATCAAACCTATTTTTATAGCCAGAAGTTTGCAATTGAATGTTTCTTAAAATATCAATTTGTTTACAATTTAAACCATATACAATTTTAATTATTTTATAGTGCTATTATAGCAAAACAAACTTTTCGAGGCCAAAGTAAACTGTGTGGCGGTGCTTGTGAGTTCGATTCCCACTCGGGGAAATTAATTGTTTTCATTTCCTCGCATGTAATAAGGTAAGATCCTACATTCAACACGTGTAATATCTCGAAAGTTTCCCTATGCTGTAGGTAATATTTTGTTTCCCAGGCCGTCTCCCATGTTCAGCTGTGACACACGCCTTACTAGCTAGCTACCTTCTTCAATCGGAGTTAGGAGACTATGAAGACACGGAAGTCGGTGCTGGTCTCTGCAAGCAACTCAAGCTGGTTCCTCCATCGTCTTGTACCCCCGACTTGGAAGAGAAGGTTCTAGAACTGCACAAGACGCATAGGTAAGACTTGGTAGTATGGAAAAGAGAAACTGTTGAGTTTGTTGCCGACTCTTCTCAGCAGAACTGCCTTCTGAACCGGTGGTAATGATATGTCCTTTAGACAATTCAAAAGTACTTGCAAAAGTACATTTATTTTGAAGAAGAGAATATTTTGAATAAGAATTTGGTAGTATAGAAAGGAGTGGAGTACATTTTCTAAATGTAGAGGAGTTTTTAGAAACATTGATAAACGTGATATTTAGTATCAGAAAAATGCTAAAGTTCCAATATATATTTAATAACATTTTTTTTCCATACGCCAATACGTTTAAATTTCAACGTAATGTAGCTTGTTAACTTATTATTTTATTGGGATTTTAAGAGGGGTACTAGGGGTGTGGGGTAAAGTTTTATAAGAAACATTGTATAGCTTTGTATGATTATTAAATTCAATTATTCTATTTTCAGAGGTTTCACACCAGCGGAAGCGGAATTAAACTATTTGGAGAATGCGAAGAAATTGGCCATGTATGGTGTCGACCTCCATCCCGCTAAGGATTCGGAAAATGTTGATATAACGCTAGGTGTCTGTTCTTCCGGTCTCCTCGTGCATAGAGAGAAGTGAGTAACTTTTTGTAGAAATTATGTTAAAAGTGCACAAGGGTTTGACTGTAAACGCAACAGGTTATGGGTTCGATTCCCACTAAATGTAAATGAAATATTTAATATTTTCATGTCTTCGCTCTCTCTTAAGATACTCAATTCTTTTTAAGATACTTCACTCCCCTCTTTCCGCCGAATTCTGTGGAGATTAGGTGTTGAGTGGCAGAATTAAAGCACGTTTTGCTTTGCCTCGCGAAGAAATAAAAATATAAATGTAAATGAATATTTAATTTCCCCGAGTGGGGATCGAACCCACAACCAGTCGATTTTACAGTCGCACTTTGCTCCCTTGCGCCACAACTGGCCTGTAGGTTATAAAAAATATAATCTTTATTTATCTAAAATTATTTTTTTTATTCTAGACTTCGCATTAATCGATTCGCGTGGCCCAAAATCTTAAAAATAAGTTACAAACGACACAATTTCTACGTGAAATTACGTCCGGGGGAGTTCGAGCAGTTCGAGTCGACTGTTGGATTCAAACTGGCGAACCATCGCGCCGCTAAGAAACTATGGAAGACATGCGTTGAACATCATACGTTCTTTAGGTGAGTAAATAATCATGATAGAAAAAAATATTTAACTTGTGTAAAAATTCTTAAAACTAAAAAATGTATTGTGTTATGACAGACTAATGTCCCCCGAGCCGGCGCCCAAGACGGCGTTGTTCCCGCGGCTGGGCTCGCGCTTCCACTACAGTGGGCGCACGCACTACGAGTCGCGCGCCGCCCCGCCGCGCCGCGCGCCCCCCCACTTCGCGCGCACCCTGTCCTCGCGCCGCCTGTCCTCCAGGAGCGCGGACGGTGAGTGCTATCTCGCATGCAGCTAGATGTATTACGTATATAGCTAGTTATTGAACATATTATGGGGTGGATATAGAGGAAGTAATGTTAAGAAATTTAGCAATTTTCAAAGCATTACGTGTTGAGTGGCAGAACTAAACGCTGCGTTTTGTCTCTTTTACTAGAGCGAGAAAATGATAATAATTTATTTGCCTGAATGAAAATCGAATCTACCACTGTCGCGCTTATGTACGTAGTGAAACGGTGTGCAGCTGCAGAACAGCGGCTTCATGTCCCTTATGGTAAAATGTTACTTCAAGATAAGAAACAGTTATAGGTTCAAAAGTCATTTAGATAAATCCGCTAAGACAAATCGCGTAAATCAGTGGATTTTACCACTCAACACGCAATAAATCAACAGGAGCCAAAGATGAAGTGTGTTGACACTATGTTCACCTCAAACATAGCTATATAAGAACTGAGCTATACATATATGTCTTAGGACATATGTAACAATGAAGCAATTACAAAAACAAATAGGCAAAGGCCACTAGCTGAAAAAATCTCTCCCTGTTAAAGATTCAAAGCTAGTATCCCCAATGCATGACGCATCTTCGAAAAGTTTTCTAATATCAACATTTTTAAGAAAAAACAAACAATTTATAATATTTTACTTTAAATTACTACATAATACCATCTAATTGCACGTTTCACAAAAAAATAATATTGTACACTAACAAATTACATACTCGTATGAATCATCTTTCTTAGAAGCAACTAGTGATTGTTTCTTTCAATTTGCTAGCGTTACCTGACTTATAGGGTCTCTAAAATAGTTTGTATGTTTGTGTGAAAGTGAAAAAACGTTATTTTTGATTCCGCGGCGGAACTCTACGCCGCACTTTGTCGACCACAACGGAAATATGAAAATATTTCACTTCCCGGTGTAAGAATCGAACACGCTACTCGTATTATTGCTGTATGCATGTAAATACTACCTCATTGCGTTAGGACGGTCTTTCATGATATACCCTACTCTCCGTCTTTTCTGAGACATTAAAAATTACTTATGTATATTTTGATGCAAAATTTGAACCTAAAATTTAGTTTTATTATAGTAATTCCAACTGAGCCATTGCTGTGTATTATAACATATTTGACCTCCTTTCTATTATTCGCGATGATATCTTTGATTCTCACTGACTCTGACCTTGCAATCCAAGACGTTTGATTCACGATACTGTCATACAGACGACACTGTCGATGCATTTAGACAAAAATACAATGTATAATTAGAGGTGATGCGGTAAAAATGTGTTAACACATAAAATTAAAGTATTTTCTAGTATATTATATTTGTATTTTCATATAGTGCAATTGTTATTTATCATATTTTAATTACTATTTGGTATTTTGCTGTCTGTTTAAACAGAAAGAGAAAAAAATCAAACATGTTAAATATAAATATTATACAACAATAATTGTTTTGATTGACTATGATAATAGTAGAATGGTGACGAAGGCGGCACTCTGTAGTCCAATAACTAGATGTGTGGTAAAAAATATCTAATTGAGTAGTCGAATAGTATGTATGTATGTAGGTATGACTCATTTCTGTTGCCTAATTTTTAGGAAGATTTTTGCTCGACTATGGACTTAAGATGACGTTTAACGAAAAAAACTTCCATAATATTCTATTTTCAATAAATATTTTCAAAACATCGAATTCGTAACGTTCTGTGGTAGTGGTTTTGATAGTCACTTTTTAAAGTAGTTTGTTCACATATAGTATTTTCATCTGGTAAAAAGAAACTGAGATCAGAGTGTCTGTCTCATTTCTTTCTGACTATTGGAATATTATGTAGCTAAAATAAATTAACACATTCTACATAACACCATCCAATCACAACCAAAATGAGGTAGACTTTATTAATACTCTATTTGCTCACGTAATGTGGCTACTTGCTACTATGTAAATATATACACAACAGCCTATTACTCAGTTTAAAGCCAACTCTCCTTAGTTGCGGTCAATTTATATAGAAATCTTTATTTTTTCGATGATTTATTAGAAAATAAAAGATTTGGTATTTTTTTGTAATCTAGTTGGTTAATAGTGTTTTGGTTTTGAAAGAGTTGAAATAACTTTTTAGCTAAGATTTCCTGTTCATTGATTAGGAAAATCGATGTTTTTTTAAAGTGTTATAAAGTGCTCGTGAAATGGTATTTAATGATTGTTGGAACCCGACTTGTACGTCGAGTGAGTGTTTTTGTTTATTTTTTTTTATACGTCTGTATATAAATCGAAAAGCGAAAGAGATGACCTGTTAAGTTTGTCTCTGTTCTAGGCTTACCACTCTTTAAGAAATAGTGTTTTAGAAGAAATTAGATTTTTTTTTAGCATACGCCCTTGCCATTAAGACACTTCCGTTTCCACTTTACGCCAAGTTCTCTCGGGCATTCAACGCCGTTGTTTGCTTCTTTACTAGGGGACTTCGGACTTCCTTACTACTAGAGCGAGGAAATGAATATATTTAATATTTTATTTCCTAGAGTGGTTGTGGGTTTGATTTCCACTCGAGAGAAGTATTCTTTTCATTTCTCCGCTCTGATAGACAAAGTCTAAATGCGAAAATTCGGCGGAAAGTAGGGAACGGAGTGTTTTAACACTGTGTTACATCAACTTACCCAGCTATGAGTAAATAGCTATGCGAGTAATATATTCTGAATTCCTAAAAGATATCATTCTGTTACAATTTTGTTCTCTTATTCATGTAGGTACATATTACATACGTAATTCTTTTCAAGAGTCGACTCTACATACAGATTTTGTATCAGAAGTTAATTTTAGAACTATTTCAGTACAGTTAGTGTTGTGTTGTGTGCCGACGTGCTTGCTAAAGCTTATTTATGTTGTTTTTGGGTATACATAGAGGTAAAAAATGTTGCTTAAATTGTATATTTTTGTGTAAAAAAATGAGATTTTTTATATATGCACATATACGGAATAAACAGTGCATTAAGATTACATTTGTAACGTCAAATAATTAGAAATATCTTGCTAAAATTCGTATATTAACGCCAAATTTGATATTTCGTAAAAAAGTATTAGAAATAAAAAAATGTAGGTATTGGTTTTTAGTTCTTTAGATAATACAGGCCAATCTTTTCTGCATTTGTTATTAAGGTATTTGTCTTCTTAAAATAAACTGTTAAAGAATTACTTCAATGCGCACATACATTATATATACTCGTAATTATTACACATTTATTTCTATAATTAATTTTAAATATTTAAAGTTTATTTCATATTCAACAGCCTTAGCATCAGGCGACAAAGATGAATCAATGCCGGAGGCTGCCAAACGCCACACAATGCCGCCCCAACCAGCTCCCAGACCCACCATAAAGGACAAGGTACGACCTATTTTACCATTTATTACCATAGTAATATCTCATTTTACCATATACCACAGTAGCCATAACATATTACTCTAATTATATTTCCATTATCTATTAATTTAATTAGATGATAGTTTATGTTTATGTTTACTCTATCGTAATTAGTTGTTTTCATATCTAAATTTGTTTTGTGTGGGAAGTTTAAACAAAAGCGATGTAAAATAATTTTTAAAAGTCATTATGAATATTATACCTATTGGTGGCATATTGAAATTCTGTTTAAAATTCTTTTAAATTTAGTATATTCTAAAATTAAAAATGCTATTCCACACTTTTTCCCGTATAGCGGGTAAGGCAAACAACGCGTTGCTTATGTACTTCAAACTATTATCAAAGTCAATTCCTGTTTAAATCACATTTTAATCAGAATTTCGGTATGTTTATTTATCTTTAGTGCGTGAGTAACACTAGTGATTGGAAACAAGGATAATATAACATTTTCTTTTAACCGATTAATTCGATATTTTTATTGCTATCGGGAAAGCATCTGGTTTCCACGAAAATAAAAGTTTTTTTTAATAATTTGTTTTTTCACGTGCCTTTACTTGAATTTGATTGGTTATTCGAGAGAAATTATGCGAAATGCGGCTGCAGTTTTCATCATGTACGTAATGTAAGTTTCTTTATAAAATATACTGTAACAAATGTTGTATTGAAATAGAAAATGCAAAGAAAAATTACTTAAAATTATTAAAATTAATCTTCCTAAGATAAAATTTTATTCGATTAAGTACAACCTACAAATAGATCGGATTGTGTGTTTTTTTTTTAATTTATACCTTTGCTTTTGTATCTATATTTGCCTTTAAAACCGTAAGTCAGTGTTCTGATTATAAAACATTCAAAGGAACATAGGTACTTGTGTTGAAATATTTATTTACGATTATTGCGTAGTCGTGATCGGGCCGTAGTTATTTGTTGGTACGCTGTACTTTTGGCTTAGAAGAAAATGTATGTTTAAAATATAAGTGATTTCAATTCCACATTCATACGTTTGCAAGAACATAGTGACGGACGGACAAACATAATTAATGTTTAAATATATGTGATCTAAAACTCTTAACTCTTTTCATAGACAAAGTTAAACTTTATTTATATTAACATTTTTTAATGAAAAGCATACATAGGTATTTATATGTAGAAACGATTACTTATTAAAAAAATCGTTTCTTATTCACAAGCATCGTATTCCAAATTAATTATAATAATTATTAAAGCAACACACAGTAGACTTAAAAATAGTATTAGGTAACCTCCAAGAAAATCTGCGAAAATGTACAACACTGACGCGATGATTTACGCGAACATAAATATTATGAAATCTGTACACCGCACCAATACTTGGGTCTCGGAATATTCGAATTCCTCAGTACATTTAAGTTTGCATGAGACGCTTTTTGTAAACATAAACAAATATATAACAGATGTTTATATGGCGACGTGCATTGCAGACGAAATTTGTCTTAGTGATTTGATAAATAAATATAGGAGAGAATAGTGTTAAGTCACTCTTCGCGAAAAGTTCTACATTTTGGTGGTTTCTTCTAATCTTTCCTTGTGTTTTTGTGCTGTTTATTTACAAATTTCATAGTTTATATTACGTATTGTTTAATTCTATACACGTTGTGGTTTTGTTAACGATGAATGAAGTGAGAAGTGATGTCACTTGCATGAATAATGAATTAAGTCAAAGTAAAATATAAATTGGTTCCTTTTTGCAAGAAGTAAATAATCATTATTATAAAGCTTTTCCTGGAGGATCATGGAGGAATCCAGGATTGGGCGGAAAATAGGGAACGGTGGTATTTTTATGTGAACGGAGTGTCTTAACACTAGACTCCTAAATTACCTCTGCCTACACTGCTACATGCGGAATACAGGTGGAGCTAAAAAAATTTTTAAATCACTTTTTGGTCATTATTATAGCAAATTTTATTACCAATCTTCATATCTGGATGGATATGAACTTGCACCTACCACGTTTACTAAAACTGTACTTACAATACGTACCTGCAATGTACGACGTCTGATAATAACATAATAATTATAAATTCATATCAAGTACCAACATCGTCTCATAGTGTTTGCACGGTAATGGGACTCATCTGATTCATTGTTAACATGTCTTTTAGGGAAACACTAGCGTTTTATATATTATTGTTAAAAGTTATTTTATTATTTAATGGCATAACATTAAAAAAAAAAAAAAACGCTAGTGTCCTCCCATGCTAGTGTATCACTAACACACGTAACGTAACGTAACGGTAACGCAGCTCCGCCGTCGCTCCGGAGGCGCGTCCGCCTCGTCCGCCTCCTCGCTCGAGGGCGAGTACTACGCTGATAACAAGGTGCTTCGTTATCATTGACATTTTATTGTTACATGTAGTTGTTGTAGTTCTAGTGTATGTTCTAGTGGTAGATGTGGAATTAAACTATTTTATATAGGTTAATTGTGGTTAATTTTGTGTTTTGGCTTCATGCATCTCTAGTGTAGGTGTAGCAGGGATCTCTTACACATATTCAATGACTTTAAATATATAGTTATATCATCTTGAGTGGGAATCGAACCCGCAATCATAGTGATTTTTTCACTGTTCCACGAAGGTGTAGATGCAATTTGATATTTGATAATTCATTTTCATCAGACTATAAGTTGTGAGTACAGACAGACAGTAGCTTTCGGTTAATCTGAATAAAATAGTTTCATCCAATTTTCTAAATTAATTTATTCAGTAGAGCACATTACAAGGGATTTATCAATTGTGTAAAATATGATGAAAGTAGAGTGAATGCGGCATTGAGTTCAGCCACTCAACATGCAATGCCTTCATATTTCGGCAGAATTGGGGAATGAAAGTGTTTTAATGGGAGTGAAGTGTCTTAACTCCTCTCTTCATTCTCCGAACAGAGTGAAGCTAAAAAAAGATAAGAAAGCTAAGCTTTTGTAATAATTTTTCGATTTTTTTTGAAATATTTGTATTATAAAAGTCGTAAAATTTACTTTATACTTTAAAAAAGTAGTGTTCGTGTACCGCACAGTTTTTTGCTTGTACTCGCACTTTACTTGTTTTTATGTGAATTCACATAACATTCATACTCGTCTTTGCTTATTTTCTTTTCTGGCAAATGGCATGTCGTTTATATAATCATAATAATTACGCTTCACAGTTCCTTTTTAGATTTAATTTTGCGCGTCTTAAAATATATGTGTAAATATGTATATGGAAAATTTGTATAGTAGTGTAAGTATATTATATAAATGTTTATTATAATTATAGAAGCCGCCACCAGGCGCAGTGAAAGTGATGCCGACCGCTCCTGACAAGAAGGAGGAGAAGCTAGCGGAACGAAAACCAGCTGAGAATGGTTAGATTTTGTTTCTTCTTTAGAGTTTTTGTATTAATAATATAAATAAATAGATTATATACTTCATTGATCTGGTCATACATGATATACTTAGTAGTAAGTAAATTGTTTAATTTTACAGGTACAGACACGACCAGTGACCCTGGAATAACGAACAATGTAGAAACACCCAAAAAGTCTAAGGTAAAATATTAATTGTATATACAAAACATTTTTTAATTTGTTAATACATTTATGAATGGTAGACAGGAGAACGCAATTTTCTTAATTACAGTTCAATAGTAGTTTGTGTCATGTACATCTTTGTAAATATATTTGTCTTAGAGGCATGCATTATGTATATTATTCAGTTCGCACTCAATGTATGTGTCGATTGAAAAACTGCTGCCTTAGTGCGTACACCGATTTAATTGAATAATGTAGCCTTTTTTTAATTTATTTTTATGTGCTGTTTCTTATTTTACTTTTTTTTCTTCCAAATCCCCATTTCCTTATCAGGGAGGCTTCACGCTGTTCGGCAAAAAAGAAAAATCTCCCAAAGATGACAAATCTCATAAAGAGAAATCTCCCAAATCGAAAGATAAATCTGAAAAATCTCCTAAAGATAAATCTGAAAAATCTTCAAAAGAGAAATCGCCGAAGGACAAAGACAAGAAACTCAAAGATCCTAAAGCTAAGATTGCTTTACTCGACACGTCTAACGATAGTTCTAATCTTGACAGCTCTGTCGATAAAAGTCCCGCTAAAGGTGGAGAAAAACCAAGTTTCACCAAACCATATGAATATACTGACACTGAAAGGAGCCCAACGCGGAAACCGTTTATCCAAGGTGCATTTAGTTATGAAAAAGAACCAATTTATGATGAAAAACAAAGAGGTTTGGATGACAATCAGAGCCCTGGAACTAGAAAAGCAGGTCTCGCATTTAATTATGCTCCTGGAGAAGATAAAAAGGTCGCTGAAAGTGCTGAAAAGAGAAAGACACCTGAAGATTTAAGCAAACTTAAGACACCTGGCATTGATTATGTGCAATCAGCAGCTTTGAAGGAACAGGCCAAGGCTCCTAGGTCAGAGCTAATTGACCCAACTCTAGCTTTGTTAGACGCTGAAAGAGCACATCATGAAGCTCCGGTAGTCATTGCACCGATTCCAGTGAAAACTGACAATGAAATCCAAATAGTGATAATTACTGGTAGATACAACCCTAAGGCAAAGAAACTTGATGATGCCAATGGAACAATTCTTGTTAGCAAGGGAACATTAAACAAAGCTACTGGTAAGATTCAAACTGAAAAAGAACTTATCAATACGAAGTCTGGGCAAATAAATTACACTGACCCCGCGACTGGAAAAGAAGAAGTTAAAAATGGTCATGTTGATTCAAAATCTGGTCATATACTTTTTACTTCTGGTGTTATTGACCCAAAAACAGGTAAATTAGATCCAACATTAGCGCAACAATATTGCTTTGTCGAAAAATTAAATGACAAAGTAGGCGCTAAGACTGGCAGAGAAGTTGACTTAGTTGTAATCACTGGTAAATATGATGGTAAGCATAAAAAGTTAGACGCATCACATGGACATGTGGAAGTATCAAGAGCCATTGTTGCGCCAGATGGAACTGTTCACTCGAATTATGGGCTAATAGATCCACGCAATGGAAAGATTGACTACATCGATCCTAAGACAGGCAAGCAAGATCCTAAACAAGCTTACGTAGATATAAAAACAGGTAATCTCCTTGTTACAACAGGAGTTGCTGATCCTAAATCAGGGAAGATTGATTCTTCATTAGGACAACAATTTAGCATTGTGGAGAAAGATGCTACAAAAGCAAATAGAGAAGTAAGATTAGTTGTGGTTACAAGTAAATATGATTTGAAGAATAAAAAACTAGATCCATGCTTTGTTCATGTTGATTCAATTAAAGGAGTACTCAGTGGAACAGATGGTAAAATTTATACTGAATATGGCGTTATTGATCCAAGAACAGGTGATATACAAATAACAGATGCTAAGACAGGTAAACAGGAAATAAAACATGCGACAGTTGATACAAAAACTGGAAATATTCTTTTACTGTCGGGTGTTATTGATCCTAGGACAGGACAGTTAGATACATCACTTGGTCAGCAGTACAGTATCGTTGATAAACCTACGTCGACATTTGCGACACTGTCAGGAAAAGAAGTTCAAGTTATTGCCATCACTGGAAAATACGATACTAAGAATAAAAAATTAGATAATCCCAATGGATTTGTAGAAATATCACAAGGTATAATAAGTGATAAAGATAGTAAAGTTCACTGTAACTTTGGTGTAATGGAGCCTAATACTGGAAAAATTTATTATACTGATGCCAAAACAGGCAAAAGAGATTCGAAACAAGCCGCAATTGATCCTAAAACTGGTAGTTTCCTCCTTACTTCAGGTGTTATTGATCCAAAAACCGGTAAGAGTGACTCTTCTCTCGCACAGCAATTGGCAGTTGTAGACAAAGATGCTCCTAAAGGTATTCCTGAAAGATACGTTAATTTGGTCATTGTAACATCTAAATATGATCTTAAAAATAAGAAACTTGACCTATCAAATGCACATGTTAATACAATTTCTGGAACACTTGATGACGATGACAAGGTACACACTGAATTAGGCATTATCGATCCGGCATCTGGTCAAATAACTGTGACGGATCCAGTAACTGGTAAAAAAGAAATAAAGAAAGCAACTGTAGATTCTAAGACAGGAAATATGCTACTAACATCTGGTGTTATCGATCCTACTAGTAATATTGTTGACCCAACGCTAGGACAACAATACACAGTAGTCAATAAACCTAAAGATACATTTGCTTCGATTCCGGGCAAAGAAGTACAACTTGTTGTTATTACGAGCAAATATGATCCAAAATATAAGCGATTAGACAGCCCTAATGGACATATTGAGACGTCTCGTGCTATTGTTGCGACTGATGGAAGAATACATTCCAACTTTGGTATATTAGACCCTAAAACAGGAAAACTCGAGAAAACTGACCCAGTTACGGGTAATCTAGAGGTAAGAAATGCTGTAGCCGATCCCAAGACCGGTCATCTCATTTTAACAAGTGGTGTTATTGACCCTAAAACTGGTAAACTAGATTCATCGCTAGCTCAACAAATTAGTGTCGTTGATAAAGATGCTAAACCTGTCGAAAGAGAAATTCATCTGGTTATTATTACGACTAAATATGATCCAAGATCGAAGAAAATTGATCCAAGTTTAGGTACTGTAGAGACTGTAAGTGGAACTGTAGGACAAGATGGAAAGATCCGTACAGAATTTGGTACAGTTGATCCAGCAACAGGTGAAATAGTAATTACTGATCCTAAGACTGGTAAAAAAGAAGTGAAAAAATCTGTCATTGATCCATCGACTGGTCATATGTTGGTTACAAGTAACGTTGTTGATCCTAAAACAGGAAAAGTTGATCCTATTCTTGCACAGCAATATAGCATTGTTAATAAGCCTGTTGTGCAATACACAAAACCAGCATCAAGAGGAGAAGTTCGTCTTGTTATTATAACAAGTAAATTTGATCCCAAAACTAAGAGTGTGGACGCTGGCGCTGGCACGGTTGACGCTGCCAATGGATACGTTAGCGTTGAAGATGGAAAAATACATACCGACTTTGGCATTATCGATCCTAAATCTGGCCAAATACTATATAAAGATCCTGTTTCTGGCAAGCAAGAATTAAAACAAGCTGAACTTGATCCTAAGACCGGAAATATTATAGTAACATCCTCAGTTATTGATCCTAAGACAGGCAAAGTTGATCCTTCATTTGCTCAACAATTAGTAATAGTTGATAAGCAGAATGTATTATCTAAAGTAGCGCCAGTGTCTCAAAGGTCCAGCGCACCACCATCTAGGCTTACTCCATCTCCTATCAAAACTCCTGCTACTACGCCCGTTCAAACTCCATTACAATCACCAGTACGCACATCTTCACCCATTGTAAGTCAACTTCAAAGAGCATCGCCAGTAACTTCAGTTAGTCCTATGGTTCCTACTAAACCAACAAAGGCACCACCTGAACCACCCAGAAAGAAGATGGTGAAAATTATGGTTATATTTACTAGACTAGATCCTAAAACTAAAAAACCTGACTTCCATAATGCAGAAGTCGAACATTTAACTGGCGTACTTGATCCTAACGGTCTTGTTGAAACTAAATACGGCGTTATAGATTCTAAGAAAGGAAATATTGCATTAACAGACTCTGCTGGGCAAAGACAAACTAAAGATGGATTAATTCTTAATGAAACTGGGCAGATATTTATAAATTCTGGAGGTATTGATCCTAAAACTGGAAAAATTGATTCCAATATGGGTATGATTGTCAGTATTGCTAAACAAGACGATCCAGTTGTTGAAATAACAACGATAACTGGTCCAGTAGATGCTAGGACAGGTAAGGTACATATTGAGGATGGTATTGTTGAACACACAAAAGGAAAAGTGGATGCAGACAGCGGAAATATTTCAACTAAATACGGAGTAATTGATCCTTCAAATGGAGTTATATTTGTAACTGACGCATATGGCGCTCAAGATGCGAAATCCATTCAAATTGATGAAAATAATGGTCAAATTACTGTTCTTGGCATTGTAGATCCTAAAACTGGAAAAGTAGATCCCAAATTAGGACAAGTACTCGTTGTTGGAAGTCATATTGATCCAGTTGTCGAAGTAACAACGTTTGCAGGCAAGATCGACCCTAAGAAGGGTATCATTGAGGCCAAGAATTCGATTATAGAAAGCAGCACCGGACAAATTAACCCTGATAACAATAAGATTGACACTAAGTATGGACAAATTGATCTTGTTAAAGGAACTGTTACCTATAACGATCCTAAGACTGGCCGATTTGAGAGCAAGGATCTTAAGGTGGATCCAATCACTGGTCAGTTCTTATTGCGAAGTGGACAAGTAAATCCAAAATCTGGTAAACCTGATAAAGATATTGGAAGGTTGATGTGCTTAAGAATTATTCAAACAAAAGTGGATCCAATTTCTGGAAAGCAAATTGTTGCAAATGATCCTAAAAACGTTAAAGTAGATCCCAAAACTAATCAAATTTGGATCGCGGGACCAAATGATCCTAAAACTGGAGAAATTTTATACACGGCAGGTCAAATCGATCCAAATACGGGATACATTATTACAATTTATGGTCGAATGGATCCTAAGACTGGTATCATCACTAGATCAGCCGACATAGAAAAATCACTTATTAAAATCGACCCCAGTAATGGCCAGATTTATACAGCGACTGGCGAATTTGATGAAAACAACGAACCTCTTTATTCTGCTTCTCAGGTTGCTCCTGGTAGTGGGGAAATTTATACTAAGGTAGGCAAAATCGACCCACGTACAGGAAAGCTTATTATTATAAAAATTTATGTTATTACACAAAAAGATGAGAAAGGACGCGTCAAAGAACTGGATCCTAAAGAATGTACAATTGATGAAACGACAGGTAGGATAATAACGACTAAAACCGTATATGTGTATCAAATCATCGACCCTGTCACAGGCGAAACGATTGACGTCGATCCTGACGATCCAAGACTTAAAGGTGCTCGTACAACCGTTACACAAACTATGACATTATCCGGAAAGATAGACCCTGTCACTGGCAGGATAAAGACTGAATATGGTGACATTGACCCTGACACCGGTGATATTGACCCAAGTACAGCCGTACGGGACCCTGTAACCGGCCAGCTTATACTGCACTACTCACAGATCGATCCATCCCACTTTGAAGACAAAAGCGGAAATTATACAATCGAAAAAGAAACTCATGATTTACCTGCAAACATTGACATCCAAACCGTAAACACTCATAAGTTCTCAACATTCGGCAAAGACGAGAGCCCTGCTAGAGGAGATGAACCGAAGACCTTCACAGAGTATACCACAAGCGAGCATATTAGACATCAGGGTTATGTTTCGTCCTCCAGCCCCCTATCCTCCAAAATTCCAATTTCGCAGCGATCCAAGAAAACTCCCACTCCACCAGTGGTCGTCAAGACAACCACCAAGCAACTGCTTACCAAGAACGATGAGGGAGTCACCCACAACGTGGAACAGGAAGTCGAAAACCTCGGTACTGGTGAAGTCACCTTCTCAACCCATACGAATAAGGTTCGTTTCATTCTATACGTAAGATTCCAGTAACAGTTAATCCTTACATGTTGTTTTTTTATTTTAACTTTGTTGTTTTTTTACATTTTTTTTATTTGAGCTTGAAAGCTTCACTAGTAACCTAGATGTTTCCATGTATATAGTGACATTCGTAATGCATGTTAGTCTAACCCTCACATTAGGCGGAAAGCTTAGAGCCGATGGAAGGCAAAAGTCCGTACGTGACCGCGCGCGCGGTGACCACCAGAACTGCGACCACCCATCATGATTTGGACACAAAGGCAAAAACGCAGCAAATGGAGGAAAAAACCGTAGCCCACACACTGACTTCGTCGGCGACCAGACAGGAACAGAGAGTGTTGACACAAGAGGTCAAAACTACAGTTACTACGGGCGATAAGGTACATTCTTATATATAAACTTTTATTAGAAATCATCCCATGGCATGGTTTGATTTGATTTCCGAAATTTTGTTTTCTAAACTTTCATGATGTTTTTTCTTGTTTGATTTTTTGCTTCTGTATGGCAGCTTTTTCGCAAATGCGCTTTGTTACGACTCAGACGTACTCAGAGCTTTGAAACGGCGTTGCGATAACACATCTAGTTTTAAGATGTTCAATATTTTACATTGATTATTCAAAATTCAAGAACTCAAATAATTGGACATATTTGTATATTTGTATGTAATGTGAAAAAGCCGCCATATTTTGCATGACGGATTATGTTCTAATTTGTTTTTTTTCTCTTCCCAATCCGACATAATGGATGATAATTGCATGGTGTGAACCTCGAACCATTTGTGATAATCTGGATACTGTCACGACCATAATGGACCATTGGCACCCTAACCCGGATTCGAAATGGCACTTAATCGGAACATTTCATACCATCTCATGACAATAGCTTACTAGACGCGGGTCAGAGAGCTCTCTCAGTAGCGGAGACTCAGGCACTCCCATCGACTTCGAGGAGGGTACGGAGGGACACTATTATGTCACTGTAAGTATGGATTTTAAATAGTTTGTAAATCGATTTATTGTCAGAAAATATTGTTTTACAAAGTACGTTAAAAATTTAATTTTATTTTTATTTGGAAATAAGTAAATTTTCCAAGATATATTAGGATTTTTAGGCTCCCGTAGGTATACCTCAAAAGGTACAAATGGAAACTTATAGGATCACTTTGTGGTCCGACTGTCCAGACCATTTATCTCGAGATAGCGTAGAGATATCAAGCTGAAATTAATATTAAATATTCAGGGCTATAATTCCTTGAATCACATAAAAAAAAATAAGCTTCTAAGTCAACGCAATCATAAGATACGAGAGTTTATGCATCGTTTCTGCTGCATTTTGTGTGAAGTTCGCCTCAAAATCAAAACCTGTAGGGTACTTACCGTGGACCCACAATAAAAAAAATGGGCACGAAATGAGAACTTACAATACAAATAAAGAAAAAAATTCCGAAAAGTGGAAATTTATAGGCATTTCATAGAAAAAATCATTACAAACTTATATTTATAGCGAACTTAGGTTTGTCAACTTTATAAGTTGTACTTCCCGTTGACCTACAATTCTGAAATTGGTACGGAACACTCGATGTGCGAGTCCAACTTGCGCTTTTTTAATTTTTAATATAAGTCACGAATTCTCCATCATTTAAAAGGTAAAATATAAATAATGATATAGGAATGGTCTTAGACAGTGTGTAAATGTTTTTCATAGCATGTTAGAACTTGTGCATAATATAATATACGCATTGTGATTTGTTACAATTGAATGAACTTGTCGCACACTCGAATTTCACTTGTGCTCGTGGTTTGTCATCATATATTTATCGTATTTTACGGAGTAGGGACATAGTTTCTATGTGCGTTCTCTTTCCGTACGAGTCACTCCGTTCTCCACTCTCCGCTAAAAGACATTGAATCAAATCGCGTTGATTGTTTGTTTGATACGTGGAATATTTTAGTAGAATATTTTTAATTTTATTATAATGTAAATTTCAATAGAATGTATTTGTAATTGAATCGTTTCTTTCCACTATATAATAGGCAGTAATTTTGATTGAGGGGGAGATGGGGAACGGTGGGAGTGAATCAGTAAAGTCACAAATTTAGGTAATCATTTAAGTCAAAAAATATTCATTTAAATATAATGGGGTTCATTAAAAGGAAGTATGTATATAAATTATGCACGTTTAGTACATACCTACATAGAAATGATTAATAAACAGACAAAGACAGACTAGACGTGTAGGTATAAACCTAAGTTTCAGCATGATTTAGTATTTGCATGTTGTTTGTTAGAGCAAAGTAAAATATTCATGAATATTTCAGAAAGGCATTCATAAAATGTATGAAAACATATTATGAATATCTTTTATTAGTCTTATTAAATTTTTTGTTTAATGAATTTGTGTTAATAAAATAAATATATTTTATATTAATGTCATATTTAATATTTTCTTATTTTATTGGTATATTTTCCAGGTCAAGTGATTTTATTTGCAATTTTTTTAGTATTGTTTAAAACAATTATTTTTAATTAAAATTAATTTTATAGTAAGCTTATTTCATGTACATTGTACTATTATTAGAAATGTATGTAATCTCAACGATATATAGAATATTTTACTTACATTTACATTCTACACTCAGATGTATCAAATACGGTTTAAGTTACATTAATATCCTTATAATTTTAATTTATATTTGTTTCAATTAATTGACAAATATATTACACCGTAAAAATGTAGTGTAGTACCATTACAATGGCCGCTATCAGTGTTTATTAATTATTTAATTCCGAATCGTACATTGTACTTCATTTGTATATTCCAAATAGATTGTTATAAAATATCGCAGTAATAATTCAAGGAATGTTTATATAAATAATATTTTGTAACGGATTTGTTACATATTACAATTACAATGTGATATAAACTGAAAGTTCCTATCGGATTAGCTAAACATTAATATTATAGTTATTAATATAACATAGGATAACTTTTTATTAAAATAAAACCAACTAGTCAAGTTAGACAAAGATTTATTCTTTTTTTTAGGGATGCGTATCTTAAAAAAATGAACTCTTATCAGTCACTTGGTTGTCCGTCCGTTAAGACCGGTAACTACACAGGAAAAATGTATGATTACTTGAACAAATTATATTGTAAAATGTTGGATTCAGTTTCATTTTAAGATGAAATCTTTTTGAGTCAATAAATATACATACATATCTACATAGTAACAAAATAAATATTTATAATTTTCATGTATATAATATATGCACAGGAGCCGGGTACGTACCGCACCACAACGAGCACGTCAGTTATGGGCAACGCACCCTTTGGGAGTATGGTGCATGGTGCTGCGGCTAGGGTGAGAATTACTTACGTTTATGTTGTTTTACTTGGGAAATTATTTATATTTTCCTGTTTTGTCTTTTTATAGGCAGAGAGAACCTATAGTTAAACACTCCTTTCTCCACGCACCGCCCAACTTTCGAAATGTGGTCAGTGGCGGATTTCGGATTGAAAAAAAAAGGTCTTATTGCCAAGAAAATGAAAATAAATCATTTCCCCGAGTTTCAAGAGGGGATTTCGAGAGGGGGTTCAACTCACAACCGTCGCTTTTACAGTCATTTGGCCGCGTCGCGTCGCGTTTACAGTTATCATATTAAAAGATAAAATTGTAATCTTATTTAATTCTTAGAATTCAACTGTTGAATTGTTTCTTAACAGAACTGATTTCCGAGCCGGTGGTAGTGGCGATATGTCTATTAGGCGATTCAAATGTGCTTGCAAAAATCTATTTCAATAAAAATTTCAATAAGATTTTTTATTTTTGAATTTAAACAGATGAGCACAGGCCCTCAACCCAGTCCTCAGCCGGTGGAAGCGGAGGCGGTGGAAGGCGAAGTGGTCTCCTCACAAACTATCAGCTCTAAAACGCGCACTGTTGAGACTATTACTGTAAGTGTTTGTTCTTTTGTTTCTTTTTGATTTCTGGAGCCATTGCATATTGAGTATCAAAACTCAACGTCACGCTTTGCCTTGTTACCAGAGCGAAGAAATGAAAATATTAAATATTTTAGAGACCGTGGCGAGTCGCGGCGCAAGGGCACAAGTGTGTTACTGTAAACACGACTGGTTGTGGGTTCCACCCCCACTCGAAGAAGTGAGATATTTGTTTGTTTTTAAGAAACAAATTAGAATTCGTGTCTTTTGGAAACCGTCCAAGTCTTTACCTGAGCAGAAATTGGAGAACAAAAAGTCTTGGATATATAAAATAATTAACATGTTTGTTTTATACTTATTGCAGTACAAGACGGAGCGCAACGGCGTGGTGGAGACGCGCGTAGAGCAGAAGATCACCATACAGTCCGACGGAGACCCCATCGACCACGACCGCGCGCTCGCCGAAGCCATACAGGTACACGTGGTTATTGAGGCCAGGCGTAGGGGTTAAGTGTCCGATTGCAAACGCGCGACCGATCGTGAGTTCAGTTTCCACTCGAGGAAATTTAATATTTTTATTTCCTCGGTCTCCTAACGAGGCGAAGCGCCATGTTGAGTTCTGCCTTTCAATACACAATTCCTCAGAAATTTTTATTTTAATGAGTTAGTCGTAAATGTGTAGTAAATAACCTAATATTCTGATGAGATACAGATCATCAATTAAGTACTGCATAACCGTTTAAAAGCAAATATATCATTAAAAAAAATAACTTTTAGAAGAAAGCCATGGTAGAGCCATAGCCTAAATAGATAACCCATTTATTATTTCATAGAGCTCTAAGACTCTTTTCAAAATTTATCGAAAAACACTGATGTAACATATTTAGACACCAACAATAAAAAAATATTATAACTTTACAGGAAGCAACAGCGATGAACCCGGACATGACAGTGGAGAAAATAGAAATACAACAGCAAAGCACGCAGCCCTAACTCCAACGACCGCCATCTTGTCGTCTTGCTAATAAAATAGCAACGCTTCAATGGCTTCTCTACGTGACAGTGTAATCCGCTTTGCTATACAATATATCGTACGATATATTTGACGTATGAGAGCTAAGTGCGGTTTAAAATGTGTATGACATATCGTACGACTTGTCGTACGATATGTGTCGTATGATTCGTTTTATCATATGATGTACGGTAAGTCATGCAAAATGTCGTACGATATGTCATGCGTTAGATCGCATTATGTGTTACATGATGTGTCGTACAATATGTCGCAGGGTATGTCAGACGATATGTTGTATAATTTTCTTATGTTAGATTGGTTCATATGTATATATCGTGAGATATGTCTCAGGATACAACCTACGATATGTTTTACGATTCGTTGTTTCATTTATCATACGACATGCCTTAAGATAAGTCGTACGATATATCGTCGGATAGGCGTTCGATGTTTCCGAGACGTGTATATGAAACAATGTATAGTTGTAAGTTACATTCACTGCGAATATTAATTAAGTTAATTATTATTATCGATTAATAAAATATTAATCGATTTTTTTATATATCGATGTTGTGTATTAACGCACTCTCGATTCTTTTTTTAAGTATACAATTTAAATTGTATGTAAAAATGAATTGTATGTAAAGCATTTTTCAAAGTTTAACCGACTTTAAATAAATAGTAACGTAAGGCTAAGCGATTTTTTTGGCTTTTTAGTACGAGTAATTGTTGCCATAGCGGGAAATTTGTAAGTTTGTCTTTTTAAAGGGTAATTTCATTCTTTTGTATTAGCTTTAAACGTAATGTCACGAGGTAGACCACCGTTCTTAATTTAGAATAAAGTATCTGTTGGAAATCTGCAATTATACGACTGATATTCACTCGATTGAACAAACTTTTTTTATTTAAAAATAAACACAAATTTTAATTTAAAAAATAGCAAAAAGATATTTTATATAAATATAAATTAAACATGATATTAATTTATGTTTTCAAAATCGATACGCATAAGATTGCAGCGCATGTTTTTGATTTTAATTAAAAATAAAAAAAATATATAATGCCAGTTAATTCTGGCGCGAAAAGAGGGTTTTTTATCTGTTTGTTACAATCGGGACCTAAAATTTAAAAATGTTTCTTAAATTATAATAATTAATAATAATAAATATTTACAAAACGTTGCTATAAAATAATTATTATTACACCATTAGGTGCTATATAGTAATAATAAACGAGAATAATAGTTTGTGTTAGTGGCGTTTTTTTTTATTTTTTTAAATTTAAGCTGGCAACGGCCAATTTTGATGCGCTTGGGCGATGACATATTGAATATTTTATAATCTGTGTGTCATTAAGAAATGACATTGTATAATAATAAAAAAAGTAGTTAATTCTTCGCTCTGCTACAAGACATAACGACGTGATATCGTCAAAGCTCTATGTGTCTGCTTACTGCGGGATATAGAGTGAAGCTGAAGAAAATTAGCGTTCTTAAATGATATAAAAAGTTCTTAAATGATTTTAAGAACTTTTCCTTAACAGATTTTACAGATAAATAAAATATACAATATTGTCGTGATATAAGAAAAAAGGCTTTCAAACTCGGTGTCTATGGTCATCACAAGTAAAGTTTAATAAATGCCAGATGTGCATTTCTTTTATTTTCGAAAGCACAAATATTATTATTATTATACTAGTTATTAATTATCAATACATTAAAATTTCACTTTACTAAAAGGTTACAAATTTCTGCTTAATTTTATCTGTATTAAGCTTTCCTTGAAAATTTTTATTCTGTAGTAATAAAAATAAATGAGTGAAAATTACTTCTAATATAATTATTTGAATACGTCTAACTCTTTCTACCACTTAATAAGTTATTTGACATTTATGACGTCATAATTTATTAAAACACCATATGTAATTTTAAACGATTTATTTCAACGTTTTCCTTCAATTAATAAAAGTAAAAATTTATATATATATTGATATTCCTCGTATAATAATAATATATTATATCATCACCATTTTTTATATACAGGACATTCCAATATATCTGGTTTCAAATTAGTTTTTTTAAATATTTGAACTAAATCCGTATTCTTTATCTGTGGGCGCTATTTGTGTTTATTATCTATAAGTAAATTTATTTATTATTTGTATAGGAATATGTTTTCTCTAATTATTATCTGAACATGCACAAATAATTTTATGTTTTTTACTTTTTAAAATACAGAATAGTTTTTTAAGGAATAATAATTTAGGTGCGTGCTTTTTTATTTTTCTTCTAATAAAACAACAACTTTCTAACATTAATTCATTGTCTGTGGTGTACTTTTTTGTTTATTTCCTCGCCCACAGATTATCTAAGAAAAAATGTACAATTAATTAATATATTCTTATGCTAGCTGTAACTTTATTTTATTACGTTAGTTTATAACGTTGAAACTGATTTTGAATCGGTAGAGTTTTTTTAATTAATTAATTAATTATATGACATTTTATATTTTATTGTGAAATTCTAAGAATGTGGCTATTTTCACTAAAATGGATACATTTTTTAGAATTAGTACAGTCAGCAAAATAATTTTCAGTCTATAAATGCGCAATGTCATGTACATTTTTAATTATTATTATATAATAATATAACTGTTTTTTTATTCATAATATTTAATAAATTTATAATTTTTTATTTTATAAAAGTAGTATCGAAAGGGTTGCAGGTTCAAGTCATATAATTTCTAAAGTAACGTATAGTTGTTTTGCTGACTGTATAATTTTGTCTTGCGTTATCTTTTTTATATTTATTGAAATGTTTATTTTTGTAAGAGTCCGAGCTCTCCGTATTATTTGATATTTAATGAAGTTATGAAGTAACAGATATTACAATAAAGATGCTTTGTTTTAGATTTTTGTTTTATTTTAAATATTAAATGTATGATAACACGCCTTCGGCATGAAATGCTCGCTCCAGTCTGTTTAAAAGGTATCATTGTCATAAATAATTAAATATATTGTATTTGTATAAATGTCATTAAAAAAAAGTCCCGCTGAATTTCTTGCGCCTGTTCTTTTGGTCTGAGGCATTAACTTTAGTGAACTGGTGGTAGATTATTTGACGTTCAAAAAATGAAGCATGTAACGTCTTATTTTGAATAAAATGATTTGAATTTGAATTAAATTCTTAATTTAGCAGAAAGTAGAGTGTAGTGCCTCAACAATATTTTTATAAAGTTTTAAATTATATTGTTTCATTAAAGAAAGGCATCGTTACGCCCATTTGACCACAAGAGAAAAAGTCTCTATTATAAAAAATGAGTAACTTTTTATTAGTACATGTTTTAATACAATACTTGTTATTAACTAAATTATAAAAAATAAAATAATATTAATTACTTAATGTATATCATGATAATTAATATTTCAACATTAATTTATAAAAGTAGTTAAGAAAGAAATTAAAAAATCATAATTTTTTTTGTACATAAACATATAAGACAAGCGTTTCATAAAAAATAATTTGTTATGTATCTAAAAAATATCAATATAAGATATTTACAACTATTACAAATATGTGAATAACAACACAATCACCAATGCGGTTTAAAGTTCTTTACAGGGAATACATCAAGTAATCCCTTCACGTTAGGAACGACCAGCGTATCTTGGATTTGAACCCCGGTACTTAACACGTCGGTGCTTGTTTTTCTGGAAACATATTTTTTTTAGTAAAGATACATAGAAAGAGTGTGTAAGAAAGGAAACAAAAGCAAATTAGACATATATTTTGTAGCTTCACGCTGTATCCCGCGCATGGCAGGATAAGCAACAATTAACTCCGTTCCCCAAGCAGCCGCCTAATTTGTCCGATTTGTGGCGGTGTTCAACGCCGCGCTTTGTCTTTTTACCAAAGCGAATGACTTGAGTGTTATGGTCGCGTTTATGTGCGCGTCAGACACTGTGCAGCTGCGCTATGTTGGCCTTAACCTGTGATTTTGCTGTTTTCTATTGTTTTAATTTAAACCATACGAGGCATGCTTGTTAATATATATTATTCTGGAGTTAAAATGTTATCATGCTTAAGATAAATATAGTTAAATCTCACAAGCATAGAATTTTTATTATATATTGTTTAGTTTATTATTTCAATAATAAAAAAGTATTTTTTTAAATTTTAACATTATGGAATTTCGTCATGCGCCGCTTGAAAACCGCCTTTTTTTACTAAATGACAATTTAATTCTGAAGTCTTCTGTAGTCTGTATTAGTGGTCTGGGCATTTGGACGGTTTCCAATGGGCGCGAGTTCAAATCGAGCTACATTTAATATTTTTTTCAAATAATTTTAATAATAACATGCAGTTGAATACTTACGATCTAGTTATATTCAGATTATCGTTTTGATCATGCCACTGAACATGCAACAGGAGATGAGAGTTAGAAAAGAAGAGAATAGAGAAGTTTATACGGTCGACAAGGTGCCTGCTCTAAAGTTAGGTTTGGAAGCTTGTGCAATGTTCACTTAGTAAGAAAATGACCAAAAGTAAAATAAACCTAAAATCCTGCGCAACCATCTACAGCTAACTTCAGGGCGGCCACGACTTGTCGACCGTACATTTATTAATGTCATTCGGGAATAAAGTTTTAGTATATTTTTGGTCTATTAGAAATATACCAACATTTTATATTCTTTTAATGCTTTATTCATATGAAGTTAAACTTATATATAAAATTTTAGTAGTTTTCTACTTAATTCCTGAATGTACATAGCTTAACTCTACCAGAAATAAATAATTAGTATACTAAAAAATAAAAAATATTATTAATTGATAAGTAATGTTACTTGAAAATACTGAAAAAATATCATGCAAAATTTTAAAAATATAAATCTATAATGATTGTTTAGCTCAAGGCTATGGTAGGGGTTTGGTACCTTTCCGTGCCAAACGGTATTATAAATATTTCGGGTAGGTCGGTTAGGGTATCTTACTAGACAAATATTTCCAAAGTAAGGAGTCTTATTACGTTTGGCACATAAAGGTAAATAATATATTTTAAAAGGAAAGTCCATTATAATACTTACCCTATAACATTAGAAATGTTCTTTACAATGCCATCCTTGTTCTTATATTTGATACCTTCCATGCCCAGTCCGTAGGGGTATACGCCTTCCGTTTGTAAGAAGTACAGACCGCTGGCGCCAGACGAACCATATCCCATGTAGCTGTGTATACAATACTTATAATAATTACCTAGCTTAAGCTTAATGCTTATATTATTTAGTGATATAACCTTCCTAAAATGAACTGTATATGATATATCTAGAATCTCTATTATTCTGTCGGAGAAATGTGATAAACAAGAAACTATAAAATGTATTTATGTAAATTATGTTATTATTGTAAAGCGTGAGCTACGAAAACTGTTCTTAAATAGGTATCAGTTTGATGAAAAAAACCATAAAAAAATCGGTTAAATGCGAGTCGGCCTAGCCCACAGTTCCGTACCAATTACATAATCGAGGGTCCACGGAAAATACCCATAAAAACTACGCATGACCGCTCGTTTCTTTTGACTGCATTGCTTAAGTCAGAGCTATATGCGGAGAGCTGGTATGTGGAATCCTATAAAACAACTATTTTTTTTTATGTGACATCCCACCTGACATTCCCATCGCAATTTCCCTTCTGGAAGGCCTCCCAGCTGGCACAGCGCACGGCAGGGAAGTCCTGCGGCGCGATCACAGAGCGTGCGTAGAGCTGCCACGAGCGGGAGTGTGAGCACGTCTGGAACAAGCAGTTGGGCTGCAGCGCGCCGCTGTTCGGATAGTAGTCAACGTGGCCTGCGGTGGACAAAAGGAAACTTATTATATGGAAATTTTAACGTAGCTGGACTCAAATCTATGTAGTACCTCTTAAAACTTCTCTATTTCATGGAGATCAGATCTCCATTAGTTTTATGATATACTTTGCATAAGTAGGGTATTTCAATAATTTCCTCCAAAATTATTACTTTTAATCACCTCCAACATCAAAGTGACTCTAATTTCTATCAACTATTAACTTACCCACAGAATTCTTAATCCCGTATACACCAGCATCACTATGTATAATATCTACATAATCAGCATCTGAGGCCTGTAGTCTACTGTCCTCCTCGACATGGCTGAAGCAAGGTCCCGCGGGGTCCAAACCGGATATCCTGCCTATCTTATGCCCGGTTAGGTTAAAAAACGTCTTGCCAGCGAAACCGGATATATGGGCGCCCAGGCTGTGGCCGATGATGTGGATGCGGGATGGATCTTGCCCCTCTGGAAGGATAAAATGTTAATAGGTTATTAAATTGATGCAATTGTATGTACATTTTGAAAACGATCGTAATAAGGTAAAGTTTAGGTACAAGTAAAAATTTAATACTAAAGTGCCCTTAAAAGTAGCTTCATGCTTGAAAGCAATTCTGTCATTTATTATCAGAAATGCAACATTTCCAGAAAGAGAGTAGCAAAACGTTTCTTTTACTTAGTATGAAAAGATGGCAGATGATAAGGTCCAGAGGACAACTCTTCAATTATAAATATAGATGGTATGGTATGGTATACAGCAATGAGCAAAGGTATATGAAAAGTGTTAAGCCATCACAATGGGAATACTTGAACTTGAACAAATATCAATATAGGGAGAACGTAACCTACCAAAAACTGTTCATAAATAAACGTGTGAATTCGGTAAAATGTCCATTACTGTCATATCAATATTCAAATGAACATTAGAAAGATTTAAAAAAGTTATAAATTAGAATCCTCATAATACTTTAATAATACAATTTGTTTAGAAATATTTACAGACATTTTTTTATAGAAACGTAGTAAAACATGTTTTATACGTAATTACCGTGCTATTACGATTTATTATCACGTCTAATTGTATAATTACCTATAGGTACTTAGGTATTATACTTGATTATTGACAAAGATATTCTTTTATGTCTTCTAAAAGTTAGATAATAGCCCTTGAGAATGTATTTAATTATAAAATTATAGATATATTAATGGTGCAGGTCGTATATAGCAAGGGGAATGTAGTGTTAATACTACTTGTTCCCCAAATCTATGAGTATGTGGGCAAAAAAATTATCAAATGCCAATAAAATAATTTAAATATAAAATTTGAATAGATAATAATTAACGTTTTAGCAAAAATTAATTTATATTGTTCATATTTAACTTTTAGTTTGTATTTAACTTTCGAAAGAAAAAAAATGGGATTTTAAGTTCACGGGAACCAAGTAGCAGGCGAGGACTAGTTACTTACATAACGCAAAAAGGCCGAGGTCAGCTAGTTTATAATACTGTTTACATACTGAAGTGTTATTTAGAATATACTTCAAATTGATCACTTAAAGAATAGTAAAGAGATATTAAAATATTTCTATAAATGGCGTGACATGGAAATTATTATTAGCTCGTTTAAAGTAAATACATTTTGATATATATACATTTTTATATTCTATACTTTAAAATTTGAAATTTTTAGATATGTTTTAAATTTATAGTTTTTTTAGCTTCATGATGTATCTTTCACATTGCAGGATAGGGCTATGGTGTTAAGATACATGAAAATTAATATCACTCATTCCCTCGATCTCTCTCTCTCTCTTCCAAGTGATCCTATAAGGGTTCCGTTTTTTTCCTTTTCAGGTACAGAATCCTAAAAATGCTAAAAGTAATAACTTACTATATACTAAAGCAGCCAGCGTCTCCCCCAACTTCTGACCAATGAAGCGCACATACGTCGTGGAGCGTAAATACAACCACTTGATAAGTGAACTGCCATCTAACGCGATCGTACTTATTTCATCTGAAAAAAATAAGAAAATATTAAAAAAAAACAAAACAAAAACCCTACTGCATAAAGGTAAAAAGATAAAGAAAGAAGATTAACGGTTTATAAGGATGAACAGTCGGGAGTCGCCCATTAAATTATCAGGCAATGACAGGACTGACCTCTAAGTTATAAAATTATTTCATTTTTTGTTTTATTTCTTATATTTTCACGCCATATCCCATATATATACGCAAGATAGGCAGGAAGAACGTAGTGTTAAGACATTCCATTCAACGTGCTCTGCCAATTTACAGCGTGAAGCTGGCCTACTTAGATTACGTAGTTATAGTCAAGTTGGCAACTCAAAAGAATGACTGGACTCTACCGAAAACGAAAGGTACGTATATGACAACAAAAGATACGGACCATGAGTCCGTAGTATAAAAAACTATAAAAAAAAATATAATAATAAAAAACGCGAGGCTTAAAAAAAACAGATATTTAAAATAAAATAAACACGTTAATTCAACGTTCAACCGCAAATCATTGGTATTGCGTGCTCGTGCTCGCCTTCTGACGCAAGAAGTGACTAAGAACAAGTACCTATTACTTCCTATATGACAAATAGAATTAATAGTTTTTTCTGGATTTTTTTATCGTATCGTTCTCGTAAATGTATATATAGTTCTCACACGGTTATCTGGCCTTAAGCTTAACTATGAATAGATTATTTTTATGTAGTAGGTACTTGGAAGCTAGTGCTAGTGGTAACATACTTTGTTAATTTTCTCCGAATTCTCCGTCTTGTGTTAAAAAGTACAAAACATCAACTACTGCAGCTCGAGGGGTTCCCGAGGTTAACGCGTAGCTATGTAATATTTGTATGGAAGTGTAGATTGTAAGTATAACTTACCTTTATCCAAGAAGGAATCACTGATATTAGTGAAGCTGCCTTTGGTAGGGTCGTCGGTGAACCCGTGGACGAATAAGATGATCCTTTCTTCTCCTACATACGACCTCGCGTCCCGCAGGACCTCCGCTGCCGCCTTTATATTTATGATTGTTCTTGTATTTCTGTGGAAACAATCTTAGAACTGGCAACTATGTTTCAAAATGATTGAAATTTATTGTCATGCATACTTTCATGATTTTCACAATATTTTTTTTATCAAAAATCTAAATGTTCTGGCTGTAAACTCTGTAGCCTAGCGGGGTAGGCCGAGGAAAACTAGTGTAAAAACCCTCCGTTTCCCACTTACCGCTCATTTTTGAGACGGAACTCTACACCGTGATTTGTCTTGTTATCATAGCGAGGAAATGAAAATTATTAATTCTCCCAGTCAGCACTAAACCCAAAACATATATTATGTTACCTTCGTTTGTACACTAAAGACAGGCTGTTGAGGTTCGGCTCTCTCTCACCATGTAATTGTTCGTAGGATACACCGAATAGCTTTTTGACGTGTGTACCTAAAATATAACTTTTCTTTATTTTTCACATAGATACACTTAGATATCCTATTAATATTATAAATATGAAAGTTTCTAAGCATGGATATATGTCTGTTCCACTTTGACGCAAAAAATAATGAACGAATTTCAAAAATAATGAATCGGTAAAAAACGTAAATACAGCTTATACTGATGTATGTATGTATGACATTTTTTTAATTTATGTAAAGGTTTCGTATAATTTGATAAGACCATAATATAACAGAAGCTAGTATTTTTTTTCTATGGGTAATGATATATCACAGATTTTGATTGTACTTTTCTTGTGCCATTTTCCTTTATCTTATTGTGATTGACTTCACTCTCCACTCTTTGTTTGCATATAAAGTGGCAAAACCTAACGTCAAGTTTTGTGTTAAAAGAACAAGGAAATGAAAGTATCTAAATTTAATATAATCACCCAACTTAAAAAATATTGAACTCACTACAACCACCTGTACAGACCATACTGGTTTCACCTACTATGCCATAATGGGTTCAACTTTGTTTTCTGATTTATAAGGTAATAACTAAAAGGTCGTGGCCTCATGGACATTCCCGCTATTATCGACGAATCAAAAGTCCTCAAGGTCAGAAGATAACAGTCGTTCCTTATTATTAAAACAAGCCAAAGATTTTTTTTTTGTTTACCAAAATAAAATAAATAAATAAATTGGTTCAGCGCGGTAAGCAGAGGGTAAGAATTCATTTCTCCGAGTGGGAATCAACCCAAAACTACAGGTAATGTTGCATGTAGGAGTATTTTTTCTTAGGCCTTTTTTTTTTTTTTTTNTTTTTTATAGTGGGTAAGGGAATTCTTAACAAAAAGACTACCCTAG
>HE672014.1:0-327345 GCA_000313835.2 Heliconius melpomene melpomene | reverse complement strand
CGCTCGTTTTCTTTTTTTTTTTTTTTTATATGGTAGGGGAAATCTTCAAAAAGATACCCAGTTCTTGGGGTAAAAACTAAGTTATGTGGGATTCGTACCCACTAAAACCCCTCCGTTTGTCGATCCTCAATACGACAGAAAGGCAACGGGAAATCGGATGAACCGCATCCGCTACCCTCATGTATTTTCATAATATTCTGACACTTCATAATCTACTAACCTGCTGAAATTACTCAGTCCTAAGACTAAGTAAGCCCCATTCAGCGTTCACCTAATGTTATATTAAGCCCCTGTGCTTGAGGCAGAATTGACGGGATGATTAACGGCGTTCTCAAAACGACGTTAATTTCTGCGTATGGAATCGACCCTCTGTCGATCCCGTTCTGCAGCCTCCTTTTGCAACATTACTGTTTCGCAAAAGGAAACAACAGCTTCCCACGACTCCTCATCACGTAGCATCTTGGCCACTACTAATGGCAAAGAGAGGTCCTGACCCAATTTCAAAATCATCGGTCTTCGATATTCGTCCCAGGCCGAACACTCTTGCAGAGTGTGCTGAGCGGAATCCTGCTCAGCTTCACAATGATGGCACTTCGGAGTTGACTCACGTCCAATTTTGTAAAGGAAATCACCGAAGCAACCATGGCCAGTGACTACTTGTGTAAGTCGATAGGTCATTCGTCTTTTCCTTCTCATCCAGGCTTCAAAAGATGGTAAGATTGCCCTAACGACTCGTTTACTAGCATATCGCTCTTCGTGTAGCCGGGTGTACCATGCGACAAATGCAATTTTCTGCTCTTTTTGCCTTACCTCGCATAACCCATTCAAAGATGTCAACCCAGACGACTGACGCAGGATGCGATTTTCTTAGGCCTGTTTTAACTAAGCGTGAATTGGAATTATATGTAATTCAATACGTAATATATCAATAAAATGGTGAAAAACTGACAGACTTAATACTAATATTCACGCTGCCTACAGTTAATTAAAATTAATACATGAATGTTAACAGTTATAATAAATTTTCACGGATTTTATTGCGCATAATTTTGTTATACGCATTTTTAGAAGTTGATGTTTTTTACATTTTACGTATTGTTTCAGACAAAATATACAAAAAAAATCTTTATTTTACATTAATTGTTTTAGCTTCACGATGTATTCCACATATAGCAGGGTAGGTAGGGAACTTTGGAACTTTGTGTTAAAACACTCCATTTCCTAGTGATTATTGGAGGCATTGCGGAACGGAGCTCAACGCCGCGCTATGGTACTACACCAGAGCGTAAGAATTTAATTATTTCTGTCTACCCTGCCAAATGCGGGGCACAGGATTAAGCTAAAATAAAAACAAAACTTACATTGTGAAGATCCCACAAATACCAAAGTTTCGTCTATAGGTTGTTTGACAGTCTGTATTTCCTTCTGTATACCCTGCCCTATGAATTGTACTATATTAGCTTTGTTCTTAACCTCTTCGTCAGCTGTCACGTACATAACTACATAAGATGCTACCAGAAAGAAGAGACCCCTCATCTCGACAGGATTCTGCAAGAAATGGGTAAATTTATTAGTGTCTATATTTCTTTCACAAATCGCGATATTGAGTTGCGCTACTCAACACGAAATATTAAGAATTTAGGCGAAAAGAGGAGAAAGCAGTAATTTGGTACTAGGTTTCTTTTGCCTGTCACACTATATGCGGGATACAGCGTGAGGGTAAAAAATATATCTGTTTTACCAATCGGCAATGTCTCGAATTGTGGGCAGAAAGCGGAGAACAGAATGAATTGGCACGCTTATTTCACACACATTTCTACTACCTTCTTCTTTTTTGTATTTTTGTATGGATATAGCACAAAAATTACTGAATTGATCGCTGGTAAGGCTCAAAGTTACATTTTATTAATATTATCTACAAAAGGAAAAGATTTTTTTACTTCTTAAATTTTCCGAAATAATAAAAGTAGTGATAAAAATTTAACAAATACAATTAATTTGCCCGAGTCCAAAAACTGGATTGACTTCTTGATTATTCTTTCTCTCTTGCCCCACTTACTTCCGACGCCTCCTTTTATATATAACAATAGAAAGTAATCGTAAATGACTAAAAACTTGTTCAAATATCATTAATTTTCATCGAGACAGATCATATATTTTAAATATTGACATAAGTAATATTGACGTACCATTTAATGACGTAATAGAACTAAAATAGAATCATGACTAAAAATTTTTGTCTGCTTGTCTGTTAGTTCGTTCACGCGAAACACAGAATCGGCTTGAAAGATATTATTGTTGTTTTCACTATTGTATTTTGGCAAGCATGTCTTAACATTTTGTGTCTGTTTTATTTCAATCGGTTTATAAAAGTTAAAACCCCTAAACCCTGAAGGCGATGGTGGCCCGCAATAGGCGGGCCGTCCACCGAGGCCATCGATCCTGCGGCGCCTTCTATTGGTGGAGAGGGTTTCCCCTGACTTTTAGAGGCTAGGATCAGTTTCATCGGTGAGACCCACAGTACCTACCGATCGCCGTTGGGCACTTGCCATCCGTGCGGGCGGTCTGGGTAAATGCATTTCCCAGCGATACAACAAAAATAGAGTAACGAGTATACAGTATACTGGGTATTAACAGTTGGAACTTATGGAACCTATAACCACCTAAATCTTCATAAGAAAAACATATTAAATTTATTTTCCTGTTTTTGACTACCAGGTTGAGAAAATAAAAATATGTAATTCATTCCGACCAGGAATCGAACCCAAAATCGTACCTTATAAAAAAATAGATAGGCAAAACCAATGAAGCATACTTTATAAATTACAAAATAAACTAAAGACAAAAGGCATATTTAATATATTCTTACAATAAAATAAAACACTTGTACACAGAAAGTTATTATAACTCCTTTGAAATTATTAAGTAAATATTATATATATAAATTTATAAATATAGCGTGAAATATATCAAAATAGTTATTTAAGTGAGCTGATGCGAAATAGATCTTGAAAGGTAAGTAAATATGGAATCTTAGTAAATATTCTTATAGAGATTAAGTAATAATCTAAATAAATTAAAATTATTTTTATAGTTAGGTATCTACTATAAATTTCTATAGTGATCAATGTAAAATACACCAGGCAATGATTTTATATAAATTAAGTACCTATATACTTACAATTTATAGGAATTTAAATTAAGCATAATCGAAAATTAAATCTAAATCTCAAATTAATTATCATATCGTTCATTTAATGCTATAATAATGCATTTTTTTGGAAAAAAAGAAACTTGTTAAATATGTCAACATATGGTGAAAGACTTCATGGACTTTGCTTCCGTATATATATTTCAAAAAGTGCAAATTGCATGGGTAATTGTTGCCGAAAATAAGCTTCCCTCTATATCCTGCAGTAGAGGGGTAGGTGGAAGGAGCCTTGTGTAACACACCACATTTATTTGTCATAATAAGAAATAATGACATAATTGTATAATTTGTATTCAACAGGGTTCAGTAAATGATTGTTCACTCTGATTCTAAGGAAACATTGAATTATGTCATACAATATTTTTCATGAAATTACTACGAGCTAATTCATCTTTACTAAATCATCTTAGGTACAAAGAACCAAGTGTCCAGACACTCTTCACAAGCTTCGTTTCCGGTTGCCCGAAACGTGTGCCGCTCTCACGTGTGTGGGAGTCAACTCCGAAAAAATAATTATTTCAAATCTTAGCCACATTTAAGTAAAGGCTTAGTGGAATTATGTACGTATATAATTTTATGGGGGCATAAAAACTTCGCCATTTTTTTTACGCCGCTTCCGCCATTTTTGACTCTGCCATCAAAATTCAATATTCTTTTTCATTAAATATTGAAAATTATATGAGGAAATAAACCTGCAACCATCACATACACACTCAATTGCACCACAACGAAATAAAATAAACAATAAACAATACTCCCTCTTATCAATAAAAAACAAAAACACAAAATTCTCAAAAAGCCAAGCAAAATAGTGCAAGAAAATTAAATGTGAGAAACGGAAACACGAGGTTCCTACAGCCTACCCTGCTACATACAGGGTGCAGCGTGAAGCCAAAAAAAACGATGTCGTCCGTTACCAACATGAAATGTGTACACACAAACATAAACTCACACCGGAACTTACATTATGAGAGACATCACTGTAAATATTCTGTAAGTTCTCTCCGGTCACTTCTTCCATCTTCACTAGAAACGTTTAAGGTTTTCATTTTAATTTCATGAAAAAATTGAATAAAGCTTCATATCGGTATTTGATTATAGAAAAATCACACTTCAAAAACAAAGGAATCCATAGATATGGTCGCTTATGTTCCCTTAACGCCGTATTGCATAAAGTTCGCAGCATAATTTATAGTAAAAATAATTTATAAAAAAAATGTACTAGTTTCTGAAAAAAAGTTCGGGTTTCTTAAAATGTACTAATGCTAATAATTGTCTGTGGTGTAATACCAGCAATTTTTCTTATCGTACGTATCGACATACTCGTATAACAGCTAACACAGCAATTAGTTTATTGCGGTGTTAGTTTTCGAAAATAAAAAGCGTAATTAGGATTTTCATATAGCTTATTTCATCAATTTAATTATAACATCTCAATAAATTAAATTGATAAATTAATACTGATAAAGATATAATCTTGTTACTAGTGGAAATATCAAAAATAAATAATATTAAGTCTTACTAGTTTTTGCTATAAGCTTCGCACACACACATATATTATATACTAGCGGACGCGCGCAGCTTCGCTTACTTATTTAGAGGTGAATTCTAATAAACCACGAAACGTGTTCATTGAAATATTTTTAAGAGACTAAATTTCAAATTTTATAAAAATCAGTGGCGATTTAACAATTTTTTAATACACAGTTTCAATCCCTTATTTGATGTGGTGGTGGTGGTGCTTTGTCTTGCTGCAGAACGAGGAAATGAAAATAGTTCATTCGCCCGAGTGGTGATCGAACCTACAACTGTAGGTAACTGAGCCGCTGTGCCACAAAGGCCTCAGTTTTTTTCATTCAAAACAAACAGAGACGATTGAGTGCTTGTACTAGACATGATTATAAAATCGACTAACTATTATCAATAAAAAATATAGACATCCTTTTCTAAGACAGCAAAAAAGTTAATTTCGAAGCTAGATAGGTCAAAGGCCCGAGATCTTTTGGAAGTTGATTGAGTTGATCAGTGGTATTTAATTTAAGACTTTAAATAAAAAGTCAAGTTTTTATAATTATTTTTTAATTTTATAATGTCTAATAATAAAATAACACCAGCTGAGCTCAAGAGGCAATTTTTTTTATCTCCCGATACTTCAGAGTAAAGTAATTAATTATTTCCTCGAATTGTCATAGTTGGTGTAGTCAAAACACTCCGTTCCCCATTTTCCACTGAATTTCCGAGTTAATTGGCGGATTTCAACGTTATTGTCTTGTTTATAGTAAATAAAACAACTAATTCTACCGAATGGGATCGACACCACTACCATCGCGTCGGCAACCACAGGCAGTCCAACTGCGTCATGACAGCCTCAAATTTAAGTTATTATTTTCTCATAAATTTTCTTCGACATGATTGCGGCTTAATTTTGAGGTCACTCCACCATAAGGTCAGGTCAGGAACGAGCGAGGTGAACCACTCGCATTAACACAGGAAGTTGATAACGCTTTACGTATTTAAAACATGGCGCCGAACAGATAGTTAAGACATTTATAAATAAACTGGGCGATTAAAAGATGTTCGCGAACTTTCTTTGTAATTTTCTTTTGTTTTTCGTATTTTTTTATAGCATTGTTAGGGAAGCAAAAAGAAATTTGTGATAAAAAAAATCTGTTTAGGTTTTGCACTGAATGAAACGAAAATAAATAATTCCCTTAAATGGAAATCAAACTATGAGCTTGTTTACAGTTATGTTGTCTTATTGTGCCAAGATAGAAAGCTAGTAGCAAGAAGCTTATTCGACTTTGTCATTTCTAGATTTGTACTAGTCGAGGTCTCGAACCCACTGCCTTTGGCTTACCATAATCACTAGCCCCTAAGCCGTTGGATATCTCCGTGATACCTTACAGTTCCAGTAGCATTCCATAAAGGTAGACATTTTTTGCGTAAATTTTGGATTTTAGAAATGTTATATGCTAAGAATGGCCTTCTAATAATTTTAGAAGATCAAGTACACATAAATAAAATATTACATAAATACGCAATGTCTAATAATCTTTAATAAAGTAGTCTAGGAGAAAGTGGTATAAGTCATAAAATAATATTTTTACAGAATAAAAGTATGCCTGTTATCTAGGTACTCTTTTATTATTTTTTGTTGCATTGCAGGGGGAACATACCCTATTCCCCATGCACTAACTACCGCCCTCAATATATATTTTTATTGATTTTGACGATTCGGGAAAATTATAAAATGTAACTTACTTCCTCTTTTCTTAATGCAAAAAAGTTTTTATCTCACGAAAGGTTATCTTAGTTCTGTGTCAACGAAATATATAGTAAATTATATAATTTAATATTAGTTTACGTAATATATATCTAACATCGCGAATGCTAGGTCATATCTAATTAACATATTTTTATTATGTTATTCACGCACTTTGAATTGAATGACATCATAATTATAATCAAGAACTTTTGCATAGAAAACTATTTTCGAGTTTTTAAACTTTTTTTATACAGTGATTTCGAGGAAACTTTAGTGTCATGTCACTCATACCGATTTGGAAATATTGAAAGTTGCAACATAATTTAAAGTCCACCTGTTGTGTCCGCCTTGAATAGGATATTCTAAAATTTTTAATTTTTCAACAAATTTAATCCTAATGTTAAAATAGCAACCTATTTATCTACAAGTAGGTTCCTATCTTAATATTATGTTTTAATTATTTATTATTATATTTATTTATAAGCTTATAAGAACGTACTGTATGTTATTACATATTTAAAATTTAACTAAAACTATATTTTGTAACTTTTGACAAATAAAAAAAAAAAATTATTGTAATTGATAGTTTATTGACATTTACAAAAATAAAGTAATTGAAATTCAAATATGTATCAATTTATAATGTAAAATTTAAATATTTTAGAAATAGAATTATTGGGAATTATATTTATTTTAGTAGATAAAATACCTTATATTATCTTTTTCGTGAGGAGATATATAAATGAAAAGAATGGCTAAACTGAAAAAAACCCCATAGGTAAGAGTGTTAAGAGGGTAAGAGGTAGGGGGACCTCGATTGGCCTTCGAGAACGCAGTATCGATAATACTGGAGGACGGTCTCGTGAAAAGCCTGACAACCTGAGGCCATGTATGAAGAGGTCGATAACAGTAAACGACGTTCTAACTACAAAAGAAAAAAAAAGATTTTCGTTGTTTCGGCCGTTTTGAAAACATGATACGCTAAATTGCCAATCATATGACAAGAATTTGTATAAAAATATTTTAAGGATATTAATTAATTTTGGTAAATCGAAAAAAAAAATAAATAATAATATTAATAATAAATGTGGAAAAAAGAATTAGATATACAATTGTATATATAAAAGTGGTCGCCGCTATGACGCAGTGGTACATCTTCTGACTGTAAATGCGACTGTTGTGGATTCCATTCTCATTTAGTAAAAAAAAAAAAATTACTTGCTCTGGTAGACCAAACGCAGCGTTAAGTTCTGCCACTCAACATGTCTTAGAAAATTAGGTTTTGCTTGGGGAACCCATCTTAACCCTAGGATCCTTCTATTTATTCTGCAATGTGGGAAAAAGCGTAACGCCATAGTAATGGTACATTTTTTCCCGACTGCTAAGAAAGGGTTATTTAACATATTCCACACACTATCGATAAAATTATCTAAGAAGTCGCAAGTATAGTAATTTCATATTTATAAATGTTGAATTTAACCTAATTTGAATTTAACTTTTATTCAAATGAATTAACATTTCTTTAAATAAAAAAACAAAATAAAATAAAAATAACATTCAAAATATTTTCATTTCTCTACTCTGGTACTAAAAGCCCGGCGTTGAGATTCGTTAGAAAGGAATGACTATCCTTATTTGCGAAAATCAGCGTAAATATAAATAATAAATAAATAATTATAAAAAACTTACGATTTTTTATTTATATTTTTTATTTATATGTATGTCACACACAATGTCTACACTAATCTACAATAAACACTGAACTAAATACATTTTCTCGAGTCTTTATATAAATACGTTAAGAACGATCGAGTGTTTTTTGCTACGGCATATGATTAATATCTTTGAAAGATATAAGAAAACAGTTTTAGTGTCCAGGTGTCCTTTTTTTCTACATAAGTACTTAAATTTAGTAATAGTTTGAGGCCACCTTGGCGCAGCGACACAAGCGTGCGACTGCTAACACGACAGGTTGTGGATTCGTTTCCCACGCAAGGAAATCAGTAATTTACTCGCTTTGGTAAAACAAACTGCGACGCGGCGTTTATTTCCGCCACTCCACACGCAGTGCTTTTAGAATTCAGCTAAAAAGTGGAGAAAGTCTTGTCATCTTGATGGGAACGGGAAGTGTTCACACTGGGCTCTCAAGCTACCTCTACCTACTCTGTTATGTGCAGGGTGAAGCCAACGTAAAGTTAAAAAATACAATTCAATAGTATAATATTTTGTAGCCGTAGTGGCGCAGCGGCGGAGCGTTTGACTGTAAAAGCGGCATTTGTGGGTTCGATAACATCCACATGAACATATTTTTTATTTTGTTTTTGTGTGTCCGCGTATATCAAGCTAGGCAGAGTGAACCTAATGTAAAGATACATCGTTCCCCGCAGCACCTAATCTCCGAGAGATTGCTTATTGAATGGCGGAACCCAGCGCCGCGCTTTGTCAATCAGATGTTAAGAACGATTATTTTTGTTTTTTTATTATACATGTACTATCTAGTCAAGATGGCGGAAAGCTCCTGGACCTGGGGGACCTGGGGGCTACGTCGCATAAAAATGATCTGTAAAATCAAATGATGTCTTTATGAAAGTAGATTACGTTAATTACGATATTAGTAGCTTAAAACTTTATACAATAATGTACACCGGCAGCAGGCATGGAAAAGCATGACTCATTGCCACGTTCCGCCTAAACAAGAGCACAGAACGAGCGATAGGAAGGAAGGAATCGTGCCGCACGACCGGCCTACGCGTTGAGTTTGTGACGCCTCTATCCAACAATATCATATTTGTTATTTAATAACATATTGTTGTTTTGTTAAATATTTGAATTAATTAAATATACAATTGAAGCCTTCCTTATATAGTACTAAATAACAATTGAATTCAATTTATAAAACTATGCAATTATGAAGTTATGACGTAAAATTCTCATTGAATCGTAAACCGACTTTTTTAAGCCCCGGTCTGCCTCGTTACTAGAGTGGGCAAATGAAAATATAAAATATTTTATTTCTCCTAGTGGGACTCGAACCCACAATCTGTCGAGGTTACAGTCGCATGCCTGTGACCCGACGCAACGACGAGCCTCATCAGAAATGTCGACTTATTCTATTTTGAACTTTCCCCAATTGTATGTAATCCATTTTTAATTTGGTGGTGGTGGTGGTGGTTTTTATCGTGGGCAGTGAGGGTGAGTAAGTAGGTTGTGAATATAATTTAATTTATTTTAATTTCTCTGGTCCTCCCAATTAGCAAATTATATTTTCATATTTCTCAAGTAGTTTAGGATAAAGGTAAGAAATAAAAGATGTATAAAATATATTTATTTTAAATTATTATTTTACATATTTATTTATCCAAATTCATGTTTGTAATTAAACTTACAATTAATTCGATATTCAATCTAATTTAACTGAATTATATATTCACGTTAATAGATTTAAAAACAAAATCTAAAAGTTCATTTAATCTTTATTTCAATTTGTCTAAAATTTAATATTAAATTATTATTTTTTTTATTCAAAATTGTATGTCATATGTACCAATATTTATGTTTATGAATGATTCCAATTTTCTTCTTACAATACAATATTTTTTATTTTTTCTTATCGTATCTTGTTCTTATTTTAAAACAAAAACAATTCAAAAAATCGATTCGGTTCGATTTATTTCGAACTATTACTAATTTTCGAAATAATACTTGTTTGAAATTTATACACAACAGATATACATAAAAATTATAATTTTCTCAAACAAAAGTATTACTATAATTATCAAAAACACCATAAAAGTTTAAGCTAAGTAATCCTAATGAACACTTTGAAATAGAAAAAAAATATATTAGAAAAAGGAAAGAGTGCTATTGTATGAGTTACTATAATATATATTTTTTTACTTTTAGATTATTTACAATATTTCAAATTATAATAAGTCTAAAATTTACCCAAATACATTTATTTCTTTTTATTTTTACATTTGTTTATTTAAACAAAATAAAAAATCCAACTGCAAAAACTAAATAAATATATGCATTAACACCCGTATCATTTATCAAAATCAATTAATGAATCAATATAAGGGAACAAAGGAACATACAACATATATGAAAACCTAACCCTCTTTTTGGGCTTCACCGCAATCAGATAATAAAAGCCATGTAGCGCAGTAGTATAGGACAGTGCGATCGTTAACGCGGCGGTTTGAGTTCAATCCTCTCATGGATAATCTATATATATATAAAATCGAAAGGTCACTCACTCATCACGAAATCAAAGAAACTACATGTGCTAGGAAACTCAAATTTTGCATAGGAGTTATTTATAGGACGTAGGTGCTTGCTAAGACGGTAATTTGCAATATTCGACTTCTAAGGGGTTGTTTTTGGGGTTGAAAGTTTGTATGAAACTTCGTTACTACAAATGCTAGGAGTCTCAAATTTTGCATGGACGTCACTTATAGGACGTAGGTACTCATGGAGACAGAAATTAATAATAACGTAGTTCACGCAGGCGAAGCCGCGGGCGGGCCACTAGTGATTATATATAAATTGTTTTCATTTTCCCTCTCTGGTAGATATGAGGTGGCGTTGAATTATATCTCTTAGTACGCAATGTTCTCAAAATTGGGCGGAAAGTAGTGAACGGAGTTCCACACGTTGCTACGCAGAAAAGGGGGTGGAGTTGCATTTAAATAATACAAAACGTTGTAAATGTTTTGAAAATCAATCTAAAAGTGTATTTTTTATTATTATATAGACAGTTTACTATCGTCACGCTCCTCTCATTTGACGCAATGTACTTCGGCATGACAATCGTCGGGAACCGAACCTGGGAAAGCCGGTGATACGATCCACTTTCACTGGTACTTCACGCCTGAGAAATTAACAAAAAACATTATAGCCATATGTAGTTCTTAAATAGTACCTCATTCCATTATTTGTACACCTTTTACAGAATTGATATTGGTTTATGGAAATAAACAAAAAAACAATACCACGAAGGAAAATACAGTGCATGCTCACATCTGGACTAGACCTTGGAACAATTGGCTTCTGACTGACTGATTGAACGTGATAGCTGTAAATTTGATATTCACTGTTAATCGAAAGCATTCGCATATTTATATATTAATGTTTCTCTTACATCAGTCCGTTGTTATCATTGTTAATGATAATAATCCACCACAGGGTTTCAAAGAATTATAACTAGAATGTATTATTTGTATACATATATGTTCTCTACCCTACAATGTACCACAAATAAGTATAAAAACACATAAAAAAAACAAACCTATAAAACATATGAAACTCCACAGAACATCTCCACAATCGCTTCGCGTCTCTCGCACTCCGCAAATTGAACCCAACGCTAAGCTGACACTGTTCTTCCATGCTTCCTTCCATCACGCGCAGACGTAAGTAGTAACGACGAGATCTATAGTTGATCTTGCTTACTGTTGCCCACGGGATTCGAGATAGGATAATTCTGTGGATTAATCGTAAAACTTAATAAATAACCCTTTTTATAAATATAACACTGACCGTAGAGTTGGGGGCTTCGTTCGTCCTGTCTACTCCCCTAGGGATAAAACGTGAAGATAAAAAAGAAGAAAAGAAAAGATTCAAGCCTTATGCTAAGTGATTCCACACTTACTTTTATTTTCCCTTTTTGCCGACCAATTTCGAGTAGAGCCGAGTGGAGAAACCTAGTGTCACGCTCTGTCTTACCACAGTATGGGAATGATAATAATTTCAATATAAACACCTCTTCAACTTTTAACCTTAACCAGTCTGACATCCTTGCTGTCGGAGAATTTGCGAGTGGTAAATGATGTGTTCTCTAAATAGTATTCTATATTTATTAAAATAATAAATAATTGTTAATTATCAGTCCTCTATTTGTTGATTCATTCTGAGCTTTTCTCAAACTTACTCATCTCTCAATACAGTGATGCCAGCGGCGCAAACAGCCAACACCAGTTCGACTTCATCTCTGTCTTTAACCTCGTGGAGTTCTGCTCCGTACATGGGTAGCTTTTTGGCACTTTCCAGGTAATTTAGTTCCGCTTCTGCTGGCGTTTGTCCTCTGTAAAGGGAAGAAACTACTTAACATTTCTTGGAATCACCGTGCGTGAAAGAGGTTACAGGAAGAAGAGCTTTACCCTGAGCTCTTCTTGAGACTCACGCTTGGGACTTGTGATCTAAGTTTAGGTTGGGTAGGTTTAAAAGGCCATTAATGCAAACCTCCACTGACTTAACTCTTCTATCTACCGATATCGAATTCGTAGTTGTCATTAACTCTACTCTATTACAATTTTTTCATCATTATTATTCTAAAAACGTAAAAATAATCAACAAAGGCAATAACAAAATTACACCTAACAATCATACTTAAAGTTTGTTTAAAAAAATGATTGAAATATAACCCATACTTATGTTTTTTATAAAGCTCATCAGATTTTTCCACCAGTTCAGTCAACAGGTGTCCAGGTGCAGCTCGCAAGTTAGCCAACTGTCCAAAGCATACAGCGTGAGTTCTGTCCCCAAGTTCTGCTTGGAGAACGTATGATGCGAGAAGTGCATAGGTTATTTTGGAACATGTCAGACGATCTGAAACATGAGTTTTTTAATTTTTACGCTATATCCCACATATAGTTGGATAGGCAGAAGAAACCTAGTATTGATACATTCTGATCTCCAAGCACCGCTTGGTTTTCGACATATTATACGTTGAGTGGCGCAACTTAACGCCGCATTTTATCTACTATAGCATTAATAAATTTAACCCTACTGTTAAAATAGCAACGTAAAAGATTATAATAATGTATTACATATGCATATTGAACTACATATATTAATTGTCTTTGACAATTAAGAAAATAATTTATTGTTACTGATAGTATGTTGACATTTACAAAGTAATTAAAATTCAAAAATATGTTAATTTCTAAAGGGTAATGTTAAATTTAAATTGTTTTCCTTTTCTTTCGCTAAATTGACAACCGCATTTTCCCGCATGGAGGAGGCAGAGGGGACCTGATGTTAGGTGAGCGATACACCGTTCCCCACTCTGTCTAATTTTCGACATATTGCGTGTTGTGTGGCGGAACTTAACGCCGCGTTTTTCTCGTTACCAGAGCGAATTAGTTATAATATTTCTTTGATTTTTATAAGAGAACACTAATCAACATTAAAACATTTTCAAAAAAAATATTCTTACAATTTCATTTGGAAGTTACATTATATTTTCACCATAAAAGACAAATAATATAATTAATTACTATATATAAGATCATTCCTCACTGCGAGTGATACTTGGTATCTGGTAACTTCATCGACCTCAGCTGGCTCTGGAGGGTAGAACTTCACAGCAAATCTGACATCCCAGGGGCCATCTGTAATAAATGTATACATAAATTAATTTCTAATTAAAATACTATTACTATTATACTATTCATGACGTATGGACGCTTCACGCTGTATCCCGCATAAAGCAGGGTAGGCAGAGGGAACCTAGAAATCTAACGTCCGTTTCCATTAAGACATCCGTTCCGCGAGGAGGTATTGCGTGTTGAGTGGCGGAACACAACACTGTAAGAAAAGATAGCATTTGTTATACGTTGTAAGTTGCAGGCAAAGAATAATTAAATTTTAAGAAAATATTTACTAACCTTTAAAAGTTTTGCTAAGTTGTCTCTTCAAATCTATCCACTCTCGACAGGCAACGCGTGGAGTCAGCAATAGTCCGAAATAGCCCTTCTCTAATATATCCAAGGCGCTGCACACTTTATCCAGTAGATCAGCGCCGGTACATTTTTTCTGTAAAACAAATGTTTGAAATCAAAAATAGTTAAATGTTAACCCTTATAACCTTCTTTTTTTTTGTTTTTATGAATTATTATTTCATTTTTTTTACTTTTTGGTAATATTCAATTTCAACATTCCATTCTAAACTTAGTCTGTGTAGGAAACGAACCTACTTCTAACTCAGACCCTGTGGCACTGCGCCACGATTGCTTGACTAAAAAATACTTTTTTAGCTTTAGGTACGCTGTATAAATGATGGTAGGCGAGTATGTAGTGTTATTACCGTTTTCCGCATTCCGCATAGTTTTCAAGAGATTGCTTATTGAATGGCGGGATTCAACGCCACACTTCTTTTTATTACTAGAGCGAGGCAATGAAAGTAGTTAATTGCCGGTAGTGGGAATCGAACCCAAAGTTTTCAATTTACAGTCAGACACAATGACACTGCATCACGACGGCTTCACTGTAAAATATAACTCCAAAGTCATTTCTTAAGATGATTAAGAACCTTTCTAAAGACAAAAAGAATTTCAAAGACAAGAAACGAGACCAATACGTGCTCTATCTATTATCGACTGACACAGAGTGCCATAATTTCCTTTTAGAGTTAATAAAGCTTTTTTTTTCTAAGAAAGATTTCTTTTGTTATTTGTAAAAAAAATATGAATGAAAGTAGTTAATTTAAACATTAAAATTTATGCAGTTATTTACCAGTCCCCGCCCACCGAAAGTTCCGTACCAATTTCATGATTTTAGGTCAAAGAAAAGTATAACTTATAAAAGAAGACAAACTTAAGTTTACCGGCGTATGTATTCATTTTGTAAAACCTGAACCACAAATATAAGTTTGTAATTATTGTTTTCCATGAAATCAACTACAAAATAATGGTATTTTTATATGCGTTGGCTTAATTTGTTTTTCTGTGCACTAAGGGATTGCAGGCCTAAATATAGAATATTAATTTCAGATCGTTACCTCTACGCGATTTCGAGATAAACTGTCTTGATTGTCTGACAGATGGACAATAAAGAGATCCTATAAGGGTTCCGATTTCTGGCAACAAGACAAATGTATTTTAATGTTTCGAAAATTACACAGAAAGTGGATAACGTAGTGTCACTACACTACATCGCAGCGTTAAAACAACAACATAAATGGTAACTGATATTTAAACAAACACTTTAAACATTATAAAAGATATTTAACAAATAGTACATACGAGTAAAATCGACGATGTATTTTTAATGGAATTATATTTATTAGGTACCTCAACATCAAACGTCATGAACTCGCCGTCAAGCAGCTCCACTCGCACGCGCCCTTTACTGATGCCGATGTCGTCCCACACCAACCTCCGGAGACTCTCGCACATCATGCTACCTGGTGAAAGATGAAGAAGAAGATGATCACTATCTTTTTTTTTGCTTAACGCTGTATCCTAGACGATGATCACAGCCAGATGCTGTACCACTGCCTCAACATTATAATTAAAGAACAATTGACCTTTGGCTGTACAGAGACAATAATATTTTACAGGAATTACGTTTAAGAATTTATATAACGGTGTCCAAACATTCTTACTCAATTTTACCCATTTTTTGTTATTTTATAATATGTATTTCTCAATGTAACCGGAAGTTATGGTATGTTGACCTGGGCAACTCTTCATAGTCATTGAAGAGTTACGCACCACTACACTTTAGGCACGCTTCGATACTTTTCTAAGACTACTATATTTAACTTAGCGTTTAGATATCGCTTGTTAAATTGATAACAAAAGCTGATGATGGCCGTATCGAAATTTGGACGTATTCAATGACCAATTGAATGTCAAATTATTATATTTTTATAGTTTTATTCCGCAATTAAAAGGTCTTGAAGCGTTGTAATTACTCCAGGGCAAGTTTATTTCATGAGCAACTGAACATGTAATTAGTTTAAAATAATTGGAAATTAATACATCCTTTGTGGTTTCTTCATATAAGTTTGCATTATAAAATAATACAAGGCTCTTTGAAATTAAAGACTTAGACCTACCTTAAATGTATGTCACGGTCTAACGATGTCTACCAAATATTGAATGTCCTAAGCAAAATCCTTATAAAGTAGATAGTTCCTATAAGTGCGTTTATTAGTATTTTTTATTTTACAAAACTCATATGTAAAGACTGAAAAAAACAGTGATTTAAAAGAGTTGATTTATTTACATATAACATCTATATTTAATATGATTACTTTTTAAGCAGTTTGTTTGAATGCACTAGCTAATCTCAGGAACTACTGGTTCAAATTGAAAAATTCTGTTACATATTGTATTTTTCGTGGAAAGCCATAGACTAAATTATTGTATGTTTTAATGTAACTACAGCAGCGAAGACGCATTTTAAATCCAAATATGCATAAAAACGATGATATATATATTTTCATATTATATTAAAAGAGAGACGACGAAGTGTTCTCTCACTCCTTATATGGCAACACAATCTGATATTAAAAGAATGTACAGGGAGTTCAAAAAAGTAAACATAATAACGTATTGTTTAGAGCACGTCGTAAAACTATTGTTGTCGAACACTCTTCATACTTGGCAGAGCGCCTAGTGTTAGATTTACGATTAAAAAATATATCTTAATATTAGATAGCTATATGTACTGAATATGTATTTTGTGATTTAAATCACGTATATCCATTATCCCCAATCTATTCTAGGTTTTCCACTACAAAAATATAAGTAAAAACAAGTAATTGACGATTTCAAAATTCACTCGAGCAACTTGAAATTGTATCAATTTGAAGGTAGAATTTTCAAAGAGATTTAGGTATTGAGAATCAGTTCTAAATCTATTCTAACCCGAAATAAAATATTATTTTCCGCATTATGCTTTGTATTGTTACGAGAACGAGGAAAGTAAATTTTGAATCTTCAACGGCGCGACTTCTTCAATAAATTGTACCTAGTTCTAAACTTTGTAGCCGTGTGTAGATCCATAGACTTACTATTTATTTAACTATCAGTTTCCAGCCAAGAATCTCACGTAAATGTTACAAGTCCCTAAATTTCTATTTACATACGTCGTAAAATACAAGTGCTTTAGACGTATAGTATATAATAATAAATAATTTTTAGCCTTCACGCTGTATTACGCATATAATAAAGTAGGCAGAGAGAACCTATTGTTAAGACACTCTGCTCTCTATGCCCCGCTTATTTTCGAGACGTTACCTATTGAGGGATAGAACTTATCGCCGCACTTTGTTTTCTTACCAGAGCGTGGAAATGGAAATAATTCTTTCCCTTAAGCGAGAATCGAATCCACCACCGTTGCGCTTACATTCAGATGCTGTCGCTGTGGAACCCTAGAACACGTCACACTTTTTCCCAAATAACGGGGTAGGCAAAAGGACTCATTAAAACACCCCTTTTCTCACTTGCCGTTTAAGTTTTGAACAATTGCGTATTGAGAGGCAGAACTCAACGCCGTATTTGTCTATAGGGAAATGAAAATGAATAAAATTTTATCATTCCCCCGAATCGGCACTGAACTTATAACTGTCATGTGTACACTAAGACAAGGTTCGTGGCACCTAAACGGTCTTAAATATACCTTCAATCTATCTAAAATTACCAACCGGATGTATTTCTTAACACTTCTAAACTGTTTACTGAATGTTTAAATCTCAATAAACAAATTCATCTAACGAGTGCTACGTACATTTGATTTCTCTTAATATGAAATTTCTGTTCTATTAGTTTTGATTTTAATAATAATTTGTTAATTTACGCGTTTATTTAACACTTTGAGGCCAGTCGTGGCGTAGGGGCACAAGCACACTTACATATTCTATAGAATAATGCCTGTTCCGTTCAGGACTTCATCATCAGACCAGGTCGATGGTACCATAATATTGTATAGTCATCTAATCTACCTATTGTATAGTATATAATTCAGATTATCAGATTTTTACATAGTTAAATAATTATAGCTTGACCTAATAAAAAGCATGTTAAAAGGCACGGGCGATCAAAGTCTGTAGTGAAATAACTCATAGTAAAAGAAAATCCCTGAACTCTACTACTTCATGTGCCTAATACCAGTTCTAAGAAATTATCACTCTAATTTGTTTATATAATGTTAAATTATTATTAAACAATCTCAACAAGTTTATTTTCACGAGTTAATTCTAAAACATCTGTATATCTTCAACTAAATTTAATAAGGCCGTCGTAGCGCAATGGCACAGAGCCTGACTGTACGCGACGGGTTGTGGGTTCGATTTTCATTTCGGAGAATGAGGTATTTTAATGCCCTCGTCCTGATAAAAGACGAAGCGCGGTGTTGAACTCCGCCACTCTACATACAACGTCTCGCAAATTGAACAAAAAGTGTCTTAACAGTAGGTTTCCTCTGCGCCTTAAATAAATAATAAATCTATAACTGAGCTTCATATATTTGCGTCTAGGATAAGGAAATAGATAATTCAGACATCACTAAATATTTTTTTTATACATGTAAATAAAAAAATAACTACACTAGCTACTTGGTTTAAGCTTTTTTAATAACATATAAAATTAAATTCCCTACTTTATGTAAAATTAAACCATAACTTAAAGTATTTCTAAGGTTTCAAGAAACCACTAAAGTCTCAATTTCAATATCCTCTACAGTGTACGAATATAACATAAGGCACTATAAGGGTCTTATAGCCACACTCGGAAAGCTTAATTAAGCTTAACTAACATTAAATGAAACAATTCAGGTAGAAATTATAAATATAAAATTTCCTACGAATGAATAAACCTGAAGTGCAAGTATATTAGTATAAATTTCCATATGATGTTTTTCTTTCTTTATATTTTTTAGCTTTACGTAGTATTTTTTATATGACAACTGAAATATCGATTTTTGGTCAAATGTCCCTTTTTGACATTGACATTTAAGTTGACCTCTTCTACAGGCAAAGGTATACTGCTATACCATTTATATTTCTGGAGGAGTTTATTTTTAATAAACCTTGACCGCGGCAACGAAATCGTTCCACCTAAATATATACAATTAGACAATAAATATATTCGAAGTTTCGATATGGTTAATAGCATTAACCTCATGATTGAAAAAAAATACATACCCATAAAGCTGCCTTGTTTACATAGAGCCAACTCACAGAATTTTTTTCTTTAAAATATTGAAATGGCCAAGTAGGAAGGAGAGTAGAGAGATTTTCTGAAATTAATAAAAACAACTTAAAAAATATTTGAAATCACTGAAACTGGACGTGTACGCCATGGTCGCAGGTTGAAATTTTTTTGTTGGATATTTTAAATTAACATGCTTACAGGTAAAATGCTTACAGGTACGATTCCCATTCATGGAAATATTTTTTTTTATAGTGTCATGTCGTCACTCTGGAAACAAGGTAAAGCGCGATGTTGTGTTGCACCACTCAACGCAATGTCTGGAATATTTGGCGAGAAGTGAGGAACGGAGTATCTTAACACTAGGCCTCCTCCATGTTCAGGGTACAACGTGAAGCAATAAAAAACAAAGTGTAGATGGTTTAATCATGTTATAAAAAAAGTAATGGCCTAGTCTCACAACATAGTAAACAATGCAAGAAATTGTGCGCTGGGAAATTAAAGAAAAGTGGAAAAGCGAAAGCCGAGCTTTGTCAACGGCTTTTAAAATATATTTTTTGTCAACACACTTCGTTAAACACCTTTCGTGCGAATTCAATAGCGGAACCAAACACCGCAATCTATCTCAATAGAGCGTTATAATAAATTTTGAAATATCTTTCACCTCATTTAAAGTTCGGCGGACGTTGGGTTCCGCCACTAAGCACACAGTGCATTCAGAATTCGGCGGAAAGTATGGAGCGGAAGTCTCTTAATGAGAATGGAATATCCTATCACTAGGTTCCCAGGTTTCCTTTATTCAACACGCAATGTTGAAAAGTTGTCAAAGGAGTGTTTTAACATAAAGTTCCCTCTGCCTACCCTGCTATATACAGGATATATCGTACGGAAAAAAAACTGTTGTTTTATAAATAGTCAACGAGTTATCTCTTCTCATTAGATCGATATTATGTTATCGAAGTCTTTTTTCCTTTGGCGGGGTTCTTTGTTAGACACGAGTCTGTTATTGAGAACATACGGGGCTATATTTTATTACACTAGAAGATATTTTTACACATTTTATAATAGAATATAGGTCGTCTTGGCGTAGTGGTACTGCGTTTGACTGTAAGCACGGTGGCAGTGGATTTGATTTCCAATCAAGAAATTAAACAATTGTAACTTTCTCCTTTGATAATCAAACAAAGCTCTGCCACACTACAGGCGATTTCTTGAAAACGGGTGGTGCGTGAAAAATGGAGCATCTTAACCCCGGTTTTCTTCTGCCTACCCTGCTATATGAATGCGGGTTATAGAGTGAAGCCAAAACATTGTACAGCACATTTTTTATACGAATATAAATACGTAAAGAGCAGTGTTTTAACTCTATCTAATAGTTTCTGCTTCACCCCGCTAGAGATCGGTAACTAAAACTATGAATGAAAATACTAAGATCAGGTAGAACTGGAAATTAAAATATTTGTTGTAATTTAAAAAATTCTCGAGTACAGATGTAACCCACAACCATAATGGTATCACTAAGATATTTTTTATATTAAACCTCGCCCTACGCTCACAATTGAGCACCGCTTTATCAAGTGGGTCAATTCAGTAATGACCAGACCTTACCAGGTCAGACAAGACCTTAGAACATGAGTTTTGTGAAAGAGCTATAAAAGTCAATTTTAATGTTTATTTTCTTTAAGCTTATGCATCCCGCATATAGCAGCATAAATATCCTTCTCTCCGTTACCCAATACCCACACACCTAATCGAGACATTGCGTGTTGAGTGGAGAGATTTAACGCCGCACTTTGTCTTGTAACCCGCTTTGATGAAATGAAAACACAAGTAACTTCCACCTTAAAATCCACCTAAATATATACCGTACAGTAATATCAAACCAATTTAGGTCAAAACTTTGCTATTAAAGATAACCTTTTAAAGCTTTTTAAAAATCTGTGTTGGATTCCTTGCTGACGTCATGTTTTGTAACAGGAATGTTGATTGCAAAAAATATAGACTGCCTGTTTTTTAGGGCCTAAGTTAAATATAGATACGAAATAGCAGAGCAGCTGGCTTATGCATGATTTAACATGATAATTCTTTTGTTTTTTTGTTTCACGCTGTAGGCCCTATATAGGCAGAGGAAACCTAGTGTTATGGTGTTGCGGTACATGGGGAAAGGAAGAAGTGGAAATGGAAATAAAATTTTGCTCGATAATCAAACCTATAATATAACCGATCGTTGCACTCAGACGTTATTTTGTATTGTACATAAACTACTAATAATTTACATTTATTTATAGTTTTTTTAGAGTTTCACGGTGTATCACGCACAAAGCAGACGGAGGGAACCTGGGAACTTAGTGTTAAGACAGTCCGTTCCCATGAAGACACTCCCTGGTCCCCTACTTTCTTTCGACTTTCTTTCTTTTTTCGACTCGAGGAATTATGCCTTGAATAGTGGAACTCAACGCCGCGCTTTGCCTTATTTCAAAATTATGGGTACACAGCATGAAATAAAATAAAATAATAAAGTAGGCAGAACATAGTGCTAAGACACTCCGATCTGTTATTAATTTCTAGACAAAAAATAAGTATTTAAGCAGTGAAACAGAGGAATGAATAAAAAATAACCTCTATTACTATCCATCAAGCACTCTATTAACATTTTAAAGACGAGTGATTCATTGATTAAGATTTTATTGGATAATTAAATAGTAACATTTTGGCTATTAACAATATCTTTTTCATTTTGTTCTTTAAATTGTTTGTTGCTTTAGATTTCCTTCTAAATTAAATTACTAGAAAAGAAACCGTTATTTTCTAAGCAAAAATATTTAACAAAAATGACACAAAATCTTATGAAATATTAAAATACCAATTTGTATTTGGTGTTTTTCTTATCATTCACAAAAAATATATCGCATCACATAAAAAAAAGTATAATTATTAACCAATAACTTTAAAAAGTTATGAAGGAAAGTTGAGATATGCGTAAACGTAAAGTTCAACAACCTTAAGTTGTCACGCAACTTTTTTCATTAATTAAAATGACAAAAGTTAAACTGTAAACATCCTTACCTTTAGGGTTTAATCCAAAAAAAACATAAATTATTTATAAACCATTTCATAAAAAACACTTTCAACCGCACCTATTTAAAAATAACATTTATAATTATTTAAAATATTTTTTTAACGGATCATTTTTGAAGAGCAACTCTAAGCACGTGCTCTCTGTGGCGGGAAACCACTCAAACTAGTTTTGATGGGATAAAGCTCTTCATTCCTAACAAAGTGCTTACTGATATACCTAATATTATTTTAACCGCGTATTCTCATTGGAATTTCGATTTTATTAGGACGTTAGTTGCGTGTAAAACTATATATAAATTAAAAGTTTACCTATTTATTTTGAATATATTTTAAATAATGGGTATATATTTTTTAAAGCTAAATTGAAATAGATAAAATATTATAATAGATGAATAACTCTGAGATGTGAAAATTTTTGATATTGATGTTTTGAACTCTGGCTCTTTTGGGTGATATATATACTTTCTTAATACATGAAAATGTAAAATAAGTGTATGTATTCATCAATAACCCAAAAATTATAGTATGCTCTCAGGCTAACATGTGATTGAATGAAATTCCCCAATGGTGATATTAAAACATTCTACGATTAGCTAAGAGACATCTTTCTAAGTCGCTACTGCAATTAATGTTTGCAAAATATTCTTTGCAGCTTTACGTTTTTTCCCCCAAAGTCAGGATAAGACAGTCCGTTCCCTAAGCACCACTGAATATATTTTTTTATATTCATCATTACTTAAACGCTTTTTTTCATTTTCATAATTAACACATTTCTAATATATCTTGGATAATACCAAGAATGCGAATTATACTTTAAAATAAAATTTACCAGTACCCATCTATTAAAGCTTTCTGGAACTTAAGATAGGTGATATGAATCATTATTTGCTTGTTAATATTCTATACGAGTCTCTACATTGCTACTCGACAAGTCGACACTGTTTAAGCAACGCTTACATGGGGCAAACCAAAAGCAGCGTATATGCAGATTGATTGATGATACGTAGGTATTTTATAACTAATATGATATTGTAAATACATAACTTGTTAAGACACTTCCGTTCCCTACTTTCCGCCGAATTCTGGAGGCAATTCGTGTTAAGTGCCGGAACTCAACACCGCAATGAAAATACTCGTATTTCATTTACTCGAGTGGGAATCGAACCTGCAACCTGTCGTGCTTACAGTCACACGCTTGTGCCCATGCGCCACGGTCTTACAATTTTTTTTTACTTAATTATTAATGTTAAAAGCCCGATCTCCGTCTATGGGAACTATAACACTTAAATTATATTCGTTCAATCGATCTGTTTTAGACAAAATGCGGAGTTAAATTTCGCAAACCATGCAATATATCTAGATTATAGAGATAGACATATTGCATGGTCTGCAGAAATCATTCTTTTTTAAAAATGAACATAATTTCATAGTAGTAAAACCACTTTTCGCTCTCGGTGGCTTATATTTATATCTTACGTATGTAATAAAAGAACTAAATAACAAAAAGCATTTTTCGCAAGAAAATTCTGGAAATATTTGTAAAAGTGGTGCTTCAGTCAAGGCTAGCAGTTGTGGGTGAAGTTTTATTTCAACGTCTACACTAATTGTAGTAACACTTGTAAGTACGTAGAAAAATAGAGCATAATAATAATCGACATTGTAGAAAAGTAAAAGTAAAAGTATTAAACTAAAAATTTAGTTAATCAAGTCGAGGATATATATTTCTTTCAATTTTAATTGCTGTAATTTTATCTCAAATTATTTACTTTATAAATAACTTTTTACTTCAGTTTGAAAAATTTGCTAACTTTTTAAAAAAAAATAAAACTTTCATCACAGGTTGTGTGTAAATGTATATATTTTTTTATATTTAGATTGTTTTTGTGGTAACTTAGACTTATTATATATACGGTTATACGGTGCATTGTGCCGTACTGTTCATTTTTCTTGGTGCGGCCTTTTACCATAGACTAAAATATAATCTGTTTATTTAAAAATAATCGAGCATGAATTTGACGTTGACATTTAAGTATAACCTATATTTAGGTTTACCACCTGCAGTTCCATTTGTACATAAACAAAACTAATTTAACAGTGTAAAATCATCAATTTCGATTTTGTGTGTATCAATTTCGAGCGTATTAAGTAACAATGGGTGAAGAAAACCATGATAATGATCCTCAAAAAAAGAGGCAGAGGAAAAAACGTAAAAACTTTTTATCAAATGCTAAGAAATATGCCAAGAAAGGACAAATGGGTCGAGGTACGCAAATACCAGAGGAATTATACCAATATTTTGTAGGGATCTTGGACGTTATTAAACAAGGAATTGCAGATCCTGACGAAAGAAGTAAGTTTTTATTAAGTTAAGGTTATCTTTATACAAAAGTATTTAATATCCAAATATCTTCACATGTAATGTATTGAATTTGATAAATCAATATCTATTATTTCAGAAGCTTTAGTAAACAATGTTCTAGAAAGAACTAAAGGTGAAGAACTAAATGTAGTTGGCAATCAGTTGGGCTGTCGACTCATTGAGTTACTCCTCCCATACTCATCTTCAGAAGATCTAGAAAGATATATAGATGTTCTATCTCCAGAACTCCGCAAATTGTGTTCTGACAATTTCTCCAGTCATATAATAGAAACTTTGCTCAGAGTTTCATGTGAAAGAGCAACTGAACACTTACAAATTGAAATCGAAGAAACTGAAGAAGTACCAAAGAAAAAAAGGAAAAAAGACAACAAATATACAGAAGAACATATAGAAAAATGCAATGAATATACAATAAAAATTGCCAAATATGCCCTAAACAACTTGGAAGATTTTGTCTGGGATCAATATGCTAATCATATATTACGAGCAGTTTTGAAATGCTTGAGTGGTATCACTCTACTACCAGGTGAGAAACCAAAAGTTAATATGTTTAAAGAAACGGTACAAGATAAGAAAGGAATTCCGCCCCATCAAACTGAAATGAAGTATAAAGTAACTCCAGATGAATACAGGGAAATTGTCAAAGATTTTGCAAATAGATTGACAGTATGGCCACAGTTTAAAGATCTGCCGTACCAAAACATTACGTCAGCGCTCTTACAAATATTATTGTACGCTATAAAGAATGTTGATAAAAATTTAACTAAGTCTCTGATAAAAAAGCTGTTAAACGAAAGTTTTGCACCAGAAGACTGGGTTGAAATAGGTGATAATGACGAGAAGGATGATAAGAAAAGTGATAACATTATTAATGACAACACAGCAGATGATCAGAAGGTGTCAGATTCTAGTTTGCCACCAGTTTTTAAATCAGAATCTGCTGTCAGGTAATTTAAACTAAAATAACATTTTATTTCATCATAATTTTAAATAGCAATTTCTTTACCACAACAACACCATTATAGTAGAATCTGTAAATGTAATGATGGTGGGTTCCATCGACTTACACACCTTTTAGTAGGGATGGATTAATGATTCAATTTGACAATTAACTTGGGGTATCGAAAATTTGTAAAATTTCGCTCTTATAAAAATTTCGCCGTAGCTTGATGGGAATGTATGGTTTAGTGGTTGGAGCGCTTGGTCAATTTCCGAAAGGCGCAGGTTCGATAGGCTGTTACATTAAAATATATATTTTTATTACTTTTAATATGTTTTCTATAATTACAGATTACTAGAAGCTGCTTTATTTGTATCTAAAAAGAAGACATACACACAAATATATGCGAGATGTTTCATAAATAGATTGGGTCAGCTTGCTACTCTGCCCATGTTGAACTTTACTGTTCAGAGACTCTTTGATAACTGTCAGATAAAGGAAGAGGTATATATCAGAAGTATATATAACACTTTTTTTTTACTTCACTCTGTATTGACACTACTGTACACATAGCGGGGTAGGCAAAGGGAACCACAATCTGTTCTCATTAAGACACTGCCGTTCCCCACCTTGGCGAAACGCCACGCTTTGCTAGGTTAGGTTAGTCAGAGCAAAATATTAAATATTTCCTTTCCTCATGAGGGAAACGAACCCATAACATGTCGTGTTCACAGTCGCACGCTCGTGCGCCTGCGCCACTACGGCCTCTTTCTTCCTCTTTATTTTCTTTACAATACTTTTTTACAATAACATTTTTTTTTCAGTTTGAGCCCATGTTTGAAGAACTATCAACTAAATACAGTGCTTTACTAGCGTGTGGTAACACCGGAGTGTTGGTCGCTATAGCCAAAGCATGTTTGAGAATTAAATCTAAGCAAATGCAATTTGTTCAGGTATTATTTTATTATGTTTTTAACTTCACGCTGTATCCCGCATATAATAATAATAATAATACTCTTTATTGTACACCCATAAAGAAAATAACTATAAAATAGACAACAACAAAAAAAAAAACGGAAATGTACAAGAGGCGACCTTATCGCTAAAACAGCGATCTCTTCCAGGCAACCTTAAGGCATAGGATAAATTAAAAAAAAAAAGGGAGGAAAAGGGTTGAGGTGTAAAAAATAATTATAATAAATTTATAAAGCAAACAGCATACATATATTAAATATATACAAATATAAATACCTAATTAAACGTACACATTACACATATATACTTACATACATAAATATATACATACATACATACAAACATACATACATACAAATATAAATAAACATACATACATACATACCTACATTCATTTTCATATTTTATAAGTATAGGTGGCAATACAAAAAGGCAGTTTAGAGGGCATGGTAGTGTAGTTTTAGGAGTCGCTTAAATGTTTTTAAAGATTTTGCCCGTCTGATATTCAGAGGTAAGGCATTCCAAAATCGGGAGGATGTGACAGTAAAAGAATTGCTGAGGAAGGAAGAGGAGTGTGAAGGTATTTTTAGAAATAAATTTTGTTCAGAGCGAAGATGTCGGGAATGAGAGTGCCCCAAAAACCCGAAACGCTCTTTAAGATATGGTGGTCTTAATGGATCAAATAGTACACAGTAAAGAAGACGGAGAATATGAGTATTCCTGCGAAGACGGAATGGGAGCCACTTGAGCTTTTTGCGGAAGTCAGAGACATGGTCGTACTTTTTTAATCCAAAAATAAACCGAATAGCAAGATTTAGTAAACGCTCAAGTTTGTTTAACTGCTCCTCTTTCAAATCAAGATAACAAGAGTCAGCATAATCAAGAATTGGTAAAAGTAGAGACTGTGCTAACACAATTTTTGTCAGAATAGGAAGGAAATTACGTAGTCTGAAAAGATATCCTACTGATGCAAACATCTTTCTGCTCACCTCACTCACCTGCGGATTCCAGGACATATTGTGATCGATGATGATACCAAGATTTTAAACTGATTTACTATACGGTATAATTTGGCCATTTAAAATTATATCAGGTAAGGCGGGTATGCTAATTTTAGATATGAGCTTTGGACTACCAACAACAATGGCTTGAGACTTGCTAGGATTCAATTGCACTCCAAAGCACCTACTCCATGCGGATATAGCAAGGTGGAGAGTAGGAACCAAGTGTTAAGGCTCTTTGTTCTTTACTTCATCTTAAAATATGTGCATGTTCAGTTGCGGTACACAACGCCGTGCTTTGGTTTACTAGAGTCGTAATATGAAAAGTTTTGGAACGGAAAGTCCTATTTGATAGAAAGAGAATGTAGAAATATGTAAATATATACTTAAGTGTATAATTTTTGCTTTATAGTCCCTACTACCTAAAATCCATATAAAAAAATGCTAACTACATAAATAAGTTAATAGCTTGATGAGAACGTGGCTTAGTGGCCAGAGCACTTGGATGACATACAAAAGGCGTAGATTCAAAACCCACTACGTTCAATTTTTTAATAAATTATCTAAAAAAAATGTGATATTGATGTTCTCAATACTTTAACTTAACATTAAAATTCTCTTGCAGAATCTAGAAAAAGCTTTAAACTGTACCGAAAATTCGAACCAGTTTCCCATACAATGTTTAAAGTTATTACCGCTGGGCACCAAGGATGTTAAGGATTACTTCATAAATGTACACGGATCTGTTATATTGCAGACTATGCTGGATTTTCAGGTTAGTTTATGTAGTATATATGTTTATGAACTCATCATTCATACATTCATTCATTCCATACATTCACTCATTCATATTGTTTCATATCCTCGCTCTTGTAAGAAGACAAAGCGCTTACGCACGGAGACTAGGTTTATGGGCGTACCGTGTATGTAAATTTCTGGGGCGGGAACAGACCAGCCCAGGCAGACCAGGTATATGGGATAATGTGTGAAGCTAAAAAAACCTTATAGTATGGTTAACGAGTTGTGACCGTCCAGGAATAAGTTGTAGATGGTTGCGCTGATTTAATTTCAGTATTTTTTTCTTGTTTTTATTTTTTATTATTTACGAATGCGCAAAAATTTCAGAAAGCCTAATTTCTTAATATAATGATATTTTTTCTATTTATTGATTTTAGCGTCCAGCCAAAGCGATCAATGGTCTTTTAGAACAATCTTCAGAAGAATTAGTTTATATATTTAGCGATCCGAAAGGTTGCCATGTCGCCGATGCGATTTGTAAGGGAAGTTTTGTAGGTGTTAAGGCCAGGGATAAACTGATATGGAAATTAAAGGTTAGTTGTTTTAATTTATATTTAAATTATAGAAAAATAAAATAAAAAGTTATAAAAAATTAAATATTTCATTTAATTTAGTAGTTACTATATTTAATAAATATTAAAGGCTAGTATAGAGGCACAAAAGATTGACTGTTTATGAAAAAAAAAAATTTACAATCGAGAAGAAAATAAATAATATTTTCTTTTTCTCGCTATGGTAAAGAGCAAGGCAAAACGCGGCGTTGGGTTACGCCACTCAACACGCAATGCCTCCTGAATTCGGCGGAAAGTGAGGAATGGAAGTATCTTAATAGGAATTCTAATATGTGCAGGATACAAGATGAAGCTAAAAAAGATTAAATATGTCATATCTACAATAATTTCGTGAACATAATAGGATATTTAATTAAAATTTTCTAATTTAATACTTTTTTGACTATTAACTAATAAATATTAATTACAGGGATACTATCAAAAGTTAGCGCTTTCCCAACACGGTTCCAGAGCATTCGAGCAAGTATTCGAAGCGGCTACCAACGAACAGAAAGTTAAAATAATGACAGAGTTATCGGATAAAAGTAATTTACTGAACAGCACTAACTATGGCCGCCTCATTGCAACTAAGCTGGATGTGAACACGTTTAAACTGTCGCAGAACAAATGGGAGCAGAGTAAATTGAAATAAATAGTTGTCTGATTATTTTGGTTTAATTTTTTTATCTGTAGCATAAAAAACAAAAACATATTTTAATACATAGTGTATTAAAATATTTTTAATCTTTATTTTATATATAGGATATTACAAAAACATTTGAAATAAAAGCAACTATTTTTGGTTGTGAAAAGATATGATATTGGGTCCTTTTTATTCCACCTTTTTTTCAAAGTTTTTTATTCCTTATTCCATCTTTTATTAAAGAATAACAATACAAACATATTAATTATTTAAAATTAAATTTATTGGCACACTTATTATTATTTAAAAAATCTATGTTACATTTGAATTTTTACAATAAGTTTGAGTATTTAAAACAGACTTAATAGTTAAACATATTTAATATCTGGTATCTAGACCGGGTATTGACATACTCCATTACAACCCTTGGGTACTTCCCCGGGTTTCAACTTGCATACTTTGTTTCCGCACATATATTCGCCTTTCCTTAGATTTAGTGATGGTGGTTGGGGGTTGTGACCTGAAAAAATAAATATAGAAGTATTATATAATCTATAAATAAAAGAGACGAGTAATAAATTAATAATTATTTCAAATACCTTTAACACCAGGTTCAACTTTAGGTGGGCTATATCTTACAAATCGTTGCGACGGTCTGTTCATAAACCAATTGTAAGGATCTGTGGGCGCTGAACTCGCCAAGACGAGCACCAGGCAGGCTATGATTAAGGATAACTGGAAAATATTTAAGTTTTATTATTAAAACAAATAATTATATTCTCGATTCGATTATTATTGGAGAGTTCCCGCTGTCTATCCTGTTATATGCGGAACGCTTACATCGTAAAGCTAAAAAAACATTAAGGCCATCATAGCACAAATGTCAAAGAATTTTATGCTACTTTTCTAACAATCAATTACATTTTCTGATAACTAAGTACTTAAATAAAAGCAATGCAATCGACATTAAGTACTTATAAAATACAAAGAAAAAAGAAATACGCCTATATGCCCATATTAATAATAATTAATAATGTAGATTACTTACTATAAATGTATACGAAATATGTAAGATATTTGAAATACGTAACAAATATAATAGCTAACAATCAACGTGTGCTGATTGCGTTTTATTATTATTATTTTTTAGCTTCCCGCTGTATCCCGCACATTGCGTTTTGAGTGCACGAGCTCAACGCCGCGCTATGCCTGGTTACCGGAGCAGGGAATTGAAAATAAAATCTCGAAAATTTAACGGTGGACGGGTAAGTGTCTTAACACTACGTTCCTTCTACACATCATGCTGTAAGCGGGCTACAGCCTGAAGCGATAAAAAAAATTTTCAGAATGGCTTATATGCAAACATTGCAAGTTAAACAGAAGCCTTCAAAAATATTTTCTCATAAATTTGTAAATATTATAACTAAAAATTACTAAAACAATCTAAATGTGCTTTATATTTGAGTTTCGCGTCTCAAAATGCAATGTCTCTATATAAAACTAGGTTCTCAGGTTGCCTCTGCCTACTCTGCTTTGTATGCAATAGAGCGTGAAACTAAAAAAAAAGAAAAGTAAATAAAAAATATAATATAAATCAGCTTCCTGCTGTATCCCGCACACAACAAGATAGACAGAGGGAACCTAGTGTTAAGACACTCCGTTCCCCACTTGTTGTGTTGAGTGGCAGAACTCAACGCCGCAAGAAAAGTAAATATTATATTAATTTATAAATATCCTTACCAAAAACCGCATGTTGTCAGTTTGTAATGTAAAACAAGACTGAACTAAACGGGTTAGATGACCTGTACGAGTACACTACGACACTACTCGTATGACCTCACGCCACACTACTACTCATATTTTGTGATTTTGCTTGAAAAAAATACTATATTATATGTACAGACCATTGTAGCTCATTGATAATGTCCGAATGTAAACGTGATAGTTGTGGGTTCAATCTTCAATTGAGGAAATGGTTATTTCTTATCTAGGTTGTCATTTACCTAGTTTTGTAAGAGGCTGACAGTCTTTTTATATATTACTACACTCTATACGCAATTTTTAAATAAGGCAGAGAGTGAGGACCGGAGTGCGTTAACACAAGGTTCCCTTAGCTCGCCCTTCTATATGCAGGAACCTAAAATATATAGCGGGAACCTAAAAAAATAATTTATCCTACCTAACACAGACAGACAGCAAAATATAGAAGATGTTTTAATGTGCCTATATCTAAATATAAAGACACAAATAATATTTTCTCTTAATATATTTTGATTTAAACGTATCCTCCGCATTGTAAAGATCAATTAAAATGATATGATAGCCTTTTGTATTCAAAAAAGTGGGATTTTACAATAAACTTAACAACTATAAAATATAAAGGGAAATCCTGGTGATAAAAATAAATAAATTAATAACCTCTCGAGGGACTTTGATTACAATACAAGCAAAAGAAAACTTCTTGAGGAATTAGCAATTCGTAGGAAATTATCACTACGAATAGAGTTAGGTCACAAATATTTTCATTCAAGAAGAGCTGCTTCAAATACCGCTTCTTCAATTATTTATATTTTCCAAAAAGCACTGCTGCACTCTGCCTGTACAATAATAATACTTTAAAACGTTAAGAAAGAGATAAGTCACTATTTTCTGTTTCCTGATTTAGTATGATTATCATGTCTAAGTAAGACTATTATTTACTTAATTATTACTTGTGAAACAAACAAACATAATGGGTGTTCACATTAGGTATATTGAATTAAATGATCATGTCTCATATAATGACCTCACGTGTTACCGCGGTCTTTTAAATGTTAACCGCCTCAAATTGAATATATAGACTTATATTTAAATAATTATATATAAAGATTCAATGTATGTATGTTTATGTGTGTATTTTTATAGATATATATTTTTTGTAAAAGTTACGTCCTGTGAAATTATTTTAGTTCTACGTATATCACACAAGTGTGTGACTGTATGAGCGACTGGTTGTGGGTTCGATTCCCATTCGAGGAAATTATAATATATAAATTTTCATTTTTTCGCTTCGGTGTAGTGGGAAAGCGCAGTGTTGAATTCCGCCACTTAACACGCGGTGACTCTAGAATTCGGCGAAAAATGGGGAACGGAATGTTTGAATACTAGGTTCCCTCTGCCTACATTGCTTTGTTCGGGATATAACATGAAGCTGATTTAATTTAATTTTATCAATAAATCCCCAGCAGGGTAGTCAGAGAGAACGGAGCGCCCAACGCTACGGTCTCTACATGACTCTTTCGCCTCGTCCACTGTCATCAACCTCTTCATACATGCCCTCCAAAACAAAAATCTTAAACATACATTATTTACGCCCAAAAACAAATATAGTCTACTCATCACATTGTGGCTCCTTAGTCATATCAATGATTCATTCAAAAGAACAACAGTAAGATTGTTTAATTTGTAAAGTAAGAACACGTCAATAGTTTCAATGTAAATAAGGAAAATTAATGTCTTGGGAAAGTTACAGTAAAGTTATTAGTGTTATATTTTAAATGACATGACCCTGGTATCAATGTCATAGGGCACAGGTTCAATCCCTACGTAAGGCAGGTCTTAGAGTGATAAGTATGTGTTAGGTAATCTTATATGTATGTACATATTCTTTAATATATAGATATATATCACAAAGAAATCGGAGTATATAAGATATATGTATAGTATTTTAATAAGAAATAAATGAATCATTTATCAAACACTTTTTTTAGCTACAAGCTTTTTGTATCTAACACATAAAGCTAAGGAAACTTAGGAATGAGATACTTCATTCCCCACGCACCGCCCAATTTTCGAAACATTGCGGGTTGGGTGGCGCAATCTAACGCTGTGCCTTTTTGGGTAAGCAGAGTGAAGAAACGAAAATCATTGCTCAGTCCGCTTGGGAATCAAACCCGCAACTGTCGCCACTAAACACAAAACTCCTAAGAGCGACTGACAACAACGCACTGTCCATAATAAACAATGTGAAGAAATTAAATGTGATATGTTACCAGTCTCCTAACACTGTAGGGAAGAACGAGGAGAGGAAATTTCACAATTGTTACGAAACGAAGTTAGGGACAACCACTTGTATGAACTTACAAAATTAATCACTAAAAAAAAGTATTTAAATTTAAATTTAGATATACCCTCGAGTGGATCGATAACAAATAAATAATTAAGTTAATTGATTGTGTGATCTTAAGTCAATTTATTAATTACATTCAATATGATAAGAAATATTCTTAATATTTTTAGTTAGGATAGATACAATTGGATTTAATTTCTCCGCTCAGTATTAAAATATTATATCTATACGTATTTCTTTAGTTCCACATTGAATCCACAAAGGGTAGGCAGAGGGAACCCGGGAACCTAGTGTTAACACACTTCCGTTCCCTCCTGTCTGATTCTCTTTTCTGTTGCAGAGCTGAACGTCACTTATTTCCCCGTAACCAGAGCAAAGAAATGAAATCGTTAAATATTTCATTACCTCGAGTGGGAATTGAAGCCACAGACGTCGCGTTCACAACGTGCCTCTCCTCATCTATCTATATATATAACATTGAAAGGTCACTCACTCATCACGAAATCTCAGAACCTACATGTGCTAGGAATCTCAAATTTTGCATAGGAGTTATTAGTAAGACGTAGGTGCTCGCTGTATAGACGGGAATTTGCAATATTCGACTTCTAAGGGGTTGTTTTTGGGGTTGAAAGTTTGTATGAAACTTCGTTACTACAAATGCTAGGAGTCTCAAATTTTGCATGGACGTCACTTATAGAACGTAGGTACTCATGGAGACAGAAATTAATAATAACACAGTCCACGCAGGCGAAACTGCGGGAGAGCCGCTAGTCTATGTATATAGCTGTATATATTTGTAATGATACATTTTCCCGGAGGCTAATCTTTTGTTACGAAAAGCGGCTTCCTGCGACAAGATTCACTTTGCTTTCTTTTGTTGTCAAATGGTGCAGAAAATTCGAAATGAAGGGTTTCATATTTATTATAACACGCATGTTGTATACTATCCTAAGCTGTAATGGCGGAGTGGGGCATCGTGTGCCTGTAAATACGATTCTAGTGGGTTCGATCCCCACTCGAGGAGATGATATATTTATTTAAATTTATATTTCCATTCCTTCGCTCTGGTGTTGAAGCAAACTGCGGTTTTGAGTTCCGCCACTCAACACGCAATGCCTCCAGAAATCAGCGGAAAGTGAGGTATGGAGTGTCTTAACACCACGTTCTCTCTGCTTGCCCTGCTGTCCACGGGATACTGCGTGAAGCTAATTTTTTTGATTTAATTCTTTACTTTGAAATAATATTATTTTCTTTTTTAGGTTTTACAATCACATTTTGTACCCCTAAGCCACAACTGGCCTCAAAGTACAGAATAGTTATCGAAATTATTGGTATTTACATATTTCTCCATACAGCATACGCCATTCATCCATACGCTCGGAACGCCATAATAACAAGAACAAAATAGATATTTATTTACATATGTACCTATTTACTATTTAGAATCAGTCGATATGAATTATTTTTATTCATATTATAAAAATCACTATTTATACTCCGTTTGATTTTCGGATTCACAAACTTTATCTAAAATGCGTAGACATCTATCATGAAACTTAAAGCAAAAATAATTTAGAATTTACATATTCATGTGTCTCTTATTTGTGTTACAATCCAGTTAAGATAAGGACTTAGTGGTGTTGACATTCCCGCAACAAATACACTTTTCATCGTATAACAAGTTTCTCCGCTGGCAGCTGTAAGCACTCCTATGATACCAGTTGAGTGAATGACAGGCCCTCCTGAATCTCCAGGACAAGACTTTGCAGGCTTATTGCACTCCCAGGACAAGCAAAATATTGGTCGCATAGTATTAGCTAATTGATAGTTTAGAAATGTCCAAGAACATTTAACAACTATCGCTTCATATACTTGAAGAGTTTTATTAAGTGACAGAGCATCGTCTACTCTGTCTCCTGATTTAGTCAATCCAAAACCAAATGTTGAAACTTTGTGTCCATACAATGTGCGATAATCAACCGAGCTAAATACACCCAGCACTGAAACTATCGCCTTACTTGTTTTCAGCAAACCTATATCATTAATTATAGACATAGGCGTATTTTTATAAGCTATCTGTTTATAACCAGGATGCAATACAGATTTAATTATATCACTGGCACCCCATTCATGATGCTTCTTCTCCGTGTTAATTGCATAACGGATGACCATTGAAGAAGACATATTTTTTTTTAAGATAGGAATGTTGCGTATGAGTTCAATACAATGTCCTGCAGTCAATGTCCATACTGGCGTAACGATACTCCCAGTACAAAGAGATTGATATAATCCTGATTCTGTCCCTCCGATAATTTTGGCAGCTAGAGAAACTGCATATGGAAACTCTCCAGGAACAGCATCTCGTCCTTGAAAGATTCTTAGCGAATTAATATTGCAACGTATAGATTGAAAATAATAAATACAAATAATAAAAAACAATTTAAAAATATTTCCAAACATAACTAATAAACCTGGTGTGAACACAATTTTATTTAAAAATAAATGATGAAAATGTATTTGTTCACATTATTATTGTTTTTTAGAAATGCATAAAATATATTATTACCAACAATATGTTGTTACTATAAACACAGTAAATTGGTTTTTGGTAATGTTCAAAATAAAATATATGTTTTTATTTGTTTGGAGGTGATAACTTCAGGAAATAATGTTTGACTTGGAAAAAATATACTCGCGTTGGATAGTCCATTTTAGAAGGCGGTCATAGTCACCTCGAGCACTTGGATTATTTTATATATCTTTTTTCACTAATTGCAGTTTGTTAATGAAATTTCACCGAAATTTTATTTCTTTAAAATTTTATTATTAATCGAGGCTTTGCATGTGTTTTAATAAAACCCAAAAAAGATTATTTAATGGATTTTTTTTATAGATAAAACCAACATACATACGTACTGATGTCAGGATTCGAATCAAATAAAAATCCATAATATTTATTTCTTTTGATATCATTGCCAGAAAATGAATTGATTTTAAATCTGTGGTGACAAATATGAAACATTTTTTGAAGTTTCCGTGGCATGTTTAATATAAACAAAGCAAAGAAAGGTTTCCTACATTTATACCATCTTGAAGTGCTAGTTTTTCAACATGGCCGAGGAAGAGGAATGGCAGAAGAAGATTTTGTACTAATACCTTATGCAAGCTATTTTGTCGATTAAGTTAACTATTAAGAACAATATTTTTTTTCTACTATCACTCAGGACCAAATGGCTTATAAATTTTCATATGAAAAGGATAATTTTAATACTTATATTAATATCAAAATTTGATATCCTTTGCCATCAAGAGTCGTGACAGGCTGACATCGAACCTGCAACCCCCGAGGGCTTGTTGCCGTTGAACAAAGTTATGTCATGTCGTATTACAAAGTGCCTCCACTGTCAGCTTGGGCTTGAGACAAGTGAAAGTGGATTTAACGTTTAGAGATTTTGTTTGGTACATATACCAAAATTTATAATAGTTTAATGGTAATGTTTTTATTAATTTATATTTTTTTTCTTATATAAAATATTTTAATTTTTTTTTCTATTTGTTTCTTAATAGGTACTCTTTGTATATCATGTGGAAAAAGTTGAAATTAGTATTTTAGAAATGAGTATTTCAATTAAAATATTTTATTTAGATTCATGGTGTATCCCGCATTTAGATAAGTAGGCTGAGGAAACCTACTGCTAAGACAATCCGTGGAGAGAAGGGATTCTTTTCACCGAATCCTCGAGGCATCACGACAGAAGTCAATGCTGCGTTTCGTCTTGTTGCCAGAGCGTGAAAATGAAAATAGTACATTCCCCCGAACCCACCATCAACGCGTTCAGCGCCACACATCGTCTCACGAGCACCCCCCACCCACACCTACCAGCCATCCACGAGGCTGTCCGTGACACGTTATTGATGGCTCTAACAGACAACTTAATTTGATTTCCCAATCACATAATTAACTTTGGGCTTGAAATTTTCAGATTTTCTGAATAATTGGCTCGCGAACAAGTGTTTGTCAAGTTGACGTCTGAACTGCACAGTGGGCTGTGGGCACTCAGCAGACGGTGCGCGGGTCCAGTGGTAGCCCAATCAACTCTGTCAGTATGGGCGACCACTCGCTGGCTTCACGTGAAATTACATTTTGTGTTGGGGCCACACTTTTTGTGTGTAGGGGGATAGGTCCTAGTTTATATTAATTAAGTACGTAATCTTTTCAAGTCAGTCGTGGCACAGGGATACAACCGTGCGACTGTAAAGAATGAAACATTTAACTGTTTAAATATTAACCCATCATATCACCATTGAACTCCATTGCATAAAAAAATATTATACTTCTTGTCATTATCATTGATTTATTATTTTTACTATTATAATTTATTTATTATTTATCTATTATAATGGAATATATAAAGAACAAACATTAAAATATTCATATCTTAACGTTTTTTCAGCAAATTGTGCGGAAATAATGGTCACCGCTAAAACCACGTCTGTCGTTGTCACACAAAAGTCCTCTAGGCGTATGCTTTAATCACACACACGTCAATATGTCATGTCGATATTAGAGGATATGCTACGTATTATATTTTTTACTAGTGGGCCCGGACGCGGCTACGCCCGCGAAAATATAAGCCTAAATCATTAAAATAAGTTAAAAAATAATAATAAGTGGAGATTTATTATTAGAAAAAATATCTGAGTAACCGAAATGAACAAACAAAAGAAGTAAAAGTAACTAAAGGAAATTCTTAATATTAGAAAAAAAACCTAAAGTTTGCTGTGCGCGCGTACTAAAAATTTTTCTATATTAAATAATAATTATTTTTTGCAAACAATATTAAATAAAATCTCAAATGATTAAAATTACGATATTTTAAGTGTATAACATCGGTATAGATAACCGAACTGAGATAAATTAATTATAAGCAGCAAATAATTACATAAAAAATAATAGTAATTCGAAAATCTATAAAAATTTACAAAATCATCAAAGTCATCTGCCCGTTCGCGTCGGTCATACTCATACTATGCCGCCCGTAGGCTAGGTCATTTGGAATCAGTGACATCTTAATTATTTATTAGAATGTTATACAGTAAACTATAATTTCCATCTAGATGAAATGCTAAAAGTGACTATTATATTTATTTTCATAAGGATGAATATCAAATTATAGCAATCATCTAATTTTTGTTAATGTATACAAATCTATATCGGCGCGCGCCATGTATGCATTAAGCAAGCTCACTGTGGGTGACGTTTTCTTAAAACAGTAAACTTTGCAAGCCGTTGCTTAGCAACGCATAGCGACGATTGTTATTAACATGGCGGAATAAATTCATTGTCAAATTAATTATTTTAATATATTGGTATATAACGAAAATATTACAAATATGAGAAAAAAAAAGTATCCTATGTTCATCCCGGGACCCTCAAGTATCTCTATATGAGTATTTTATCACAATTAAATTAGCGGTTTGGCCCTGATTGCGTAAAGGACAGACAGACAGACAGACAGACAGACAGAGTTACTTTCGAATTTATAATATAGGTATGGATATTGGATTTTATAATATTTCTAGCAATAAATGTGCTTGAAAAGCTTCAAAAAATCTATAACAAATAAGAAATTAAAATTAACTTTGTTTCACGTTGTAATCCACATGTAGCGGGGTAGGCAGAGGGTGTTAAAACTGACCTAGTCTCACTCCGTTTCCTAATTTCTGCATAATTATTGAAAGCCCTCTTAAATATTTATTTTATTATGTTTTTAGAATTCCGAACTTTTTAAGTAAAAAAGGAACACTTTATAAGATCATTCTGTTGTCCGTCGGTCCGTCCGTCTGTCTGTCTGTCTATCAAGACCTTATATCTCAAGAACGTTTGGAGATATCGAGTTGAAATTCAAACCATAATTAATATTTTCTAATTGGCTTTAAATGTATGTATTTAGTTAAAAAAAACTGTAGTACCTACTTTCGGTATTTAATACAATAATATATTAAAAATTCGGTAACACGACGACGACGGTTCTCAAGATTCACGATATTGAGTCCCACAACGTAATTTTTTTTTTCATATGTTTCTAATTATTTTCTATCTAGCATCCAGTATAATCTTTTAAGCTATTTTGTATTTCTAAAGTTGTTTTATGTTCTAAGTTTGTGATCTCAGCTGTAACACGCAATTGCTATAGGTACACTTAATAGTACAGGAAATTACATACAAATGTTAGTAACTATCATTCTTAATTGTGCGGAAAATTATTGCAAATATTATGTTATATTGTGTATTAAATCTATAATTAATATGTTTACTAATAGATTCACTATAATTTTATTTTAAACTAGCGGTCCGCTTCCAACTTCGCACGTTTTATAGCTGCCGTATTCAGCACATAGCAGAGTAGGCAGAGAAAACCTAATGTTAGTCATTCTCTTCCCATATTCGTTCCCCACTTTCCGCCGAAATCTCGAGGCATTACGTGTTAATTGAGGGAACCCAAGGCTTGTCGCTTGTCTAGACCAAGGCGAGGAAATGAAACTATTAAGTATTTCATGTCTCCGAGTGGAAAAGAACCTGCTGCCGCCGTTACTTAATATTATTTAAGCATGTTTAGAGTAAATTGTTTGTTTGTTTGAGTATGTTTAATGGATATTCCTCTGAGTGGGGATTGAACCCACAAACATCATGTACATTTTAATATAGGCATAGCTGTATCATTCAACAGCGTCTATTATGCTTTCTTGTAACTATAACTCTTATTATTTTATGATATAAAAAGGTAATGAAAAATATATATATATAAATATATTTCCAGGGATATTAATGAAAAAAGAAATAAAACAACATTTTATACATTTTCTAATTTTCATATTATATTTCTTGAACTAGGACTAAACGTATGGAATGAATTCACGAGTAAATTAGTTATATACATACATACAAACACGTACACTTAAGTACCGTAAGTTTTAGATACATTTAAATATACTTAAATTTTATTAAATTCGAAATTTACAACGAAATAATATAATATTGCACGGTGTTAGGAAAAACATTGACATTATGAGAAAAAGTATTACAACTATGTGAAAAATATTCGTTGATAATTTTTTATTTACAAATTTTAGTGCTACATACATTAAATGTAGGCTAACGCCTTTAATTATATGTTTACCTATATAAATTAATGACAAAATGTCTACTAAAAAAAATCACACAAGCGACGACGAACGACTGTAAACGCGACGGATGTGGGTTCGATTCCCATTCGGGGAAACGAAATGTTAAATACTTGCATTTACTCGCTCGTAAATAACAGTTTGTTCCAAAATTATTTAAAAATGACAGTCAAGATTCAGCATGGTTTAAACAAAAAAACAATGAAAAACATATATTTGTATATGAAACATTTTAAAACCATCCTGGGTTATTGTTTGAAGGCGTCATTGTAATAGGTATATCTTATCATTCCTCACCCGTAACATCACAACCTATAATTATTTAAATAATAACAAAATAATATATTATAATAACTCTTAAAGTAAATAACATTAATAATAAACATACTTTTAAGTTATTTCTATGCTATTTCAATTCGATTAAAAAATAAAATTAAAAAGCAAACATTGTTTTCTATACGATTATGCGTATTTTTTGGAGAATATGGCACATTATTATTTCTTTTATAACTTAAATAGTAATAACAAAAACAATTTCATTATTTTATTGTATCATACTATAACAAATATTAAAAATGTTTAATATTATTTAAATTATTATTATTATGAAATATAAACCTTAAAAGCATCTATAATAATTATTATTAATTAATCTATATTTAGAACACATATTAGAGAAAATCATTGCTTTATTATATACAGTGACAATTTTAGAATATTATTATAAGTTCATATATAAATTACCTAAATGCAAGTTCAATAAATACATAAATTAATATTTTTAATGAAAGAACAACAATTATTTACAATAACAGAGTAAACAATGACAATAAACAAAATTATTATAAAGTGAAATGTGAATTGTTTTTTGGTCAAAATTTAAATTAAGCTTTTGAAAAGTACATAAATTTAATGACTCAAACAGAAACTACAGAGTACATAATTTATTTTAGTAGTATATAAGATTAAGAAATGTAATTATTTAAAACATTCTAGGTAAAAACAAATTTTAGAGGAAACATTTAAAATTTTATAATTTTGTAAAGTAAAAAATACGATGAAAAATAGGGTGCACACTGAATATCTGTATAGTTTTATTACTTTTAAAACTAACGTTTAATCCGTTTAACAAGACTTTTCGACACAAAATCTTTATTGAGGCGTCATTTCTTTGAAATTGCCATCAGTCCTTGGGAAGAGAGGGTTGATAGCGCGATCCTTTCAGGATTTCCGGGCAGGTTTCTTTCTGTTACCAGTCGGTTATCTGTTACCAATCGGTTGTCTGTTACTAACCTGGTATCTGATACCAATCGATTGTCTGTTACCAGCCGGTTATCAGGTAACAACCGTTCAGGGTTTATGGGAGTGTGTAACCGTTCGGTTGCGTTGGTGGTTATGGGAGTTGTTGCGCGTGGGAGAGGTTTGGTGGATTGGGTTGTGGGAGGAGAGGTTCTTAAGAGAGCTGTTGGCTTTTGATCGCGCCCACTGCATACCTGAAGAGAAATTTAGGTTTAAATTATTATTATAATTATTACAGCCTCCCGCTGTATCCCGCATATCGGGTAGGCAGAAGGAACCTAGTGTTCAGACACTCCGTTCCCCACTTTCCGCAGTGAGGGCACGCAACGCCGGGCTTTTTGCTTTGGTGCCAGAGCAAAGAAATGAAAATATTAAGAAATAATAATTCATTCCCTCGAGTGGGGATCGAATCCACAATCATCACGTTACAGTCACACCATTGTAACCCTGCGTCACGACGGCCTCAAGTATTTTTCTTAAATATTATTCTAGTCTGCCAAGTCCTTAAATTAGAATAAAGTGGAATGGAGCGATTTGCAACCCGCCAGAAGAGCAGTTGTTATTTTTTTAGTTATGAATTGTAATAGAGTTATTGTATAACTATATCCAACACGCGTCGCGCGATATCAGGAGAAATAGGCGGAAAAAACGGGAATGAAATGTTCTTCTGCTTATCTTGCTACATGCAGGATATAGCATAAAGCTAAACAAAGGATTTTAAACATTATTAACACGCAGCTAATAGAAATTTCTATGTATACCTGGTGGTGGTTTTCCCAGTCCTTGTGTTGGCAGAGCGCGCCGCAGTACCGCGCGGCGCCGCACCCCGAGCACGTCTCTTGTGCTTTACGACCGCAATTCCAGCAGCACTGTATAAATTAAAACCTTTGTAATTTTAAGTAATTCTTGCTGTATTTGATTTATTGATGAGGTGGCTTTATGATGATATGATGATTTGGGTATGGTCGTAATCGTACTTTTTGATTTCTTAAATATTTAATGTAATTTATTAATAAAAATATTTATATGGGGCATATATGATCCATTCAGTACTAACAAGATATGAACAAATAAATACAATCTGAAGAAGAAAATCTCCCAATACCGACTTACATTCTGTTGTCCAGAGGCACTGGGACTCAAATCCCGTCCGGGGGGCGGGGAGTGTCGTCTCTCTATAACTCTTTCCATCTTTCCTCGTTCAGCTGCTAATAGCTCCAAAGCCTTGGTCTCCGCTGCTCCAACTGCTCTTTGTAATTCAAGAAGAGCTTGTCGTTTCACCTATTGATAAAAATATTTAAAAAAAATGAATGTCTGTTACCAACCAAGTGTCTTGTAAACGGGACGGTTATTTGATTCCCAATCGAGGGAATGTATTATTTTACTTTCCTCATTCAATGGTGAAACATTGAAAAGTCTCAAAATTTTGTAAAAAGAAAATTTAATTGAAATTGGTTACCAAATAGGATGGTAAGTGAGTACGTCCAGTTAAACAATTAAGGACGATGATTAGTTTTTATATTTATTAATTTTGACTATAACTAAAGCGTGTTTGTGTATTTATAAATTTCGCGATTAGAAAATTGCTGCCTACCTGATTTACAGCGTCCTCAGCTCGTCTCCGCACTTCTGCAACTCTCTCTTCGGTCTGCCTCACAGCTGCCGCCATTATCTCACTCGCTGCTCTTTTTATGTCGTTACTTTCTGTTGGCTCGATCCCTGTTTGTTACAAAATATTATAATACAGTCGTCGTCCGCATCTGTGTATGCGTGAAGTTTATGAAAATTTGGTTTTCTCACTAAGGTCAAAGGTTAATTGAATAAGGAAACGTTTTAAAAATATATTTTTTAAATATGTATTATCCTTATCCATGCCTATCCCAAAAATATCTAAAATGTCTGAAAATCAGAAAATCTTACCTCTTTGTTGTAAAATAGCAAGTGCCCGTTTAGTTTTCTCCACCATACTCAAGATGCAGTTTAGCATCGTGTTGATGTTCTTCCATTCATCATCACCCTTCATCAGACCAGCTGGTCTTGGCTCGGTGAAGGGAGCGTTCATTGATGATACATCACGTACCGTTATGCCACCTAGTGGTAAGTAATATATATATTTATTATTTCAATAAACGTTTGTACGCTTGCCGCCAACGGGCTATTTTGACGTATTTTTATTATCTTTTTTATCTTAATTGTGGTATAACACTTAAAATATTGAATATTTCCTTTTAATAATTGGCATTCTTCAATTTTCGAGAGATCGATGAGTATTAATTAGCAGAACCCAACGTCGCGCTTTGTTTTGTAAGACGGGAAAATGAAAATAATTCAGTCTACGAGCGCCATTTATTTGATCGTAAAGTATTCACATCTTTTAGAAAAACTAAACCTACGATTTTAAACCTACACTTACCATCACGTCTTTCAAATCCAGGATCTGGGGCACTATGGTAGCCATGATAGGGGTTGTAGTCGAAAAGACTTGCATTACTCGGCAGTGGGTAGAAAGGTGACGGGTTGAAAAGGCTAGGTCTCTTCGCGTGAGGAGGATAGTCGTCGTGTGAACCATTTGTTTGAGCGTCGTAGAAACTGTAACAATATGGATTGAATTTTAACAATCTTTTTACTTATCACAAATTTTCTCACATAGTTAAAATACTCCGTTTCTCATCTTCAAAGACAATGTGTGTTGAGTGTAAGAATAAAAAACTAAGCTTTTTTTTTTTTTATGGAAAAGGACAAGGCAAACGAGCGTTCGGGTCACCTGGTGGTGATCACCGCCGCCCACGACGCCGTGCAGCACCAGAGGAGCTACAGGTGCGTTGCCGGCCTTTGAGGTAGAGATAGACGCGCTTCTTGAAGGTACCCATATCGTACCGACCTGGAAATACTGCCGCGGGTAGGCCATTCCACAGTTGGGAGGCGCGTGGAAGGAAATTTCTACGAAACCGCACAGTAGTGGAGTGCCACATATCCATATGGTGTGGATGATATTTAAGTTTGTGACGTGCTGTGCGGTTAGAAAATTCGGCGGCAGGTAACAGGTCAAACAGTTCTTCAGAACACTCACCATGATAAATGCGATAGAGAGCGCACAGCGAGGAGACGTCTCTACGCAGAGCCAAAGTGTCAAGCCTTTCACAGCTTACTGGGTCCTTAATGATTCGAACAGCTCTACGTTGTATGCGATCAAATGGGTCAAGCTGATACTGGGGTGCACCAGCCCAGAGATGAGAACAGTACTCCATGTGTGGCCGAACCTGGGCCCTATATAGGGCCAATCGGTGTTTTGGCGTGAAGTACCGTCTCGCTCTATTTATGACCCCCAATTTCTTCGAGGCCAACTTGGCCTTGCTTTCTAGATGATCGCGATACTGACAGTCACTCGAAACATTAAGGCCCAATATGCTGATACTGGGCGCGGCTGAAAGGAGAGTGTTCTGAAAGACTGGCGATACGATAATTGGGGTTTTTTTAGTGGTTAACGCGCAAACCTGTGTCTTCAGGGGGTTAAATTGGACCAGGTTCTTTTCACCCCATGAAGAGACATTCTCGAGGGATGCCTCAACAGAAGACACAAGTTTATTTCGGCACTGTTCAGCGTTTTCCCGAGAAAGACTTGCGCGGCCGGAGTAAACAGCGTCCACCGTGCTGTCATCTGCATATAATTCAATTACACTTACTAAGTTTAATGATACTATAAATTATTGATTATACCTATTGTCTTTAAATATGTAATTTTTTAAGATTAATTGTATGAATAAGAGAAGTCATAAAATACAAATTATAATCAAAAGTTTTATCTATGTGAACAAAGGCGTTTCGATCATTTTCTATTAATTTGACAAGTTTATTTTGTAAAGACTTTGTTGATGATAAAGTTTTAAACAATCGAGATCGGTCTTTTCGTATCGCTAATTGCCTAACTTTGTACTCCGTTGTCTTAAATTTTATAAATAAATAAAATACCATACGTATTGTTTGATTTAAGGATAATATAAATTTTTACGAAGAGTAATGATAATAAAAGTAATAGATCAAGGGCGCAGAGATCTACAAAAAGGTTTTTCTGGTAAGAATAAAAAGTGGAAAAGCGGAATTGTGGGAAAAGCCTACGTAAAAGTGGTATTAAACAAATTTCTCACTCTAGTAACAAAACAAAGCAGTGGCGCAGCGATGGGTTCCGCCGCTAAACACATAATGTCTCAAAAATTGGTCTATATCTGACATAAAACGTGAAGCTAAAAAATAATCTTAACTACTTAATTGTCGTTAAATGCGGGAATAATTAAATCCCGTAAAAGCTCGATTAAACAGTCGTATCTCGCAGCGGTCTCTCGTTCCTATTATTATTTATTACCAAATGCACAAACTATCGCAAAGAGCGTGTGCCACAATTCATAAGATCATTTGCACAGACGAAAAAATAGCAAATTAAGTGGTTAAAAGTTAATACATGTATAAAATAAGGGTTGTCACTCGCAACTTTCTTCACATGAACTAAAATCATAAAATCTCGTTTTAGGGTTCCGTACCCACCTCACCGATTGTCAAAATCGCGTGGAAATTTAATATTAAATATACAGGTCTACGGTGCCTTGTTAAAAATGAACCTTAGTTAACGCTATAAAAAATACGAGCAATTATGCATAGTTTCTTCTGCATTTTGTATAAAATTCGTCGCGTAACTAAAATCTATAGGATAGCGGAACAGATCTAGATAAACTCTTCAGTTTTTTATGGTTTTTTTTTTATATTAAGACATACCGTTCCCCAAATACCACCCAATTTTCAAGACATTGAATGTAGATTGGAAGAAACCTAATGCCTCAATACTTTAACTTCTTACCAAAGCGAGGGAATGTAAATAATACGTTCCTCCAAACAGAAATCGAACATACAACCATCACGAGCCCTATCCAAATATATATTTAAATTCTATTATAATTAACCAAAAGCAAATAACCAATTTAAAATTAAAATCTCCCCACGCTTATCGCCACCACCACGCAACCACCACAACATGGAGCCACGCCAATACATCCAACACGCATTGAACTCGAATGCATTTGAAAGATCGTAATCTATGCGCGGTTTTTGGATCGTGTTCAATTAATTACCAAGTTCTGGTAAACAATGGCCCGCCTTTGTTTAGTGCCTTTTGTTGTTTGAAATCGAATTTTGGGGGACATTTTGGATTTTCGGAAAACTTATTTTGGGGGCTTCTTTAATTTAGTTTAGAATGTTTTGAGCGAATGATTTGTGTTTTGTTTTGTAACGGTGTAAGGTTGTAGAATTATTATTTGGTTCTGAATAAATGTAAATTATTGATGACCAAAAAAGTCTCGTTGAGTTTCTTCCTTGCTTGTTCTTGTCAGTCTTCTCAGGTCTAAGGCATTAAACTCTAGTGGAGCGGTGGTAAATTTTTTGACGTCCATAAAATAGTATAATTCAATTGCAATATATAGAATTTATTCATTATAAATTTGAAAATCTTTTTCTCAATGAAATCATAAATATTTTCTTTCAATCCTCAAAGGGGAATCGAACCTACAATCGTCGCAATTACAGTCGCACGTTTGTGCCATACTCATCCCTAATGTTTTTACTTTCCTTTTTTAAGATTTTCCTGAGAACAAAATGTAACCACACCTTTTAATTTCTATAAAAGGTGCCAAATCATCACACACCAACTTCAATTCCACCGCAACCAGTATAAGTACATAATTACCAATTAAAGCATGTTAAATTTAAATGGCATTACTTGTTCAGTAACGGGCGCGCTGGGCGCCATGTGACGTCATCAGATGGCACTCGAAAAGCGATCAGCGCTTAGCCCCGATCAAAAGTTTGTTACGCGATAATTAGGATTTACGAATATGTTACATTGCTTAAATTATTATAATTACTTACTTATTTCTACATAATTATGCTTTTTTAGAGGCTATATAGACACGTTTTTTACATTTTCTTTATGTTTTAAGGCATAAATAAAATAAAAGAAAAACTAAGTAAATTTAAACTCCTGGACGTATTAGGGTAGGCAGAGGGAATCCGGGAACTTAGTGATAAGACACTCCGACGCCCACTTTCCGGTGGGTTCTCGAGGCATTGCGTGTTCAGTTGCTAAACTCAATATCGCACTTTACCTCCTTAGTAGAAAATGAGAATATTATATATTTCATTCCCTGACAGGGAATCAAACCCACAACCGTCGTTTACAGACGCACTCTTACGCCCCTACGTTCAACATCTATTTGATATCAAAAAAATCTACCTACTCAGTTATTAAATCGAAACTATTTTCCAAACTTAGGCTTCACAGCCCCACAAGTAATAACTAAGCTATACGAAGTTAATTTAGCTTAAATTATTAGCGTGGTGGGTGCGCGTGCCAAATTTTGTGGACGCGGCCGCGGTTCTAATAACAGTAGCTCAATGCTAACGAATATGCATTAGTGGGACGTCGCGTTGCCAAATTGTGCCATAAGTTATGTGTTCCGCGTATGGTGTCGATGGAAAAATTACTATAGAGTTAAGTTAGAATGGGGAGAAATAGTTAAAGGATTTTTTATATAAAGTTTGGGAGACGTTGGTTGGCCTTCAAGATAACAGTATCGATAAGGCAGAGCATGTATGGAAAGGTTGATGATAATGAATTTGGCGAAAGAGACCGTAAGTTTTGACGCTCCAAAGTGTCAACCTAAGAAAAAAGTTTAATAAAAGTTTAAGAAACCAAAAAATAAAAATTTAATAAACCATTCTTAGGTTTTGTAGGTGAGGCTCTTTGCCTAGTTGTTTCAATATACTATAGAAAACTTTACTCTTTACTATAGAAAATTATCATTATCGTACAATGGTACGGAACCCTATAGATAATGATAAAAACTGTAAAATAATTATTTGTGTTGTATGTGTATTGAGCCCCCCCCTATAATATTAGTTTTATTCTGTTTTTTAGTCACCTTCTGTGAAAATTTCAACTGCAAACTATCACAGTTCACGAGATACAGCAGTTGGTGACCGACGAACTAAAAGACACCGGAGTCATCGTAGAAAATTAAAAAAAATTGTAGTAAATTTGTTACATTATGCGAGTGGCATGATTTAATCGATTAAATATATATTTATAATGATTATTACTGTCACTGGAATAATAATTAAACCACTGTAACCACAATATAATTATCAAATCTATATATAACTATGGATACGTATTGTAATATGTCACATCCTTCTAAATCGAATGTCATCAACAGCACGGGTTCAGATCCGACCGCAAAAAGTTCATCAAATAGCGTGTGTTTGACGTGAATGTGCTACGAGAGTATCTTGTAAGCGATGATTTTGTATGAGAATAACTTATATCAGTCTCAATAGTATTCAAGGTACGTAGGTTCAAATCCTTTCCTTCGTTTATAGATTTTTTAATGTAATGACATAATTTTAGAGTAGTTCTCGTAAACACTTCGTTTCCCACTCGTTTCCGGCCATTTTTCGAGGCATTGTGTGTTGAATAGAGGAACTCCATGTCGCACTTTGCCTTGTTACTCTGGTAAGCTCCTCCTCTGGCCCTCGCTCTGGTGAGGAAATGTCAATATTGTGTTAATTCATTCCCCCGAGTGGGAATCGAACCCAAATTATTACGTTTACAGTTAGATGTAGTGCTGCTGTGCCTAAACGGTTGCATTCACTTATGACGTAAAAAAATAAAATAAAAAGTAATGAATCTTATTAGTAGAGTAATTCTTCATTCGAATTAATTTCGGAGCACATCAAGAAAAATATAACGTTTTCAACATTTTAAACCATTCTTATAAACTACAAAGTTAAAAGGTAAAAAGTAGTGATTTATCACAACTTACGGGTCACTGGCACGACGTTTGGTCGCCGTATCGCTGCCTGCTGCAGGCTGTGATGCGAATATGTCACTGCTGTCGCCACCCGACTCTAGTATGAGGTGTTCATGAGATCTTATGTACTGCAGAGGGGTCTATAAGGAAAGAAAATAATATGAATATTATTTTTGGTACACTCCATATGGTCAAAAAAAAATTGGAATAAATTCAGTAATAATATAATTATACTTATTTCGAAACTATTTTCATTAACTTAGTATCGTGAGCAATTAGATATATACAATAAACTCAATACTAAATTTCAAAATATTGTAATATTATTTTTAATCGAACCTGCTTCACCCTCCTAGCTCTCGCATGCAGGTCCCTCTGCGCCAGCGGTAACAACGCTCTGAGGAACCCCGGCACAGATGCCCTGAGTGGATAGTTCGTACATTCTTGTACTCCTGATTGAAAATCTTCTATGTTGACCACTCCAGCCTGATTAAAAAGAAATACAATATAATTATTATTATCTTCCCTCTGTATCCCGCATATAGGGGGGTAGACAGGGGGAATCTAGTGTTAAGATACAACATTCCCCAATTATCGCCCAGTTTTCGAGACATTGCGTGTTAATTGCGGAACTTAATGCCGCGCTTTGTCTTGTTACTAGAACGAGGAAATAAATATAAACTATTTACATATTAACTTTAAATAATATTTTTTTGACTATTACTGTAAATATACGGGTACATCTATACCTCCATACTAATATTATAAAACTAAAGAGTTTGTTTGCTTGTACTCACTAATCTCAGGAACTACTGGTTCTAACTTCTAATAGAAAAAATATTTCTGTGATTTATAGCCCATTTATCGAGGAAGTATAGGCTATATTACATTACTTTAATCAGTTTCAATGTAACCTGTGGTTAATGTTACCTCCTTTATACAGAGTGTGTCATGTGTCATACACAACTTGTGCAAAACCGCAGTTCAAAGCTAGTATAAGTTAACTCTAAATAGAAGAGAAATGAGTGAAAATAAATACAAAAAGAATGAAGCTTTAAATGGTAATTTCAATATTTTTATAACGTCATAGAGTGTGAATGACGTTTTAAAATATTTATAAAGTGAAAATTGGATAATATTTTTTTAGCTTCACATTGTACGCCGTATATGGCATGGTGGACAGAGAAAACCTACTGTTAAGACACTTCGTTCTCCATGCATCACCTAATTTATATAGATATTAAACGTTGACTGAGCGCGGCGTTGAGTTGGAACACTCGACCCGAAATATCTCAAAAGTTAAGCGGAAAGCGTACGGAGTGTCTTAACACTAAATTCCTTCTTCCTACCCTACGGGAAACAGCGTGAAGCTAAAAAAAGAAATATACTAACCACCAAATTAAATATCAACTGTCGAACTCGTTCCCCAGTATCGGTGCCGACATCAGAAGCGAACTGCTGTAGTGCGGATAGAAAACGTCTCAACCGTTGCAACGCTGGCGCTGACCGGGAACCTTCTGGTAGCGGTGGAGAGAGAGATTCTGTTGAGGATAGGGCTGTAACAATGAAATTATATTTTTTAAAACATTAAAACATTTTTTTTTTACGTTTTATTCCTAGGCAAAGAGAACGGGGCGGATAACGTTACGGTAACTTTATGGAAATTAATTATAGTACGATAGGTTGTGGGTTCGATTCCCATGAAGGGGAATGAAATATTTAATGTTTTCATTTTCTCGCTGTGGTAACAAGCAAAGGAGTTTAGTGACACCACTCAATACGCAATGCGTCCAGAATTCGGAAATTGGGAAACCGACGTGTCATATGTAAAACGGAGTGTAAATATATATACACTAGGTTCCCAGGCTCCCTCTGCCTACTGTGATATGTGCGGAATACAGCGTGAAGCGAAAAAAACATAGGTTAATATAGATTAATACCTGTAGTCCCATTATTCTGAGGGCTAGGCGGACCTGGTGTTGGAGATGATCTGGTTTCCTCTTGTTCCGGAGATCTTCTCTCTTTGCCAGACGTAGAGGCTGAAACAAAAAATATATCAAAATAAAAAATATAGTTTTTTCTGCGTGGTGGTGGAAAAAGCGCGGCTTTGATTTCTGCCACTCTACACTCAATATCTCAGGGAAGAGTAAGCAGCGAAAATCTATTCTCAAGTTATGCCGTTCTGAACTTACTGCACGATTTCGATGCATTGCTTGTTGTCATTGCGGAACCCAACACCGCGCTTTGTATTAAAAATGAACAAACTACATCTACAAAATTACCAAAAAATAAATATATTAAAATAAAAAAAAAACTCCTAAATTTATGTACCCGCTAACCGCATGGCCCGCTTAAATCGCGGCCTGAACAAACGCAGCACGTGACGACGCATGCCAACCGCTATTTATACCGGACCGGGAGTTCGGGACATTCGGGTAAATAGCTTTTAATATCGGAAAGTGCGGTTAGTGCCTTGAATTAGTATTGTATAGCTATATCGCTTGATTGGGGCTGTTTGCTTTGTGGTGTGGGTTCAAATCGTTTTATATTCATACTAGCTTTTACTTGTGGCTTCGTCCGCATAGTCAAATACGTAGGAGTTGTGTACGACAAAACAATTAGCTGACTGTAAGTAAAGTGGTTTATATAGGAAAGATTAACATGGTGTAATACAGCCTAGGCATATATATAGGTTCCAAGATTGAATAAAAACTATGGTATGGTATATTACTTATATAAAATGCCCTACCTTTGTTTGGTTTACTGGTTAAATGCAGTAAGTATATTTTTTTAAAGTGGAAATAATTTTTAGATTGTGAGTGTATTAATAACTTTCTCCTGTTAAAGACCACATTGGTTAACAGTGATAAAATTTTAACATTAATTTATTATTTTAACAGTTTTAGAAAACGTATACAAATTTGAACCCGCGCCTCTTGGAAACTCTCCTTACAGAAATGCTAACAACATTTATAAGTTGTAACAAGCGTATAAGAATTTCGCGTGGCTCGATGAGAACGTATGGCTTAGTGGTCAGAGCAGTTGAACGGTTTTCAAGAGGCGCGGTATCAAATTTTTTAATTTATTAATTATAGAAAAAATTATAGTACAATATTTATCCAATATTAAATACTGAATGAAATCAAAATAAAATCTTTAAACGAAACAAGCTCTTTTAAATCGTACAAGAAGTACTTTGCTTCATGGCCCCACCATAGATCGAACGGCCTTAGTAAACTCCGCGCTATGATGAGTTACGTGAGAACGAATAGCCAAGCTTATTATATTCATAATGACATGGAAAATGCAATTTTTTCCATATTTTTTTTTTATATTTTTAAATTTAATTTTAATACTCTCTCCATTGAAGGATGATACGTTTAAATATAACAAGTTTAAATATAACTCGCAAAGCAATGTACCTACAGCAGCGATACAACGTATAATCATAGTTGTATAATTAAACATTTATATTTATCTATATTAAAAATAATGTCAAAATATCAAAAACAAAAAAAAGCCTGTAAAATATAAATAAACGAATTTATTTTGGGGAAAATTAAGTGATCGTTGAGATGATCTAAAAATAAAATAACAAATTGGTAACAATTGGTAAACAATTATTATTGTATCCCATTTGGTAACAAGACAAAGCGTGGTTCTGCCGCTCAATATGTAATGTCTCGAAAATTGGGCGGGAAATGGGCAAAGAAGTATGTTACCAAAAGGATCACTGTCGGGTAGGCACAACTGGTAACAGTAGGAAGCCAAAAAATCTTTCATTTTTCTGTTTTGACCAGGATAAATACCACCCAATATCTATAGTTTTTAAATTACATTGGAGAAGAGAGTGTCTTAACACTAAGTCTTTTCTGTCTATCCTGCCTATCCTGCTATATACGAGATACAGCGTGAAACTATAAAAAAAGTAATATTATTAAATTAAAAACATCAAACAATATACTCGCATAGAGGAAAATCACGCAAAATTCGCTATTATAATAGAAAAAGCGTGGAAGTGACAGAATAAATAAAAGTTCGGTGGTAGCGGTGCGCCGAGTGTACCGGCGTGCGCGCGACAGCTGCACGCTTAGGGTGGGTAACTGTCGATACAAATGATCTTATATATATTATATTAACTTCACGCTGTATCCCGCACATAGCAGGGTATGCGAAAGACACCTGAAAACCTACTGTTAAGACACTCCGTTCAACTTAAAACTCTTCGATTCCACAATCCTCCCAATTCTGGAGGCGTGGCAAAAATCATAGCTTTTATTTGCCCTCGTAACAGAGTGAGGAAATGACAATATTAAATATTTGATTGCGTCGAGTGAGATTCGAACCCATAACTTATCGTGTTTACAATCACGCGATTATGTCCCTGCGCCGAGATTGGCTACCTAAAAAGTCTTTGAATCTTGAATCTGAATCTTGAATTAAACCTGTATGGGCAATCGTAGTTTTTTTATCTTGCTACTAACCGCCGATCCAAATACAAGAAATGGACTAAAATATTATTTAATATTAGAAAAATAAACCGTATAAAAAAGGCGCACCTTGATTCCCGGCACATTCAAATATTTATAAGACTTCTAAAAATATTTTTCTATGTATAGAATAACACTTTATTTATAAAATATACCGATAAGTGAACATCGATGCACAACAACACTACTCGTTATCGAGTGGTGCGCGTGGCAGCGACACCTCGCCCGGGGCCTTTCATCTCAGCGATAACTACGAAAATATACTGAAATAGTAAACCAAACACTCCTTAATTGTATTCTATACTGATATATATAAGAAATTATGCTAATGTTTTATTTTTCGTGACCGCAAAGGCACAAGGGTGTGACTGTAACACGATCGTTGTGGGTTCGATCTCCACTCAAGGGAATAAATTATTATTTCTTAATATTATCATTACTTCGCTCTGGCACCAAATGAAAAAGCCCGGCGTTAAGTTCCGCAACTCAACACGCAATGCCTCGAAAAGTTTGGCGGAAAGTGGAGACTGTCTTAACACTAGGTTCCCTTTGCCTACCCTGCTGTATGATACAGCGTGATGTTTTATAATATGGTCTATCTTAACGTGAGGAGAATTTAGTGAATGGACACTCTGTTCTTCATTTTCTGCGGATATGAGGCCGTCGTGGCGCAGTGGCACAGCGTCTGACTGTAAAGGCGACGGTTGTAACTTCGATTATCACTAGGGGAAAAGATTACTTTCATACTCTTCCTCTTGTGATAAGATAAAAAAAAATACAGTCGAATTGATAACCTCCTTTTCTTACAGAAGTCGGTTAAAAAACTCGGCATTATATACCACCACCCAATACGAAATACCAGAGCCTCAGAGCGTTTTATAGGTTTGTGTATACTTTTAGTATTATAACAGTATTTGAAACTTTTAAAAAGTTTAAACGTCCCGTTCTTGAACGAGTCTGTAACTGAGAACTTAGAACTAATTTTAAAGTTCTAAAACTATATGCTTTTAGAGTTTTTACCTCTGTTTGAAATAAAGATAATATAGCGTTGACGTGTTGGGGCAATGGTGGGGTGTAGAACAGAACCAGTGGTAGCTTTTTCTCTTTTTTTAGCTTCACGCTTTTCCCGCATAACACAATCCCGTAGACAGAGAAAATTTTGTTTTAAGACACTCTGTTTCTCACTTTCCGGCGATTTTTTGAGACATTATGTGTTGAATGGCGAAACACCGCGCTCCACTTACCAGAGCGGATAAACAAAAATAAATAAAATATAATCACTTCCCCGAGTGGAAATCGAACCCACAACCATTACGTTCACAGTAAAACATGAAATCTCAATCAGAATCCTAATAAATTCAATACACGAACTACATATCAAGATCAAACGTACATAATCGTTTACTAAATACCATTGAAGTCTAAAGTCCAGTGCACTGTTCTGACAGAATGATCGGTGGACACTTGTGTATGAGAGCCTTCAGCATCCCGGGCCCTCCCTAACACTTCTCCAACAGACAGGCTCGTGATAAAGCGATATATAAATTATAGTGTACATTTACGTTTTAAATATATATTTTCTTAATTTTAGTTATTGGAAATGTTAAATAGGGTGGGAAATGGAGTGTTTTAACGTTAGGTTTTTTTAGCTTCAGGTTGTATCCCGCGTATAGGTAGGTAGAGGGAACCTTGTGTTTAGATCCTCCGTTTCCAAATTTTCGCAACATCGTTGAGTAGCGTAACTCAACACCGCGCTTTACCTTGTTATATACCGTCACGCTTTCAGTCAATTATTCTATGCCGGCACCAATATGGCCTTAAAACTTTTATAAAAATTAAACATATTCATAATATTATATAGGTAAATTATAAAATATAAAAAATAACATCAAAACAACAATTTAAAGCACCATAAATCAAAATCCCATTAAATATTGAACAAGTAGGAATAAACGGAAAGACAATCGATGAGCGATTGTTGATAATTGTATACCTGCCCCCGTGGGCGGGCGGCATTAAGTATTCATAGCTTAGGTTGTGCTGTAAGGCTGGGCCTAAGCTTAGGAAATAATAGAGTATTAAAATAATATAAAAAATTAGCGGCCCGCTCGCGGTTTCACCCGCGTGAACTATGTTATTATTAATTTCTGTCTCCATGACTACGTCCTAGTGACGTTATGCAAAATTTGAGACTCCTAGCATTTACGACATTTCATACAAACTTTCGACCCCAAAAACAACCCCTTAGAAGTCGAATATTTCAAATTTCCGTCTTAGCGAGCGCCTACTTCCTATAAGTAACTCCTATGCAAAATTTGAGATTCCTAGCACATGTAGTTTCTGAGATTTCGTGATGAGTGAGTGACCTTTCGATTTTATATATATAGATGTATGTGGTTATTAGATTTATGTGGTACAGCCATAGCGCTGATGGTGGAAACGTGAAATTTGGTCAGATGTTTACTTTCGTAATCTGGACATCCACTAAGAAGGGATTTTGAAACATTTTAACGCTAAAGAGATGAAATAGGGGTTTAAAATTTGTATGGATATTTTTTTAAATCGGCACTGATTTTTATAAAATTTGAACTCCAGACTCTTAAAAATATTTAATTGAACACGTGTTTTTGGTTTTTTACAATTCACCCCTAAATACGCAAGCAAAGCTGCGCGCATCCGCTAGTATTATATATATTATCTTAACAGTTTCGAAGCGCATTCAGGGAAACATTTTTTTTTGTAGCGGTACGGCAAGCATACTTTAAAAAAATATATTATGAATATTCTTAAACATCATATTTCCATACTTAATAACAGGCAATCATAGTAATCGATTAGAGGGTGGACCCGAGAGCAAACACCATGAATAATATACTGTGTGAACTGACGGCTGGCAAAACAACGGATTTCGATCGAAAATATACTTTATTCCTTTGCTATAGGATTGAAATTAAATTGTTTGAAACGAGGATTTTAAACCACAAAAAGTTCCCAATAGCAGTACTGGTTTTCTTAGGATTAAACGTTTTGAAGGGATACAATTTCGGTATTTTTTGTTTTGTATTGAATTTTTATAATATTTTTCTCATAAAAGAATGACAATTTTAAAATGTAATTTGGATTTTAAAATGAAAAATAAAAAATCTCATCGCTCCCATAGAAGTTTCCAGAAAATAATCTTGTTTAATGCTTCCACTCTATAACTACACACTATCTAATCTATCTACTCGTATATGCCATACACCTCCCTTAGTCCAGTAGCTTCGTTAGTGTGTTGAACCTGGGTACCTGGTATTAAGGCATTCCGTTTTTTTTCGTTCTCCATCTTCTGTCGAATTATAGAGGTACGGCATATTGAATGGCGGAACAGAATCTAACAAAGACTATGCACAAAACATAACGTCGAGCTCCACCCCTCAACACAAAATGTTTTCAATTCGGGCGCCGCATTAAAACGAAACTTTTTTCCATGTTTTGAGGAGAACAGGAAATTTAAAAAATATATATATTCCTCGAGAGGGTGTAACCTGCAACCATCCCCTTTATAGTCAGGTGTTATCCAACTGTGCCACGGCGTCCTCAAATTCATTTTTTACAAACAATTTTAAAAAGTTATTTTTTTAATATTATTATTTTCATTTCCTCGCTCTGGTAGACAAATCGCGGCGTTGAGTTCCGCCCCTCAACACGCAAAGTCTCGAAAGTTAGACCTTTGAACTGAGTGTCTTTACATTAACATTGTACATTACAAGTAAAGTTAGCCCTATTTCGAGCCTACTGCCAATCTTTTTACACTTGCAGCCTGTGGTCGAATTTTACTCGGCGAAGCTACAACGCCTTGCGTGTCCAGTACAACAATGTGCTGAGGGCGGTGCTAGGGAAGCCTCGTCATTGCAGTGCGTCAACGATGTTTGCGGAGGCAGGAGTTGATGATTTTTACGCAATCATTCGGAAGCGGGTCGCTTCGGTAATAGGTAGAGTCACGAACAGTACTAACACCCTCCTCTGCACATTGGCATGTAAAATGGAAGGCCCAGTTTGGAGACACTGGAATAATATTCATGTAAAGATAGATAATAAATATTTAATAAATAATAAATAATTAATATAAAATTAATTACTAACGTAGGTTAAGCAATTGTTTTACTAACAAAATTATTTATGGACTATGTCTGAAATAAAGATCTATTATTATTATTATTATTAAGTTATAGCCCCGTACCCTCCTACAAATGCGGGAAATAGCGCGAGAAGCTGCTTCAATATGAAATTTTGTACTCACAAGCATGGGAATGTAACAAGTGTGTTCGTTTTCCGCATCTCCCCCATCATCCTTTGGGAAGAGGAACATCTGACGTAGACGAATGTATATTGCGATCTATTCTGATACTAGGTAAATATTATGACTATGCCAGTCACTTGGCTATGGATCAATATTCGTGTCGTGCTGCAGAGGGACAGCATCTCACTGGGCGACCGTTGTAGGTTTGATTCTCACTCGAAAGAATGAATTATTTTAATTTCCGCGCTCTAGTAACAAGAGAAAACGTAATATTTCGAAAATTGGGCGAAAAGTGGGAAAAGTAATGTCTTAGCGGTGTAGAACCGCTACACTCAGGGGAAAGTTATCAAATTTTCATTCATAGCCAATTTTGTAAACTGTTTCTTAAATATATTTTAATGTTAGCAAACAAATATACTATAAATTAATATAAATTTTATATTAACCGTTCTTAGGTAACCTACCTTAGGGTACTAACGACTCTTCAAATATATTAAATAAATAATCATATTAAATAAAATAAAACATTGAAAACTAAATGAGATACCACCATTATAAAAGATGATATGTCAATAATTTATTTAGCTCTAGCTAGCTCTAGCTCTAGCATATATTTTCATTTTCCTCGCTCTACTAACTCAACACGCAATGCCTCCAGAATTCGGTGAAAAGTGGAAAATGGAAGTATCTGGTAATGGAAGTATTCTGGTCTTAGTTTCCCAGGTTACCCCTCTACCTACCCTATGTGCGGAATATGGTGTGAAACTAAAAAAACACATATCATACCGTATAGGGAGTCAAGCCCGCGCTTCATGGAAACCGACCATTCCACGTAGGTACCACCCAATTTACAAAACATTCACATGTTGACTGACGTAACTCAACGCCATGTTTCATCTTGATACCAGAAGGAAAAAATTAAACTACCCATTCATATACATCAGATAAAAAAATAACTATAAGTATTCAAGGCAAATCAACCCTGAATAGTCGCGTGTAATAAAGACGGTTATTGCCTACAATAATACCAGCAATTTGAACGTTCGCGAAAGCAAACATGGCGCTTTGTAGAAATGGATGAAACAGAAACATAGATATTTAAATAACATGTGTCAGTCTGGAATGGCGTTATGATATTAGGCTGTAGGCTAGTACTGACAATACTGACATTTTCTCTGACTCTACTAACGTTATAGTCGTATGTTGTTGATACGTTATTTTCATACGATTTGTTTGTATTCTGTTATTGTCGTTTCTTGGTTTTTCAAATAATAAATAATTATTTTTTATCTAAATCTGTAGAAGGAACGCAATGTTTTCGAGTTCCACCCAATTGAGTTTTTCAGAGGTGTAACATTTATTAGGGATAAACTCTGAAACATACAAAAAATGAATTATAAAAATCCATTCATAATTGGTTGAGTAATTCAGTTAAAAAATGTAATATTATGAAAGCTATGACTTATGACGGTTTTGGGTTCGATTCCCACTCGGTAGTGATTTCCTTGCTCTAGTAGCAAAACAAACACGTCGTAGAGTTCCGCCACTCATGGGGCGAGTGCGACTCGAGTGTCTAATTAGGTTCCCTACCTACTCTACTAAATGCGAGATACAGGTGCAGATATTAAAAAAAAATACAATTAATATAACATATACATTCATCTCATCTAGTACTAAAATATCATTGTACTACAGTCGCTCCGTGCCTCCCGCCGCTATCGTTAGATTATGATCGGCTCACACTTGCCTTCCCACAAACAAGCCTACGGAGGACGGAATACAGAATAATACCTGGTAGGTATACCGATATAGTATATAGGTATAGGCGTAATAAGTATTTATCAACACTATTGTTGCGTAGTGGATGTTACCTGGTAGAAAATAAAAGTTATGGGTTCAAACTTGTCATGGAAATATTATGAAATTTCGAGAAATACTCTCTTAGTGGCGGTCCTATACATTTCCCAACCTACCGTTATTTAGGTTCACGATGTATCCCCCAAATAACAGGGTAGATAGAGGGAACCTTAGAGCCTAACACTCCGTTTTCATGAATACACTTCAGTTTACCAATTTAAGCCGAATTCTAGAGATTGCCTTTTAAGTGGCGAAACTCAACTGCGCCGCACTTTGTACTTTAGGTATACCTAATTTCTGTCAAGTAGTTGTCAGTGTCTGACTGTCTGTCAGTCACTCAGTAACGAAAGTTTCTCATATACATTGTAATGACTTACATTTTCTACGCTCAGTGGTAGATGGTTGATTATATTCCTTATCAGGCACCTCCTCCTTCACTTTCGCCTCCATCTGTTAACAATGATATACATATTATTATATATTTTTTGTATTTAGATAATATAACTTTTACCTGTATTTAAAAACTAGGTGACTATTGGAACCTAGTCATTGTTCTATTGAGTCGTTATTAATGATATTTAAAAAAGAAATCTTGAAACAAGGTTCCTTCTGCCTAACCTGCTATATGAAGGATACAGCGTGATGCTGCAAAAAAAAAGGTAAAACTAAACTGCTTAAATGTATATAAAATAAGATGTTCTAAAATAGTGTAGGTAGTAATACTCGAATGTATCTGGTCGCACTTGACCGCCGCACTGCGTTGCGTCTCTCTAACAGTTACCATCTGCCCGGCCCCAGATTATATGGTACAGATGCTGTACACACTTCATTTTTCCTGAATAAATTATATTTTATATAGCACGACGTTTGATTGTAAACGCCACGGTTGTGAGTTCGATTCCCACTCGGGGGAATGAACAATTTTTTTTTCTAGCCCTGGTAACAAGACAAAACGCAGCGCCGAGTGATGCTATCGATTCGTTATTCGATAACCAGTCTCAGAAATTGGGCGGTTGTTTACAACAATTTATATTTAAAAGTGTAAAATTTATTTCTCTTATGTAATAAAAGTATGTATTTATATTGTTTACTATACGAATATACTTTTATAGTGTTTTAATAAACAGTATTATTGAACATTTTTTTTTTAGTTTTGAAGTAATCTTTTAAAACTTTTATTTGATACATATAATTAGAAGAGAAAATATAAAGAACGTCCCCTTCTTTATATGTTAGGTCTATTTTGATTATTCATATAACCCTTATCAGTAATATGTCTCATATATCAAAATAGACGGTTTTTGGGACCCTTGGACTGTAGGACGTTCTAAAGAAATAGCACAGTCATACATACATACCCATGCTCTAAAACAATACCCTCATTCTGGGGCAGTAGGGTAACGAGGAAACTTACTAGACTATACTTTGTCTATATTTGTCCCTATAGTCTATATGAAAGTTTAAATAATTGGTAAATTTTCTTAAACGCAGCATCTCCTTAGCTGATCTTTGAGAGCACCTGCGTTTTGTAATGTCCAGTGTATGATTACATTGAAAACAATTTGTGTTTCCTGCCAAATAGTTTTAACACTTATGTAATGGAACCATAGAGTGAGGCAATTCTGTTATTAAAAATAGTGATAGAATTACTTGTATTTTTTTTTCATACAGGAAAATATGAGTTTTTAAATACTAACACTAGGTTCCTTCTATCCACCTTGCTGTATGCAATTATGCATGATACCTACAGTGTGAAATATAGATCTTTCTTTGCTTTCCCAAAACCAGGTGTTACGAGTTCCGTACAAAATAAGCATATACCTGCCTAGATAAACATGCACATAAAGTTCATATATCTTCAGCAGGACGGTAAATAAACAGGATTCCTAGAAGTTCTGGTCAGTGTTCACATTCACCGGATATCAGCGTAATAAAATACAATTTTTTCAAACAACATATCACATATGAACATAATGTATTAGTTAGTCTTTAAATGAAATGACCATTAAATAAATGAAATAAATGAAAGATTTCTTAATATTAGCCAAATGAATCCTAAAGACATTTTTTTAACAATTTTCCCAAATAAATAACACCACTGCTTCTACGTAATTATTGTTAGTCACATATATTATACTTTACTAGCGGCCCTTTCATGGCTTCGCCCGCTTGTACTACAATTTTTTTTTTCTCATCCGAATTACTTTCGTGATTTAATAACATATACCTGCAACAGACATTATTTTTTGGTGGATTTTATAGATAATGGTACGGAATCCTTCCTTCTGACCCGCACTTGACCGTTTTTTGTAGATATGATGTTATATTTTTTCATACAATATATTGTGTGAACTAATACTCTCTACTTTTCTACAGACTTCTGAGATTGATTTAATTTTATTTTTGCATGACAAATGCAATTTTCCTGAAAAATGGTAAGTTTCATTAGTGCAGGTGCGCGTCGCAGGTCGCAGGTGGCCAACGTTTACGTTATAAAGCATCTTTGAATTATAGAAAATTTCACTTCAATTATAGTTTTTTAACTCTACTTTTCCCATTACGTAATATAAAATGAAACATTTTACTACAACTTAGTATAGTTGTAGTTTCATATAATTTGAAATAGAATATAATATACTAGCGGACGCGCGCAGCTTCGCTTGCGTATTTTGGGGGTGAATTCTAATAAACCATAAAACATGTGTTCAATGAAATGTTTTTAAGAGCCTAAATTTCTAATTTTATAGAAATCGGTGGCGATTTAAAGATTTTCCCATACAAACTTTCAACCCCTTATTTGCACCCTTAGGGGGTGAATTCTAGAAAACCATCAAACACATGTTCAATTAAATACTTATAAGAGTCTGAATTTCAAATTTTATAAAAATTGGTGCCGATTTAAAAAAAAATCTATACAAACTTTCAACCCCTTATATGCACCCTTAGGGGGAGAATTCTAGAAAACTATGAAACACGTGTTCAATTAAATACTTTTAAAAATCTAAATTTCAAATTTTATGAAAATCGATGCCGATTTAAATTTTATTCCATACAAACTTTCAACCCCTATTTCACCCCTTTAAGGTTAAAATTTTTCAAAATCCCTTCTTAGTGGATGTCCAGAATACGAAAGTAAACATCTGTCCAAATTTCACGTTTCTACGCACAGCGGTTACGGTTGTGCGTGCGTCTTACCTCAGTCAGTGAGGACAAGTCCTTTTATATATATAGATTACTGAAAACAGGTTGAGACTGGCGAGGCGCAGCGGCACAAGTGTGAATGTAAACGCGAAGGTTGTGTGTTCGATTCCTACCCGGAGGCCATCTTTAGCCACTGAACACTGTGCCTCTGTCATTTCCCTTACTTTAAGTATATATTGAAAATATATACAAAAAACTATCGCTAACTAAAAAAGAAAAAAAAGAGATTTTTTTACAAATTTCATTCCAATAAATTTTCCAAACGACAAATACCTAAGTATTTCCCCAAAGGTTTTCTCATTAGAGCGGGTCGCAGGTGCCGAGCAGGTGGCCGGCGCCTTCGCACGTAATTGACCCACATTAATCGTTACGGGTTAAATTATTTAGATATTTCACGAAATGGATAACATATATTTAGAATCACTTTGTTTTAGTATAATGGATATTATAGTAAACTATGCTATAGGTACTTGAGGTCGTCATAAACGCGACAGTTGTGAGTTCAATTCCCTTTAGAAAAACTTAATTCACGCTGTATATCCTTGGTATAGCAGGTTAGACAGAGGGAGCCTAGGAGCCTAGTGTTAAGGCACTCTGCTCCTCATTAAGATACTTCCATTTCCTGCTTATCTATTGCGGAATTTTGCAGGAATTGCGTGTTGGGTGGCATATAACTATTATATTATTTATGTATCTACAAATGAACATTTAAAAACATTTAGAAACATTTAGAATTTCATCTACAATATCTGAATATGTAAAGTATATTTTTGTTTTTGTACGTTTGTTTTTGTTTTCACAATCACTTTAATAACATTATTTTATCATTTAGCAGCCAATTAGCTACGAAATATAGAAAGAACTAGTTACCAGTAACCAGTCTATGAGGCTACCTACTAATATGAGGATAAAATTAACAAACTTAAATTTGAGAGCATTTACATAAATATACCTTTTAATATTCAGTTTTGGAGTTTTTTTCTTTATTTTTATTGTAAGCTTCTCTCAGTTCTCAAATGATATTATAAGGGTTCTGTTTTTATCTTTTGAGGTACGAAACCCTAAAAATTAATCTATTTTTTTTTAGTACAAACACGAAACTAAGAACTTACCGTCAAGATATATTATAAAAATAATTTTAATACACAAATAAAAAAATCTTAAAATAATAGTTAAATTTAAAATGAACATTATATGTATATGTAGGTACCTACTACATAGATATTTCAATAAAATGAGAACGTACCCGACACCTGTGGCCCCAGGTGGGCTCTAATGAGAAACCTAAGGCACTATTTGTCATACTCATATATCACATACTTGGAAGCAATTTAGATATATTGGTAAATTTGACATAATAATTCTAAAAATGATATTTCAACTTCACGGTGTATCTCGCATGTAGCAGGGTGGGCAGAGGGAGCCTAGTGTTAAGACAATTCACTCCCAACTTCCCGCCAAATTCTGAAGGTATTGCGTGTTGAATGGCGGAACTAAACGCCGCGCTTTGCCTCAACACAAAGCAAATATTAAATATTGAAATATTTTCTCGAGTAGGAATCGAACCCATAGCCTGTCGCGACGGGCCTGTTAATTAACTATCATAACAATTTTAATAAATAAAATAACTAGATGACAATAAATAAGAAAATTTCTTGTAGCAAGCAGACTGTAAAATAAAAACCAAGAATCCTTTTTCTAATTAGCGCTTCAAATAAGACTTTCTGCGAGCGTCGACGTTAATGATATGGAATTGCGTGGAAATAGCATTTCTCAATGACCACTTATTTCAACGTAATTATCTAAGTACTTATTGACATGCCTACGGTATTTCAAATTGTAGACTATATATACGAGTATAATATCTTTGACGTCCTTACCTCTAAAATTGTCAGTTCATAGACTGACTGACTGAAAAAAATAATTAACCTGCATACAATAGTATGCAAAACATAGATGACGTTACAAGCAATCTTATTAATTAATTAGCGCTTACGGCTTCGCCTGCTTTAACTAACACTATAATTTATTTACTAATTAAAAGTACTATAATAATCTAGTAACACTATCATTTTAAAGACAATACCCATACCCACATATTTTATTTATTTTTAATATTTTTTTACAATGCAATTCTTTACTTAGCCCACTTTATGAAGAAATAAAAAAATCATAGTTTAACTGTAAGAGAGCTAAGTGTCTTGAAATTTAACAGAATACGGAGAACGGAGATACCATATTCTCTGTCTAAAACAGAATATAAATAACAAATAAATAAATAACAATCATAAATCATGCAGCAGGTTAGAGGCACGCGTTCAGTTTCAGTTACAGAGCGCCATGTGTTCGACACCTGGTGTTACGTCACTGCACTGCAGTGGACGCCTGGACGGTAATGCTTGCCGTTTTAATTATACTTCAGCTTCGGACGTTAAACACGATGGTTATGCGTTCGATTCTCGCTAGGGGCAATGAATCATTTTTATTTCTTTCGCTCTGATAACAAGACAAAATGCCGCGTTGAGTTATGTATTATTGAATATGGTATGTATTTAGTTAAATATATATACCTAGTTCTAATCTAAAAATAAAGGATATATTGACGAAAATATTATATGACTGTATTAATTAAAATTAATCCGCTTCAGTGTAACTTCTGTGCCGAAACTATGCGGCGTAGAACGCTGAAATTTGTCAGGTAGAGGAGTTGTCATTTAAGGAGTGTCCCTACACTCCCTGAAGCACTAATGATGAATTTCGCGGAAGTCAAGCTACTCCTGCACCACGGCGGACTCAAACGGCCTCTTAATACAATTATTAATATAACAAGCATTAGTTTCAGTTTTAGAGTGCCATATGGTGGACACCTGCGCTTTCGTCACTACGTAACTCGAAAATACTTGCTGTTTCAATTAGTATAATGTATTGAAAAAAATTTAAATGTCTACATTTACAATCTAATATCATTTTAAATAAGAAATAACGATTAAAGTGATTTAATTTCTATTTATATCTTAGCTTCACGCATGTAGCAGGGTATGCAGAGGCACCCTAGTGTTAAAACACTACGTTCCACGCACCACCCAATGTTCAAGACACAGCGTGTTGAGAAGAATAATTTATTTCCCATAATGTGAACCGAGCCCACATAAGCCGTGCCTGGAACTTGTAACCCTAGTGTAGCTTTAAGGGACTTATCTATATATATAAAATCGAAAGGTCACTCACTCATCACGAAATCTCAGAAACTAAAAGTGCCAGGAATCTCAAATTTTGCATAGGAGATATTTATAGGACGTAGGTGCACGCTAAGACGGGAATTTGCAATATTCGACTTCTAAGGGGTTGTTTTTGGGGTCAAAAGTTTGTATGAAACTTCGTTACTACAAATGCTAGGAGTCTCAAATTTTGCATAGACGTCACTAGGACGTAGTCATGGTGACAGAAATTAATAATAACATAGATAATGCGGGTGAAACCGCGAGCGGGCCGCTAGTTTATTATATAATAAAGTAAGTTAAAATAATAAGTAACTGGTAATTAATTATAATTAAATAACAATCATCAGTTTCAGTTTCAGAGCGCCATGTGGTCGACACCTGCTTTTACTGGTGACGTAAAAGTGCACAACGTAATAGTATTCGCTGTTATAATATATTTCAAAATTGCATGTTTTTATTTGACTAGTTTAGGTTGACCCACTTCCTAGTGTCCTAAAAGTGAAAAAAAATTAAAAAAATATAATTTTTCCAGTCCTCTATTGAAATTGAGATTATGACTTCAGTTTTGACTTCAGACTGATGATAATGAAATTGTGGTTATTGCAAAATGGCAGCCGCACCAAAATGGCGGATAAAATTTTTTGCACAACTTATGAAAGGGATAATTTGTAAAATACAATATGAAAAAATTCTAGGAACTTGTTTTTATAAACGTTCTTAATTAATATTATTATTTTTAATTATGGCTAACCCACCGGCCAATTTAATTTGCGTGTTCAGTATTACGTAAAATTTTATTTTAGAGCCAAATTTCTGTTCTCTATACTTGTTAGTGTTTTGTCAGTCAGTAACGGAGAAGTAATATATATTTAGATATATTATGTACCTAGGTAGATTAAAGGCGATGTCTAATTCTATAAATCGCGGCAGAAAGTGTCAAACGGAAGTTCTATGAGAACGGAGTGTTTTAACACTAGGTTCACAAATTCTTTTTGCATAACCATCCACATATATAGCGATGTTCAGGATACAGGTGACCCTAAAAAAGCTTACTACAAAGTTAAAAAGCGTTGAACAGAAAAATTGTGAACTCTAGGTCTTTCATTACGGCCATAACCACGTTGTTTGCACAAAACGTATAGGCACATTATAAATAAGACGCGCCCCCGCAACACATGGCTGGCACGCCTGCGTCACGGACCACGGACCACGGTCAGCTGCTACGAGTACGATGTATGAATATGAGATCTGGTAATTAGGTGTACACTACTGTGAGTTGTGGGTTCGATTTCCACTGGAGGGGATGATTAATATCCTTATGAATTAGGATTCTTGACCTAGTAAGAAGACAGAACTCGATGTTATCTTCCGCATTGTTTCGAAAATTGGGCGAAATATGTATAACTGAATGTTTCCACTGTGAACTCTACTATGCGGGGAGCAGCGTAAAGCTCCATGTTTAACCGACTTCTGTAAGAAAAGGAGGTTATCTATTCGATTGTTTTTTTTTTATGTTTGTTACCTCTACCCCGGTGTCAAGCTAATGCTACAGCAACCTTACTACAATATCTAATTACTAAGTTACTAAGTTACTGGCACCGACTTCAAAATTATAAAATCTTTGTAAAATTATTTTTCACTTTAAAGTTCGTTGTTAGACGTCGGTTTTTCTTTTTGTTAAAAATTAATTTATTGCTCCTATATATACAGTGTTAGACACTGCGTTCTCTATAAAGAGTAATATTAGATATATCATTTTAAAAATTCAGCGGTGCTTTGGAAACGGAAAATCTCTTCACTAGCTTCACTCTGCCTATCCTGCTATATGCGGGATACAGTGTGAAGCTATAAAAAAAAAGAAAAGTTGTGTTGTACTATAGTGATAATAGAAGCAACCCAATTAAACAAGGCAGTGTATAAACAAGACGCGCCCTCGCCATATGGCCGCACGTCATACTGAAATCTGTTTTTGTACCCACCTATAGGTATACCTATGGAATAATTTTCACATATCTTTCATAGTTAGTTAAAGAGTAGAAGAAGCGTTTGACTGTAAATGGTACAATTTCCTCTCGAAGGAATAAATTATTTTCATTTCCTCGTTCTAAAGTCGGTGCCGGTAAAAAGTCAAGCGCGGTGTTTCAATGCTTTGTTTCAATGCTTTGTTTCAATGCTTTGTTTTGAAAATTGGATGGAAAATGGGTAAGGGAATGTCTTAACACTAGGTTCCCTTTGGTAACCCTCATATAACAAGGTATACAGCGTGAACATTAAAAATTTTGCAGGTAGGACCACGCGATATCAATTCAAAAACAAACAGTTAAGATTTAAAAAAAATCCAAAAAATTATGAATTACAAATTTTATTAGTAAAAAAATCCTTTTTTTAACTAAAGCTATAAGTAACAAAATAATAAGTACGTATACATTAAATAACAGGGCCACGAGGCGCCGCGTGCGGCACACACGGGGACGACAACAGTTGGTTTTGTGGACGCTACACTGTGAAATGTGATAAATAATGCAGTTATTTTGTGAGTTTTGGTTCTTTTTTTGTTTAAACTAATAGAATCTCAAAGGAAAAAGATTTTTTTTTTTAGATTACTATTATAATTTACTAGCGGCCCGCCTGCGTGAACTACGTCCTATAAGTGACGTCCATGCAAAATTTGAGATTCCTAGCATTTGTAGTAACGAAGTTTCATACAAACTTTCAACTCCAAAAACAACCCCTTAGAAATCGAATATTGCAAATTCCCGTCTTAGCGAGCACCTACGTCCTATGAGTGACTCCTATGCAAAATTTGAGATTCCTAGCACATGTCGTTTCTGAGATTTTGTGATGAGTGAGTGACCTTTCGATTTTATACATATAGATAGATGAATGAAAACGGCATCTCAAGATTGATCTCAGAGTTGAGCCTAAGTGCCCAAGGTAAGTCTGATCACAGCCTACAGGTAAAGTGGGTGGGTTACAACGATTTGTTTAACGTAATATAAAAAAAGCCCACAAACATTACCTATTTATTGCGAATCAATAGTTTCTGAGATTAGCGCGTTCAACCAAACAAACTCTTTAGCTTTATACTATGAATAGGTATATATTAAGAGATATTAGGTTAACAAAACAACGAATATTAACAAAAATTCTCCAAATAAAACCATATGTCCAAAGTCACTAAGAACGAATGCAAACAACGTAACGGGTACAAATCCGTAATTATCCCGTTATATACGGGCACTAGTCCGGAAACGAGCTCGGCCACGCACCTGTAGCTGTACTCGTATGTACAGCGGTAATTCACAGATTTACTAGTTATTTGATTACGCATACTATTTAGGATTTTTATATATATAAATTGTAATAGCTAAATAACCTACAGAGAAGCCTCACATAGCAAGGGGTTTTCTTTCATAGCAAGGTGGGCAGAGAGAACCTAGTGTTAAGCCGCTTCGTTCCTTACTTTCCAGTCAATTTTCGAGAAATGCCGTACTGAATTGCGAAACTCAACGCCGCGCTTTGTCATTACATTACAAATCGAATCCACAATCGTCGCTTTTACAGTCAGAAAATTCCCGCCGACCAAACGTCATGGCCTTACGAACTATTTGTTATTAAAGTGCATAATAAACATTATATTGTCAAAGCTTCGAAGCTACGAATTTTCAACCAAAACATATATCCAAAGAAAGAAAGGTTTTAAATATAAACATATTTTCCCATATCTCATGAAATAAGTCACTTTTATAATAGACAATACAATATCGGCAGGGGTGACCAACTGTCGCCCGCATTAATATAAAGATCTTGTAGCATCTGGTATGGAACCGACGCTGAATCGATAAGCATTCGCTTTAAAAGTTACATTTTCACTATCTGGACTTGAAATTGGTTGAATTTTTCGGGATTTTTTTTTATAGTTATATTAGGGGCATTTACGTTTTTTTTTTTTATAAAAAAAATTGTAGATGATTTAGACAATAAATTGAGCTTGTTACCTATTGCATATTAGGTACGTGGGTAAAACTTAGTGATAAATCACTCTGTTCGCCTTTTTTTGTTAATAGCTTTTATTTAAAAAAAAAAATAATTTTTTTATTGCAATTTATTTCTAAAAACCTAACTTCTTTTGATGATAACGTATTTTCTGCTTTTGACGCATACAGTGGGTTCCATTCTCTCAGTGCGCGAATTAAGAATGTAATGCATAGTTTTCATCTGTATGTTCAAAATTTCCATCATTTTAATCCAGCCTTATCAAGAGACCCTTAAAAATTCAATTTTATACAATTTGATGTGATTTGAAAAGGTTTATTGTATTGACCCACATGGAATTTCAATTCTATATAATTTAGATTTAGGAGTAGAAAGGGCTTGTGTGACTTAATTTGAAAGTTTCCTATATATCACAACATTCAAAAGATAAATAAATAATTAAATAAGGAATAGATTCAATTTGCATTTTAAAATATATATATTTTAATATGCATATGTGAAGTACCTGTGAATCCATCAAAATAACGAAGATCTCTTTTTTATTTTATTTTTACCTTACATATAGAAGGGTAAATAGGGAGAACCTAACGATAGGCACCCTGTTCTTCGCTTTCCGCCCGAATTAAAAACATTACATTTTGAGTAGCAGTACTCTACGCCGAAATTTTCCCATTTAAGTTGGGAAATGTAAAATAAAAACTCATTCCCTCAAATTGGAATCAAAAGGAAAAACCATCAGGTTCGGAGACTCTGTGGTACTTACCACGACATGCTCTTTTATTTTCATAAAAGAAAAGTTGACACACCAAAGTAAAAAAAATACTTTTAACATATTCCAACAATAATAACCTATACAAATGGCACATTTAAATAACAATATGTACACAAGAAGTATAAATTAGCGGGTCTCAGCTGCCGCCGCGTGTCCGAGCGGGCAAACATTTATACGGGATGATTGCGGATTGTGAACGTGAATTATACTCTAGCTGTTTACATAGCACTGTTAATTGATCATTATTTTTTTAATGGGAGGCAGAGGGAACCTAGTGTTAAGTCAAGACTGTTCCCTACACACACGTCCCATTTTAAAGACGTCGCGTGTTTTTTTTTTAATCTTGTTAATTCACAGCCTTGAGAATTCACCTCTCAATACGCATCGCCTCGAGAATTTAGAGAAAGGGGGGGGGGGGGACGAGTGTGTTCTAATGAGAATGGAGTGTCTTAACACTAGGTAATAGGTTATTTCCGGGTTCCCTTTGTCTTAACTGCTACGTCCCGTACGTAGCAACGGGAAAGGAAATAATACGTGAAGTATCAAAATATTGTATATAACAGACCTTTTTACATATAAAAATCAGCATTTTTTCACTTTACGAGTTAAGCTTTAAACCTTTATCGATACCCAGATTTGGAATGCACCTGATGCTGCCCCTTACTACATAAAGTAATATTAATAAGTAAATATCGCAATGTTTACTATCCATTGCTTTTTTTATTATAACCAAAGATTTAGGCCTTAACACTTACGTTTATGTAAAAATCGTTAAACATTTTACACAAAAATTAAACTTCTTATTTATATTAATCAATATTTATTTAAATTGAAACTTTAAAAATGTAAACTTAGCAGATTTTACATAATTAAATTAGTACTAGTTTAGTTACACAAGTAAATCGCGCGACAAGCTTTTATGATCATATAAATTGTGTACAATGAGGTTATGAGTTGATAGTTTAAATTTAAAACACAAATTTTATTTTCTCCTTTTTAGAGTGTTTAAATAAAAGCTTTTTCTAAAAATGATTTTTTGCTCTTAATTTATTCAAGTTCAACATTACGATGGGAATTATTAAAAAAGATATATAAAATAATCCAAGTGCTCGAGGTGACTATGACCGCAAGTATAGTAAGCCTGCCTTCTAACATGGACTATCCAACGCGAGTATATTTTGTTCGAGTCAAACATTATTTCCTAAAGTTATCACGTTTAAATAAATAAAAATATTTTTTTATTTTGAACATTACCAAAAACCAATTTACTGTGTTTATAGTAGTAACATATTGTTGGTAATAATATATTTTATGCATTTCTACAAAACAATAATAATGTGAAGAAATACATTTTCATCATTCATTTTTAAATCAAGTTGTGTTCACACAAGGTTTGTTAGTTATGCTTGGAAATATTTCTAAATTGTTTTTTACTATTTGTATTTATTATTTTCAAACTATACGTTGCAATATTAACTCGCTAAGAATCTTTCAAGGACGAGATGCTGTTCCTGGAGAGTTTCCGTATGCAGTTTCTCTAGCTATGAAAACTATCGAAGGGACACAATCAGAAGTATATGAATTTCTTTGTACTGGGAGTATCGTTACGCCAGTATGGACATTGACTGCAGGACATTGTATTGAATACATACGCAGTATTCCTATCCCAAAAAAAACTAAGTCAACTGATTCTTCGCTGGTCATCCGTTATGCAATTAAATCGGAGAAGAAGCATCATGAATGGGGTGCCAGTGATATAATTAAATCTGTATTGCATCCTGGTTATAAACTGATAGATTATAAAGATACGCCTATGTCTATAATTAATGATATAGGTTTGCTGAAAACAAGTAAGGCGATAATTTCAGTGCTGGGTGTATTTAGCTCGGTTGATTATCGCACATTGTATGGGCACAAAGTTTCAACATTTGGCTTTGGATTGACTAAATCAGGAGACAGAGTAGACGATGCTCTGTCACTTAATAAAACACTTCAAGTATATGAAGCGATAGTTATTAAATGTTCTTGGACATTACTAAATTATGATTTCGTTAATACTATGCGACCAATATTTTGCTTGTCCTGGGAGTGCAATAAGCCTGCAAAGTCTTGTTCTGGAGATTCCGGAGGGCCTGTCATTCACTCAACTGGTATCATAGGAGTGCTTACAGGTGGTGACACTGGAGCTTGTGATACGATCGAAAGTGTATATCCTGCGGGAATGTCAACACCACTAAGCCCTTACCTTAACTGGATTGTAACACAAATAAGAGACACATGAATATGTAAATTCTAAATCATTTTTGTTTTAAGTTTCATGATAGATGTCTACGCATTAGCTAAAAGTAACGTTTGTGAATCCGAATATCAAACGGTGTATACATAGTGAGAAAATAAAATTTGTCTTTTAAATTTTAACTATCAACTCATAACCTCATTGTACACAATTTATATGATCATAAAAGCTTGTCGCGCGATTTACTTGTGTAACTAAACTAGTGCTAATTTAATTATGTAAAATCTGCTAAGTTTAAATTTTTTAAGTTTCAATTTAATTAAATATTGATTAACGCGACAATTACGACGTATTATATTTAGAATGACGTCACATATTTTATCGTGCATTGTCACCCAAAGTAAACGTGTATACAAAATTTCAACTCAATCGGTTGAAGATATCTACTTCAAAATTGAGCTCCAAGATTTCACCCGAACACACATACATACATTGCAAGTTAAATAAAAGTTTAAAAAAAAAACTCTCTTAATGCTCCTAATCAGTCAATTTATCTTTTAATCACTGAGTATAGTATATAGATTGTTTACTAATTTTTATATTCAGCCTCCATATATACATTAATAGGTATAGTTCTTAACACTAAGTTCCCTGTGTATCCCGCTATAGATAGCGGGTAACCCATCACTAAAATCTTACTACTTCTAAAACAACGAAAACTACTAGTAAAACCAAAATAAAAGAAAATAGAATAAGAAAAACTATTTACATTACACTGCACAATTCTCAAAAACTTTCTTAATCGAAACCTATTAGCAACAGGCGATGTACTCGCACATCGAATAATTTTCCAATAATAAAGATCGTACTATAACTCACCATTGCTTGTTTACTATTGATCGTTTTGTTAGCTCCGTTATAAGGTGAACAATAGTGAAGCAGTAATGTATGACGCAGTGGAAAGTGTTACGTTTCAATCTGTTACCTGGAAGACCAGGATAAAGAAAAAAACTTTTATAATATTGTCAATTATGTTACATTTGTCATATAAAATTAATAAAAAATAAAAAAACATAGTGACATATCACTTAATCTCCACTACCTTTAATATAACGAAAAAAAAACAAATTAAATTCCTAAATTCAAACTCATTACACTGAGCAACTCTCAAAAACTTTCTTAATCGAAACCTATTAGCAACAGGCTATGTATATAGAATAATTTCCCAATAACAAACAAAGTACGATAACTCACCATTGCTTGTGTTCTATCGATCGTTCTGTTAGTGCCGGTATAAAGTGAGAGGTAGTGAAGCAGCAATGTATAACGTGGTAGCAAGTGTTACACGTTTGGCTAGGCGAGGCGTCAGGTGTGGACGACGGGCGCGGGTTTGGCAAATTTTAATGAATGTCGACACTGATTTATTGTTGCTGGATGTGCTTATTTATATAAATAAACATAAATATATTATATTTTGTTTTACGAGAATTATATTTTATTTTTTTGGTTTTTATGAAGAGTGCTTGTTTGTGTCAACTTTGAGAGGATGTTTAAGTTACACTTAAAATGTAAATGTTTTATACTAAATTTACTTTGTTTTAGTAGTAACTATTGTTTTTTTTTTTATTTTAACAAAATTTCTACTCACGATAATAAAATTAATAGTAATAAAAAGGCGGTCAAGTGCGCAAAGAATATTTACAGATATTGATTGGTTCTCCTGTAATATTTGAGAAACTGTAAATACGTGAGAATTGCACCAAATGTGATGTGATGTGATGAAAAAAAACATTTTGAATAAAGAAAACTACGATCTCAATTCTCAAGCCACTTCCATCCTACACAGATCTCGAACGCCCGCCATATGCCACCGAGTGCCGTGTTATATGGATTTTCATTTAGGCAAACGTATAATATTCGTATTATAGCGCTTAGCGACAGCTAATGTGAATTTTTATGCTTAATTTTTAAAATAAATTGCCCTTTTTATATACTTATTATTTATAATTGAAAAGAAGGTTTGAACCCACACCTATACAACGTCCAAGCATTATAGACCGAAAATTATAACAGAATATTATAAGTTATCGCCAAATAACTTTCGTTCGTGGTATTTCTTTTTAAAAAATTATATAATAGGAAGGCTTAAACAAATACATAACGTCGGCTTAGAGTGTAAACTTGCTAACAGCCTATTAAAGAAATTATCAAGAGGCAAAAAATCGTCTTTAAAAACGATGAATACTTATATGTATTTGGCAGAAGGGTTTTACAGATTGGCAAGTTAATATGAATTACCTACTGTATGAAATAAAATATAATTGAAAAATAAAAAATAAATTAAATGTTTTTTTTACACTTTCGAATGGTATAACTGTATAACGTATTATAGACTGAGATCCGGCCGTTGAATCCTGCATATACGAGTTTTCTTAATTAAACCCATATTAATGAATAATACATGATTAGTAGAACCGATTACACCTGGGTTGCCTGGAAGAATTCTGCCGCAATCACCTTTAATTACATTTTTTCGTAACTCGTTTTTGGAGAAAATTGCACCCATACGTTTTTTATATGAATCGCACATCATTTGAAAGATAATCGCATAAGGAATTGGAAAATTAAGGGTTGCCAGCTCTCAGTCTGCCGCAAGTCTAGGGTTGCCTGGTTTAAAGATGTCACTAAATGTTAATAATTTGCACTCATGTGTTTTTTTAATGAATTATATATCAAATTAAAGCTTATTTTTTTCTGAACACTATAGAACAGGGTTGCCTGGAAAATTCCTGCCGCACGTAAATATTCGTACCAAAAAGATGGGCGCCATAGTTCTTTCTACGGATACGGACGGCGTTGTCAAATCAAACCAGCAGAGGGCGAAGAGAGAGAGAGATTGTTTATTGAAATGTAATTTTCCATATTTTCTTAATTAATAATAAAAATATCCGCAATAATTGTCACCTCTCATTATATTAAGGAAACATGTTGTAATTAATACCTTACAGTAGATCGATATTTGTAAACATTTACTTAATTAGATAATTTAGTTGTTTTAAAAGGGTTATTTAACTAAATATTATTATTTATAAAATATATTTTGCGAAGACTCAATATTATGGATTATTATTTTACTTGAAAAATAAGAATGATTTCATCTTTAAACAGTTTTCTGCGTGTACTTAATATGATTAAAATCATCATTTAACAGGTGAACAATTAGAATAAACATTGATTTTAAGATCGACCTTCTATTATATAATATTTTACTTTAAAACATAAGGCAGACCGCGCATTTCATCGTCTATTTTCATAGTCAAACGGAACCGGAATAAAATATTTCAAACGCTGGCAACCCCTGTTTGCGGCAGGAATTTTCCAGGCAACCCTGTTCTATAGTGTTCAGAAAAAAATAAGCTTTAATTTGATATATAACTCATTAAAAAAACACATGAGTGCAAATTATTAACATTTAGTGACATCTTTAAACCAGGCAACCCTAGACTTGCGGCAGACTGAGAGCTGGCAACCCTTAATTTTCCAATTCCTTATGCGATTATCTTTCAAATGATGTGCGATTCATATAAAAAACGTATGGGTGCAATTTTCTCCAAAAACGAGTTACGAAAAAATGTAATTAAAGGTGATTGCGGCAGGATTCTTCCAGGCAACTCAGGTGTAATCTGTTCTACTAATCATGTATTATTCATTAATATGGGTTTAATTAAGAAAACTCGTATATGCAGGATTCAACGGCCGGATCTCAGGGTATTACCTTCTCATCTTGAATAGCAGAATTTATGTTTCACTATTCCTAGATTCCCAAAACAATTTTTGTTGTATCATGGTGCAGTTGTCTTTTTTACCACTGCGACGAAATTAAAATAATTAATTTCCACACATGGGAATCGAACCCATTACTGAACGCGTTCACATTCAGACCCTGTGGTATTGACACGCAATGACCCCCAATTTATATATATGGTTTCTTAATTTATGTTAATAAAAATAACAAAATCATATCTTAACTAAGTTTTAAGATAAGTTTAATCCAAGAGATGACCACAAAAGTAAGAGAAGTTTGTAGTGACAATTGTATACGAAGTGCAAACATTGGAAAACTGTCATAAGAATAGTGTTGGACAGGACGAGACAGTTCCGCATCGATGTAAAATCGATATTTTTACTCTAAACATTTAGGTAAATAAGCATCTAATAAAAACCTGAATAAAAACCGATTAACTTAGCTCGAAAAGAAGAAATACATAATTTGCTAACCTAATTATTATCAAATCCGATTATGTAGCTGGGACTGTGGTAGTAATACTACTTATAAATCAACATACGTTGATTTTGGACTGAAAGAATGTCTCCGGCTTTCCCATGTTTATAAATATGGGAAAGCCGATCATTTTTTTAATTATGAATACACTGCCTTCACGCTGTAATTTGCATATACAGCGTAGGCATAGGCATAGGCGTATAGGGTAGGCAGGGAAACTTAGTGTCAAGACTCTCCATTTCCCACTTACTTAAAATTGGGAAATTTTCAAGACATTACATGTTGAGACGCGGAAGTCAACACCACGCTTTATCATGTAAAAAAAAACAATTCAGACTAGTTCCTGAGATCAGCGTGTCCAACCAAACAAACTCTTCAGCTTAATAATTAGCATAGATCGTATAGAAAACAATACACACACACACACTAAACACACACTGAAAATGTAAATTAACAACTAAAATTTGATCTCCAACACGGCGAGATCATTAAACACTTCAAGCGCAGGGTTAAGGAAGTGTCACCGCCAGTGTCTTGACGGTGGCAGCGAGTGTACGTCACGCTCATGTCACACTGACAGTGGATGCTGGGTTTATTAACTTATGTGGTTCTATATGCTAATATCTTTGTAAAATATATATTATTAGTTATTTATATCCAAATATATTATATAGGTTTTTATTGTATATATTGTTTTAATAACATTAGAATCACTGCGTGTCCTGCTACATGCGAGATACGGTGTAAAGCTATTTATAAATAAAGCTGAAAAGGCAATTAACTGAATCTCTTTTTATTATTATTTATTATTTATCTCTCTCCTTTAGTGAAACATTATCTCTTTTTTATCAAATTCTGGTGTTCTCTATACAACGACGTGACGTTCCGCTGCCAAGGTAAAAATAACACTAAAAGATGAATAGTGTTTTGTTAATCATGGAGAGTAGCTCTGATTTGTGGTCCAAGTATAAGCTTAAGATCCCCCCCTTTTGCAAATCAGAAAAATATAGTAATATCCTTATAAGAAGAACTTGAACCCACTGTTGTATACAATTCAGGCCTATCTGAACTACAACGTACAACGGACTCAATATTTTATTTATTAAATTTTAAGTGTTTTTTGAAACAAATCATGTCAAAAGTTTCACAAGCGCAACACACAAGATAGTTTACCGATTTTCGTTCGATTATTGCACGTATTAAAAGTGAATGCGCATCACTAGTGGGGGGTAATGGGCCTGTCAGCGGCATGCCGTCGACACTTGGAGCAAAGGATTACAGGTCGGGCGTCAGGGGGAGGCCACTACCAATGTTTACTTAGTTTTGAATTTGATTGAACGACTGAAGAAATATTGTTTAATTGTCGTGAGCTTATAAATTTATTGGTGAATATTCTGAAAAAGAGCAAGAGTTTTCGATTTTCTTTTCTTTTTCGATTTGAATTTTCTTTCTTTTTCTGTCTTAATCATTTATTTAAGCTAATACAAATTGATATTCTACACTATACAAAGAAAAATAGTTTTATAGTCAACGTATAGAGGAGGTTCAAATTCCGCTACGTGCAATTGTTTATACGTTTTCTAAGGAAGTATTTTACCAATTTCGTTTTCTGTGTATAACTTAATTTCTGTATCTAACATTCAAAAAAACTCTCTCTCTTCTCTAATACTAGACTTAATACATTTTTTTTCCTTTTTTTTATGGAAAAAGGATATATAAGGCAAACGAGCGTTCGGGTCACCTGATGAATTTTGTATTGAAGAAAGTTAGCTGTTAAGAATGCCTAAAGTTAATTAGTTGAAAATTTTATTATTGTGCGTGATATATAGTATGAGTGCGCCATACAATATGCAATATCTCGAAAATTAGGCGAAAAATTAGGAAAGGAGTGTTTTAACGCTAGGTTTTTTTATTTATTTGATTTTAATTTTCTAGTGGCTATTACATTTTTAAATGAATAATATTACAAGCACAACATAGTACATATCAATAATGTATAGCCGTTTGAAAGCAAACACTACGTACTTATAGTGTCCGGCTTTACAACCATTTAAACATTATGCACTGAACATAAAAGGTACAATATGAACAAAAACGTAGTAACAAAAAGAAATGGAGAACAAAAACATTTACATAATAATGACAATAAACAAAAACTATGTAAGACCTTGCAAAACATTGTTACGTCCCTACAGGTTCCCTATGCTGTATGAGGGATATAGCGTGAAGCTAAACATATCTCCACATATGTCATTGTCAATAGAAAGTGTGAAAAAGTAACTAAAATTTTTTATAAAATATAATGGAGAAACTTTTCATTAGGTTCCCTCTTCAAGATTTTGCAAGACAACGAGTAGTTGTCAATCTATAAAATACCTTTATTTTCAGCTTCACGCTGTATCCCAGTAGTCAGAGGGAACGTAGTGGTGAGACATTCCGTTCTCCACTTTCCGCCGATTTTTTTAGGCATTGCGTGTAGGTTAGAGGAACTCGACGCCGCGTTTTGTTTTATTACCAGAGCTAAGTAATGAGAAAATGTTTTAAGCCAATTTATAAAAGATAATTTTAATAATTTATAATTAAATATTATATTCCATCGTAGCACAGCGGCACCGCGTCTAACTGGAATCGCGACAGTAGGTTCGATCTCACCCGTGGAGAATAAATTATTTTCCTTTCCTCACTAACACTAACACGGCAAAGTGCGCCATTGACTTAAAAAGCAATTCTAAATATATTCAATAAAACATAATTACACATTTCGTTTCCAAACCAAACTGAAATCCAAGTTCTTTGAAATCTGCAACTAAGTGTTCAAACAGTGCAGTTGCGCCAAACATTTTCGTAAAGTACTTTTCCATCGATAATTGTAATCCTTCAGGGGGGCGCCATCTGCGCCACCCGCTGTCAACCGCAGCAGCGCTTTGTTTATTCGAGCTACCCAAATTGATTTCTATGATATATTCTATACCAACATTATATATAATATTCGTCGTTGAATTCCGACAGTCAACATGCAATGTCTCGAAAATTCACCGGGAAGTGGGGAAACATAGTGTCTTAACACTAAATTCCCTGTGCCGCAACTACTTTATGCGAGATACAGCGTGAAGTGAAGAAAAAAATAGTGTTTTCGGTTAAAATCATGTTAAAAAGTATGTTTTTAGGTCGATGATTGTAATCCTTCAAAGGAGGCAGCATCTGCGCCATCCCCCGCCTGTCAACCGCAGGCCTCGCTTTATTTATTTGAAGCACCCAAATTGATTCGTTTGATATGTTCTGTAATTTAGTTTTTTTTTTCTAGTTTTCATCAAGGTTTACGATCCCTGACGTGGGTCATCCTTTTGTGGAATTGATTAAAATGTTGTAGTTGCTTAGTATTTAATTTAGTTAATTTAAATAAATCATTTTTTTTATAGGTTCATCATTCATCCCGCATATAGCAGACAAACCAAAGGACACCTAGACCTAAGATATTCCATTCCCCACTTTCCATCTAATTTTCGAGACTTTGCCTATTGAGTGAGAGGCAGAACTCAACGATCCACTTTGTCATTTGTTCATTTTTCGTAGGAATCGAACCTACAACCATCGTGTTTACCGTCAGGAGCTGTGCCGCAGAACCACGACGGCCATTGAGGCTTCGTGGTTCATTTTCTACAACCTTACGCGTTTAATATTCGAAGTGTCTTTACCCCGTAGCAGCAACCACTCTCATGTTATTAGAAAGATAAAGAAACAAAAATATCAACGCTCACATACAAATGCAAAAAGCCGAATCAAAACCAAGTTCATTAAAACCAACTATCAAACGAATATCTGCACACGAAACGGAAAAAAGACAACACCTTAATTATACTTCCGCGTAAACTCTTCATACCTGAAAGGATGACGTCCAAAAACCTCACAGCTAATCGCATAACCTTTTATCTGTATGGGTTTACGTCTGTGACTATACTAAAATTAAAAAACTGAAGAGTTTGTTTGGTTGAACATTCTAATCTTAGGAACTACTGGTTCAAATTAATAAAATGTTTTTGCCTTGGATACTCCATTTATTAATCATCCTTGTGTTTACTGATACCACGGGCACTTAGAATGTGTATGTACAACTTTAAATTAATTCCATTCGACCATAATGGCGAAGCCCATGGGTTTAGGAATAGGGGGAGCGTATGGTCCGTGCCCACCCCAGAACAGACTGGGAGGCACCAGAATTTTTTTTTCCCAAAAAAATAACAACATTTACACGATCATATCTGTTCACAGCTAAAGTCCAGGCCTTCACCAGAAAATATCAGCAGATACGCCCATAGCGAAGCCGCAGCTAAACGCTAGTGTTGTACCTGTATAGCCATACAGCTGTATAGCCGTGTGTCGAATAAAATAAATCCGTGAGCTATAATAGAGCTGTCACGCACATGTACAGGCAAAGCAAAAGTTTGATTAAACCAAACCAATCAGCTAACTCCCAATCCAATAATAGCGTGGGAAAGGTGAGTTAGGAGTTGCGTTCCCTGGAAAATAATATGAATTTTGTTAATAGATGGTATAATAGTGTGTATCATAAGCGATGGTTGTCGGTTCGATCCTCACTCGTGGGATAATTATTAGGATCTAAGATTTTGGAAACAGAACTTGATACTAGGTTTTCTCTGCCTATCCTACGTTCCGGACACAAACGTAAAGCTTTTTTAGTAACTTAGAGAAAGTAGCGAATTCAATTCTTGTTTGGGGCAATGTTTCAAAATATTTCCTTTGTACACACGCTATGTGTGAAACGGCATCAATGCAAGAGCATTATGAAATTAATTAATATTTGATAGTATTTATTGTTTAATAGCTTGGTTTTTTGATGACTTCATTTTTTTAAATAACTTTTAATACATAAAAAAATATAATTATTTTGTTTTTGTCAATATCATTATTTAACTTTTAAATACAAGTAGAGGACAGTCGTAGCGCAGAGGCACAAATGTGCGACTGTAAACGCGACATATTGTTGATTCGATTCTCGCTCGAGGAAATGAAAAAAAATAGTTTCATTTCCTCGCCCTGGTAACTAGGCAAAGCGTAGCGTTGAGTTTCACAACTAAAACACACTATCTGAAATTCCGTCAAAAAATGGTATTTTCCACATAGAGTTGAACTAAAAAAAAATGAAAATTCTGAATAAAATCACAGTTCAATACATTTGATGTACCTACAAATTGTCTTTCCACTACCATTCAAAAGTAATACCAAAAATGATTGCACCGAGATGCGGGCGCCGGCATCTCTTATCTCGCGGTGTGGTCTAATTGATAAATTAATACGACTAACCACGCCCGCAGCTTTGTCTACGTTGACTTAAGGGAACATTGTCGCGTTAGGGAACGTTATCTAGAAGAATTTATTATTGTTTCTATAGCGTGATAAATTCGACATGGCCATGGAAGAGCACGGATAAAATATGTTAAAAGCATCCCGCGCAAAGCCTCTGTCTACAGAGGGAATTTAGTGATAAGACTCTCCTTTCTTATTAAGACACTTCTGTTATCCACTATCCGCCGAATTCTCGAGGCGTCTTTGAGGCGCTTTTCTTTGTTTTGTTTAATTATTTATAATTTGTTTTTACAGAATATTAAAAATAATAGATCCTCGTAGTGCAATGGGATATTATCTCAAAAATCGAGCGGAAAACGACGTAACAGTCTCCTTATATGCGGGTAAAATAGTAAAATAAAAAAAATATTATATAAAAAATAAAATTATATTAATAGCATAAACAAAAATACCAGCTTTCGATATCAATTGAAACATATACGCAACATATAGCATAATTATATACTTTCAAAATTAAAATTATTAAAACATAATAATTTTCACATAATATTTCGAGGACAACGTATAGGCGTTACTATGTTATAGAGTTATGTATGTAAGTGAGTAGGTCAGTATCCTTGTACCAATAATATAATGAGAGTGACGGTATGTGGCGGTGTTACTTAAATTTATCAGCGGACTGCGGGCGAGGTAAGCAAGAGCATACGGGTAGGGTAACGATAGCAAAAAACGTATGAGTTTAAATTTTTGAATGCGTTTTTCTTTGTTTTTTGTAAGATGTGAGGGAATTTAACGATATGTGTATTTTTAATTTTTTAATTAAGAAACTTTCAATAGATATAATAGTTCGGATATAGGATTATGTTTCAGCTTCGCGCTTAATTCCACGAAAAACAGACAGAAAAATCTACACACTGTTGTCTATTTTCTAAAACAAGACTGTGTGTTTAATACCAGAGCTTAACTCTGTGCTTTTTCTTGTTACCAGAGCGAGGAAATGAACATAACTCGGGGAAATTCCGAGTGGAAATTACACATACAATCTTTGCGTCCACAGTCACACCCTGTGCCTATTCTAACCCAACCTTCTATGTTTAATCGACTTGTTTTCTCAAACAGGAGTTTCTAGATTCGTATTATTATTCATTTCCTATTTTATGATAAATTTAAAACTACACGCAAAAATAAAATAATAATATTACTTAATACAATATTTTGCTAACGCTACCAAAGCCCGCATCCAGAGATATAGGCTAGGCTGTTTGGCGATTAATCTTCGTTTAATACACATCGACGCCTATCTGCTGACCGGAGGCGTTCTATTATCATTTATTTTATTTATATTGTTTTATACATAGGCCTAGTATTATTTAAAAGACCGTCTTGGCATAGTGGTAGCGTCTGACTGACACCATGGTTTTGGGTTCGGTTTTGTCGCTTTGGTAACAAAACAGCGCGACTTTGGGTATGGGCACTCGCCACTCGATTATCCTGCTATATGCAGGATACAGCGTGAAGTTAATAGTTATTGATTCTATTTTTAATTAGAGTATTTATTTTTAATGGAGTACAGCATTTATTTTTGAAAAGTGTGTACTTAATTACAACCTGAATTCCTAGTAAATCATTGTAAAACGAACACTATTTTTAATCAATCGATAAATAAATAAATTGTCTGTATTCCTGGAGAACGGAGTGTCTACGGATTAGATTTTGTCCTAGCCTACTATTATATAAAGTTCTAATACAATAATATAATTAATTTAACGTAATTCTATTGAAAATTAAACAAATTATATTAAAATTTAAACTTTTTATAACAAACAAAAAGGCTCAACTTTCCCCCAATACACTTCCCAAGTGTCGCATCACGAGCTCGACGCGTTGCGAGCATCTGTACCCTGCACGGTACAGCGCGAGTGGACACAGCTGGTCTCCCAACACAAAATATACACCCTTAATTACAACACAAATGATATATTGCATACAAATACTAGTACTGCGTTATTAACAATGATTTTGGGAAAAAAATCTAATTAAATTAAATTAGCTTCACGGTGTATTCCGCACACAGCAGGGTAGGCAGGAGAAAGCAGGCAGGAAAGTAGGCAGTGTTAAAACACTCCGTTTTCATTACTCCGCTTTAGTAGAAGTGCAGCATTGAGTTACGTAACTCAACACACAATGTATTGAAACTGAATCTGGAACGGACTCTCTTAAAGGTTTTCCTTGCCTAGCCTTAACTGCAGGAAAAAGCGTGAAGGTGTTTTCTCTATCGCTACCCCGCTAGGGCTACAGCGTAAAGCTAAGTACCTAAGCAAGTAAATTTCTTCGTAGCTATAATCGAACGCAATACCACCTTTAACACACTCAGGTACACGCTCCCTAATCACGAGACTGTAGTGATCAAGTACAGTAGATATACATACATAAAAACATTAAAACAAAAAAAGTTAATTTTAAATCAGTTTATAAACAAAGTTTTATTATGCGGTTAGTTTGTAGTGCACATGGGAGGATGCGGCGTTATATTTATTTTGCAACTTGTGTATGTACCTACTATATTATATGTACTAATATTATAAAACTGAAGAATTTGGTTAAATGCTCTAATCTCATGAAGTTCAAATAGATTTGTTTTTCTATCTGGTAGTCCACATACCACGGTGGACCAAACTGCGGTTAGAGTTACTTACATGGAGAATTTAGAATGTCTCAGTGTCATATGCAACCATTGGTTACTTGGAGAATCCACAGGTAAAGGGTATATTATAAGTTATCATGTCAATTTTTATTTAAGCATTACTAGCGACCCATACGCGGCTTCGCCCGCTTGTTTGTGAGGATAGATGTTTTTTCCACTTTCACGCAATAGTTACTAAATGGATTAAATAGATGAAACTTTACAACAATATACTTTATATATCAGAATGACACGTAGTCTATAATTTATCTATAGATTTTTTGTATAATTTAGTTATAATATAACTTCAAGCGGGCGAAGCCGCGTGTGAGTCGCTAGTTTATAATAATAGTTAGACAGGATAATTAAAAAAATATGAAAATGATTGAAATTCAATAAAAGAAAAATGATAATCCAATCACAAGAAGCCGAGAGGGGAATACTAGTAACATAATATATTAGCTAAAACAAAGAAATAATCATTTTGTAAAGTCGGTTAGAATTGAAAAGCAACACCTGTGCACACAGCAGCGCGTGCGTTACAGACACTTGGTACGCTTGGTTCTTTGAAACACAATACTCGCGCGGCGGCTGGCGACATGCTTATTATTATAAGTTTTTTTAGCTTCAGCAGAGGGAACCTCGAAACCTAGTGTTGAGACACTCCGTTCCCATTAAGACCCTTCTGTTCCCCACTGAGCGCCAAATTCTCGTTACCATAACGACCAACTTTCACCTTCAATTCACTAGAGGGAATGTAAGAAGCAAAACCGCGGCGTTGTGTTCCGCCAATCCACACACCATAGTAAATATGATTTATAAAGGTTTATTATGACGGTGGCTGGACTCGATCTGTATTGCGTGTACTCGTTGTATTGTTTTGTGGGCTTCATGTTTGGAAGACGTCGCCACTTCCTTCGTCTATTTTATGACTTAACATCTGTTTTTGTAATTTTACATTTAGCTTATTTTTCGGTCATTCACTGGAAAATAAACTGAGAAATAAGAATTGTTATATCCTAAATGGATATAAGAATATCTTTAAAAACCTATCGTGGCTCAGTGGGTCATTAATTGTGATGATTGCTGGTTCGATATCCGCTCCGGAAATAATACCACATTATTTATTTTTCATTTCTCGGTTTTTCCACTAAAAACGCAATGTCTTGAATTCAAGTGGATAGTGAAGAACGAAGTGTCTTGTCATTCATTTCATTTTATATTAACATTGAAACGTATATATAATATATTTTTGAGACAAATAAATTCTGCGTGTTGAGTGGCGGAACTCAACGCAGCGCTTTGCTTTTATATATACCAATTTATATTCATACAATGTTCAGAAACCCTGAAGTTTACTGTAGATGCCTGTGCAGACTTGATTTTAAAATTTTATTTAATTTTACATACTTCAGAGAGCGAGTGTACAATACGCAAAACCTCACACAACCTGACTTCAGGAGGGCCACAACTCGTTGGCTGTACTGTACTAGCTACTAGTCCATACAGCACCGACCGAGCGAGCGAGCAGGTGCGACGACGTAAGTAATTGTTACGGGACTCCAATAACCGGTGGACTTTTCTACGGCTTAACCTTATTTATGTCACAGACATATCATTCTATAGAATATACTCATATATATATAAATTTATACGGGAGATTTGTGGCCGTCGCGGTGCAGTGGTGTCCCACCCTGTCTCATTGTTGTTTATGGTACTGAATTTGATACCACTGGAATCGAGGGAATAATTATATATAATATTTTCTTCTTCCATTGAAGCACAGAAGATGAAAAGGAAAATTAAGGTTCTAAATCAATGTAATCAAGAGATACGAGAATTATGCATCGTTTTTACTGCATTTTGTATGAAACTCGCCGGATCGTCAAAATCTATAGAGTACTTGGATTGTGGACTTACAGTTATGAAATTTGGCACGAAGTGAGAACATACAATGCAAATAAAGGAAGAAATCGGAAAAATGGTAATTTATATTTATATTAGATAGATAAAACCTAAGCAACTTAAGCTTGTGAACTTTTATAAGTTATACTTGCCGATGACCCACAATCCTGAAATGAATATGGAACCCTCGATGGGCGAGTCCGACACGTATTTGACCGTTTAGTTATTTATTTTGAATTTAGAAAAATAATTAAAACAAACATTATTTAAATTTCGTGTTACATTATCATTCAACTGTGTAAACCGCAGGAGGGCAAGCTCCTTGGATTGGAAGTACGAAGCTGAAGCAACGAGAAAAAAATATATTTTAAAATAAAAAAAAACCATGGAATTGTTACGCGACGTCGTATATGCGGGAATGTTTAAATTACAATGCGGGTGACCGACGAGCCGAGGTGGCGACGGATGCGGGCTAATGCCAGATTTACGACTATATATGTACCTGCATATACAAGTAAAGCAGAGAATATATATATATGATATTTGTTTAAGCTTCACGTTATGCATATAGCAGCAGAGGAGAAAGAACCAAGAGTTGAGACACTCCGTTTGACACTTTCGGTCGAATTTTCAAGACATTGTTGAGAAGCAAAACCCAACACCACGCTTTATCTCGTTGCCAGAATGAGGAATTAAAAAATTTAAATGCCTCAAGAATTCGGCTCTAAGTTGGGAATGGAAGTATCTTAATGAAGACAGAGTGTCTGAACACTAGGTTTTTAGGTTCGCAGGTTCCCTTTGCCTACCCTGCGATGTGCGGGTTACAGCGTGAAGCTAAAAAATAACAAAAGCCATCCACAAAAAATGTATAGTGGAGATTGAACACACAGTCACCGAGTAAAGAATTTGACACTTACGGCCTAACAGGTGCGAGTTCAATTCCAATCAGGGCAAAAATTATATACTATCTTATTCTGCCGAAATGGTGACTAATTTTACGATTTAAAATATATATCACAATAATATAAAAATAAGACAATATTATAAAAAAAAACTCGCGTACGCGAGAGGGCTTAATGGAGGCCTGGCAGCGCGCAGGTGGCGCCTGTCGCTTATGAAATCTAATAATATTTTATTTATTTTCACCAATACCGACTTACATTTTTTTGTATTTTTAAAATATTTATTAAAATAGTACATATATGTATATATAAAAAATTGCAACATTGTACCAAAAATAGCATAAATGAATTAATTGTTACGATCAATCAAATAAAATGATTTAGATTACCATATTTAGGAAGCCATTAATTTAGACGGGCAAAATATCGAAAATTGTTTGATGAGTATTTTTTTTTTTATACTCTACACTCTGTCATCTTTAGTCGTATCATATTCACATTTGTTAAATGTAATATAGAATCTGACACATAATTCTGATAGAAATCCTTCTGAATTCTGATAAAACACTACTTCTATTACACTTGCAAAAAACATTGCATGTTTTGCGTAATAAAACCAATTTCTACAAATTTAATATCTCTTATAAGATTCGTACCCACCATTCGTCTATTAGACATTTACAATTCGCCCTAAAAGGGCTAGGGCCTAGGGCTTGTGGGCAAAACAATCACATTTACAAAATCAACATAAAATAAGAAAACGGAACGCTCTAAATCGTTTGAGCAAGACGTTATTGGTAGCAGCTGTGTCACAGGTGGCGCCTCAAACCTAATAATATTTTATATTTATTTTACTCATATTGTACAGAGGACAGACAGTGTTCAGTACACATATTTTAATGGTTTTCAGGCATTATTGATTACTTTAGGTTACTTTTTTGCAAGTAGTAATTAAAAATATACAGATTGTAGTTATTTTAATATTTTTGATAATTAATGATAAGTACAAATAACGCGAAGATAGATGACTTAAATACAAATTAGTAACTAATAAAAATTAAACATTATAAACATATTAAAGAAGTTTATGAAAAGAATCATCTCAGTGAAGTTCACATGCAATATTAGATAAACAATATTAAGATGTATTGATATATAATCAATTAATAGTTGATACGCTAAGATATTTATCTAAATAAAAAGTGATATTATTTAATTACATGTAATTGTGCGGGTCTTAAAGTATCGGTATATGTATGGATTTTTTTAAAGTCATTCCTGTGTAATTGAATAATTAAAGTTGAATTATAGAAATTTTAAGTATAAAAAAATCGCACATTGCTTTACTTATAAGTTAACTACAATATTTCTATAGATTTATAAACGATTGCGATTCAAATATAAGCACGAAATTTGTACTCTCACATTATATAAATTTACATTTTAAAAAATTCAATTGTTTTTTCCACAAACAAATAAAGCTCAATTTTAATTATACGATTAAACGACCAAATTTATACTATTATACAATGAAAAGGAGAGAGAATGAGAAAATAAAAAAAAATTACCGCTAACATAAAACACATCCTTTAATTTATAGCCGGACGATAAATCCCACTCACCTCAACGTTTTGACAGCTGACAGCGACCAGATTTGACATACACGAAATTAATCACACACAGAATAAAAATAAACACAATAAAACGAACAAAAACAGTTATTTAATTAAATAAATAATAATAAATTTAGCGATTCGCGTGAAAATTTCACGTTGGGATAATTTCATAAACGTGTGAGCGGTAACGCGGTTAGATCTCGACTGAGGGCGGGAAGCCCGCCCGGCGATAAACTGATTTTTTTTACAAAGCTGTTGTAGGGCGGCACTTGTCGTTTGTTTTTCAGCCAACGCTTTACGCTTATGGGGTGAGAATTTTGCTGGATTATAAGTTTTGTAACTTTAAATCCTTTTCTGTGTAAATTTTATATATTTTTTTATTCACTTCGTATTTTCCTTTTTTTGTGTCTAATGCATACATTATTGATTTTATTTAGGGGCATGCCATGTTTTTATATATTGTAAACTTTTATAATAACTCTCTATCAAATATTTTATAGAAAAAATTGAGAACTTTTATACAGATATGGTTAAAAATAATATAGATTAAAAATTGTCTTATTAATTGAAAACAAATGTTTTTTTACACATTAATATTGTACTTGTAGGGCGACACTTGTCGTTTGTTTTTCAGCCAACGCTTTAGCGTATAGGGTGGTTTTTTTGCAAATAGGGTGAAAATTCAGCCTAATTATAAGTATGGTGTTTTTAAAATGCTATTCTGTCCAAAATGCATTTTTTTTTTGTTTTCGTATTTTACTCTTAATGTCTCATAAAAATGCATGCCTCTGAATAAAATCAAAGTTTATTAAAAATGATTTCTGTGCTAATAAGATTAAAATAATATATTAAAATAATTGAGTACGACTGCCTAGTAATTTTGACTAACATTTATAATCTACAATTAATTAAGCGCAGAAATATTATACGAATAATATTAGTATAACGCGGGAATCTTAGGAACTACCAGCTTGAATTGAAAATATCATTTTGTATTAGATAGTCCATAATATTAAGGAAGGCTAGAGGCTATGTATTTTACGCTGTTACCAATAAATTGCAGTAACAATAAAATTGTATGTAACAATAACGGCTAAGCTTGAGAGCTTCCGCGAGCATGTTGGACAACTTTTTGTTATTTCTATTTCACTAAGCGGACGAAGCCGCAAGCAAAACTAGTATACAATAATATAGATTTTTATTAATGCTCAATAGCCAAAACTATTATTAACATAACCAGTTGCTTAAAATTAAATTGAACCAGTTAGCTATATAATAATAATAATTTAACCATTTAAATAAGCTTTTAACTACGTAGCTATTTGTAGTTTCGCGCTCCGTTCTCTCTGCCTACCCCATTAGGGATAAAATGTGAAACTAAATAAGTAAATTTACCCATTTAAGTATACATTATAATATTGCATTTAAAATAAAATGATTGATGGATATAAAATTAAAACTTTAAGTCAGTCGTTTCTTCTATTATATAAACTATTCTTTATAAGCTTTTCCTAGAAAAGAATATTTCGAAACTAATTGAGATTTAAATTTTGTCAGAACTAACGTAATTAGGACGGTGTGACGGTTGAAGGTTCAATTCCCATTCGGTGAAATAAATTATTTTCATTTTCTACCTCTGGAACAAGAAGAACGCGGCGTGGAGTTTCGCCACTCAATAAGCTGTTATTTCTTTTATTTTCAGTCTCAATATCTCTTTTTACCATAAAAGTTTATTTTTTTTAGAGCTTACTAAGAAAAATAATTTAAAATAAAATCGATATGTTTTTCGAGTCTGACGTATGATATTTAATAATGCTTGATCAATTCAGTTACTGGATTATGAAAATTCGATTAATTATGTTCGATTATTGTTTGTTTGGCGCCGAAAAAATTTTGTGGGGTGTTTATTCGTCGAAACCTCTTCCTTTTAAAATGAATGTATTTTGACTAAATAAAATGTAAAGATTCATCACCGTGTCTCTAAACAAGCTTAATAAATCAAAATTAAGAATAGAGTTTAAAACCGTATTTCTTCTAGAAGAGAACTGTCTTCCAATTAGTTTTCAACTGTTTTAGACCTTCACGCTGTACCCTGCGTATAGCAGACTAGACAGAGGTAAACTCTTATGAAAATTACACTTCTTTTTTTTAAATTCCCATCAATTCAAGAAAACAACCTGCCTTTCATCTACGGTAGCGCCATAGCTAACTGACATCTGGTCTTAGCGTGACGAGAGTTGATACAACTGTTCTTGGTTTGTTCAGGTGGCGTGTGTTGTCGTTTGTTCACAATGGCCGGCACGCGCCAACGAGTGGTAACTACGCTGAAATTATATTTAATCTGTTATTTATATAGATTTTATGCTCTTTTTTTGCTGTTTTCTTATTGATTTACATTAATTACCCACTTGTATTTGTTTTTTGTGTTTAGGTACTTATGTAGTGGAAAATAAAAGAAATAATAAAAAAAATATAAATGAACTTACAAAACTCGACAAAATTCTGTTTATAACATTAGTTTTGTTTTATCATATAATAATAAGATTATTATTATTTCTTGACATACAATCCTAAATGTCACAAAGATATTAGGTGTCGCGTTATTGTTAAAGCATCTGTTGCCCTGGGGCCACAGCGTGCAGTGCAGGGCGCGCGCGTCGATCACAGGCGGCGGCATGAATGAGTTATCTAGGTTTCTAGACTTTCATTTCAATGAACTATGAGCTTTTAATAGTTATTCTTTATGTAGCTTCCGCATTTGAATGGTGTAATGAAAGAGAATAGTGATATATTACTTTACAATTTTGATGTAATAACTAAGTAGGTCGTAGCGTAGTGGGTCAGAATCTGACTGTAAATACGACGGTTATAGGTTCGGTTCCCACTTGCTCGAATTAATTGTTTTCATTTCTTCGTTCTGGTAACAAGACGTTGAGTTTCACCACTCAACACGCAGTGTTAGAAAACTGGACAGAAAGCGGAGAACGAAATGTCTTAAAAACTCTAAGTAGATTCTATTTATAGATTCCAGCTGTTTCTACACTAAGCAAATGTATTTCGCATAATAAATAATGAAAAACCGCTCCTAGCTGCTACTTGTAGTTTGGCAAATGTCAAATCTATTCATATTTTACAATCACAAAGATTTGAGTGAACTCAATTGTAAACTATCGAAAATATTTAAAAAATGAGCTTCACACTGTATCCCACACACAGCAGGGTAGGCATAAGGAACCTAGTGATAAGACACTCCGTTCCCCACTTTCTGTCGAATTCTGGAGGCATTGCGTGTTGTGTTGCAGAATACAACGCCGCGCTTTGCCTCGACACCAGAGCGAAGAAATGGAAATATAAATTTAAATAAATATTTCATCTCATCGAGTGGGGATCGAACCCACAACCAGTCGATTTTACAGACACACTTTGTGCCGCTGCGCCACGACTGACCGACAGTAATAATATTCTGTTAAAAATTTGAACAATTTCGTTATATTAGGTACATGTTAGGTTTCCGTGATAATTACTTAAGAACAATCCATAAAAAATAAGATTAATCATTTTACAATAATAATATTCTATTATAAACTTAATAATTTCATTATATACTTATGTATTATATCTAATAAGAATCACGGAAAGGAAATAAAATAGCGTAATTAAAACAACATCAGAGCGACATCTGCGCGGACGTGACGTCACGCTACGGCCGCCATTTGCATTTTTTTCCCGCCATGTCATGTAGTGGCTTACGAGGGAAATATAGTTTTAGGTTTTGTATTTATGATACGGTACGTGGGTAATGGACGTGACTGTATAGATAAAATGTGTGTGTATTTTTTTAATTTCTATTTATAACTCTAAAAACTTTAATTATATTTTTGTTATATTAGAAGTAGAGACTTAGAGTAAAATTTTATTTCAGAATAATAATTTCAGCATAAACTTTGACAGAGATGCCGCCATTTTGCGTAACAGGTCGGATATGTCACTTATAAAGTTTTTTTTCCGATGTGTTAATCGCATATCTTCCGTTCTACGTGACATCTGCGAAGTGACTTGTAACACGCCTAAAATCCGCAAAAAAACAAATGAAAAGATATTTTAAGTAATAAGGTCTTTTTAAGGCGCAGGAGTACAAAGTGCACCTCATGCCTGTAAATGCGATTGGTTGTGGATTTGATCCGCACTCGAGGAAATTAAATATTTATTTACATTTATATTTTCATTTCTTCGCTCTGGTGTCGAGGCAAAGCGCGGCGTTGAATTCGGTGGAAACTAGGGAACCAAATGTCTTAACACTAGATTCCCTCTGGCTACCCTGCTGTGTGCGGGATACAGCGTGTAGCTGATGTTTAGATTACTAAAAATAGTGCAAATATATTATGTTGATAAAATCCGAATAATTAAAGTTGGTCAGTTGGGCTGTGTTTGCATTTTTTTAAGAATCCGATATTTTTCGAATAATTACAAATTTCTAAATATCTGCTGAACTACTGGAATATATATTTATTACTGAAACGTACATGGGAGTAAAATGAAAAGTTACTCAGGTACCCAACTACCGTTGATCCGTCGATCGAGTTACACACTATATTTAGATGCTACGAGGGACTTTTTACTCGACGATATGTACATAAGTACATACTGAGCTAATATAAAAATTTATGAGCAAACACAAAAAGCGCATAAAATTATTCAATTATAAATCTAAAACTAGGTACTTATATTGAAATATGTCAAATGAAAGAAAGTTTTACAATATAATTGCAAAATGGTGAGTAGCTAGACTGGATTGGCTATATTATGTAGTTTAAATTTGTTAAAAAATCATTTTAATATATTTTCAATAAACCTTAGGTATTAACAAATGGGTTCGATTCAAACTCGTAGGAATTGAAATTTCCACGCAACAAATAGGCGCGGCGCAGTGTTCCGCCTCTCTGTTGAGAGGCAACGCTTCGAAAATTCAGCGGAAAGTGTCTCAATGGAAACGGAATGTCTCGTAACACTGGGTCCTAGGTTCTCTCTATATATCATATCCATAGTGTGATGCTAAAACAATAGTATTATTACAATTGAGAAGTAACGCCACGATACTTTTTTGTACATCTTATCCATTAGAAAAGTATAAAAAAGTTTTTCTTTACAAAACAGTGCATAATGTAAATAAAGTTATTGTAATTAGTAGATTTATAACAATTATAAAAAATATATTTTTTTAGATATACCTTATAATATTTACTGCTATTACTCCAATACTCGGCCAGATTGCAGTCTCTTACGGTGTTAGACCTGACGTGTCTTTCGATGGGACCAACAATAGGTTCGATGTGACAAACATCATGAGATACAATCAGAAACACTTTTTGAACAAAATAGATACGCAGTCTGATGAATATAGGAGAAGGGGAACTAAAAAAAGAAAACATAAATTATTTAAACATACATCTAACAAAGAAAATGCTAATAAAGATGTTTCCTTAAACGATAATCAAGAAATAGATGAAAAATCTTGGCGTATAATTTTAAGTAAGAATATAGGGAATAAGCATGGTAAAAATAATGTAATAAAAAATCTTGAAAACCATGTTAATCAGCTGGCTAATAGTATTATTAATAAATTACGTTCTATGAGACGATTTGAGGATTTTGCCCACCACGACTATATGGATAGCATTGGTGAAGCTGATTTTGAGAAAAATCTTCGAAATTTTAGGACAAAAGATAAGCAAAGAAGGCGAATGGATTTAGTTGATAAATTACACGGCTTTAAAGAAAAGCGGCGTAGTATGGAAACTGCGGAGAGAGAAATTCTTTTACATTACGGTTTTCCAATTAATATGAAAATTGAAGGTTTCTTGCAGAAACCATGGCCCAACCAATAAGTAATGAGAATTGTGAATAAAATACTGCTAATATATTACTGGTAATAAAATACTTCTAATCATGTAATATGTACTTTAAACATTTTTTTAATTACTTAATTATGTATGTATTTTACGCATAAATGAAATCTGTTGTATTTTTACTCACAGCTTTTATTAGAATACAAATGATTTGTTAACTGTGTAAATAAATAGTAACAAATGTATTGCATAAAAAAATATTATTCTATAAAATTATAAATATGAAGCTAAATAACAAAATCGGTCAAATGCGAGTCGCACTCGCATACCGAGGGTTCTGAACAAATTTCAGAATTGTATGTCAACGGAAATTACAATTTAAAGGACATATGCACTTATAAGTTATTATTTTTTCTATCTAATTATTCAAAAGTTCTTGCGCTTCTGAATTATACAATAAACGCTGTCGCTACTACCGACTCGAAAGGCAGTTATGCAGGGAAGAGCCGGCAACAAACTCAACTTAACATTGAATAAATTGAATTATAAGCAAACGTTTTGAGCTTTGAACAGCTAGCCGACTGAGGGAACCTCATAAAACATTAAACAATAAAAATAATAATCAATTCGTAAGAAAATTGATGTCTCAACCATGGCGAACCATCTCTGAGACTTTCAATTACACTTTAATAATATCAAAATTACCTATTAAAATGTTACTATGAAGACAAAAATTACCTAATTTACTTTTTGCCCACGTCACGAGAAGCGTAACAAATGCTCACGCGTGTGTATGTAATGCATAATTCCAAACAATTATACGCTTAATTTAACATTATTCAATTAAGATATAAGTTAGAAACCGAATTTATATTTAGCTAGCTCTCAAAGGGAAATGTTATTTGGACAATATTAAACGTATCCATAGTAGTAAGCAAAATGTTCCAGAAATTGGTTTTTACTTTTATAGCAATTTGTTTATTGGGGCGGAGTGTTTATAGCGACACTTTATTCAATATTGACAACTTGTTGAAAGATCGAAACACAAAGAACCAAGCGCAATACAAAGATCTTGATGATTTACAACAAGAAATAAATAGGGAAACTTCTGACGACGACCAAACCCTAAATATGTATTTGCAACTAAATGATCAAGAACGGGATCTGCTTGGAGGTCTTATTGAAAGGCAGGATGACAAAAAATGTACAGGCGACAGGTGTGGCTCTTATGAACGAAAGTTGACTGATGACATCGATGAGGTCCTTGGGGAAATAAAAAAGCAAATAAACACAGAAAGGTTTGATGTAAGACACAGCGACGAACCTGATTACAGCGACGGTAGTGATTATCAGAGTAATATGTTAGTGAGACCTTATAATAATTATTATCATCCAAATGAATTTCAACAGACAGTTCCAAGTTACCAAGATTTAACAAAAAATGAGTATGTCATTAATTTTGGTCTTCTTCCACGTGGAATAAACCCAATTTATCCGAGATCGGAGCAACGTAGAATTGAAAACGTAAATGAAAAAAGCTCAAATCGCATTAACCCCGAGGACTTCTTTAAATTTTATGTAGATACAAAAACTGATATAGTTACAAATTTGCTTGGTGCTGTACGGTCTCTCGATAAGAAATCATTGTTGCCCTATGAAGATTTACTGTCGCCAAAACAAATACATCTTTTGAAAAGATTACAAAATAAGTATGAGTACAGTTTGATACGTAACGCAGAACTAGCACCACAAATAACAAACATTGTGTTCGGTGAACACAGTAATAGCAGAATTGTACCGCACAATTTGAACACTTTTAACATTTCAGTCCCAAAACGGTACTACGATAGAATTGTTACACATAAAGATATCGTGTCAAGATCTCAAAAGATACTTCCTCTCACTAATCGTCAGAGGGTGAGACTATTAAGTAAAGTAAAACCTTTACCAATGGTTTTGTCGCGGAGAAACTTCAATCCAAACCAGTTTGGCGTGCCCTTTGAAATGGATGTGCAAGGGCTGGGCCAAATAAATCCCTAGATATAAGTAAAACCATACTATAAGTACTTCATATTTTATTTTTTTTCTTTTCCTTAACAATAGTCATAATATTTGACTAAGTATATGTTTTATTAAATTTTCTATATTTTTTCATTATATCAAGTAATATAGGTAAACTGTAATTATATTAATGATAATAAATCTCATTTTTATTTTATGTTCAAAAGGTACCTACCATTCGTTTCATTTTATAACGCACAATTCAAATTCTATAGAAAATAAAAGTACTGGTTATTGTGTAATTAAAACAATTTATTTGACCCGCTATCCCAGTATTTATAATAACCTTACTTATGAAAAACTAAAAAAACGATGGTATAACATACTATTTTTTATTGATTTTTATTTATTAAAATTAATATCAAATGTGTAATTAAAGTTAGACCAAGGGTGATGATAAAAGGAAATTATAAAACTATAGATAATGACGGTAGATTAACAAAGTATCATTTGTCACTACTTCTAATAGTGTATAGTTTAATGTATTAGTTAGTAGTCGCGCATCTTGTGCTCATAAAGATAGAAAGTGTCACTGCTAGCTTCACCTTCGACATAATGAAGGTACCAAGTATGTTTTTATTTATTACCGTTTCTTCTATAGTAAGCAGAGTATTCAAAGAGAATCTAGTTTTACGAAACTCTGTTTTTGGACCTATTTCGTGAAATTGCGCGTCAAGTGACGAAATTAATACCATGATGTGCCTTTTCATATCCTAACGAATTATCAACATACTTTTTAATAATACTGCAATAAAAATAATTTTGTTATATTTAAGTATGTTAATAATGTTATGGTTAGAATTTAAAATCTACCTCCTTAGGTATAAATTAAAAAGCATTTAATTCATATTTACAATATTTTATTGTATATTTACATGTGTGCGGGATACAGCGTCAAGCTGATTTTATTTTAATTTATTAGCTTAAGTATGCCTCTAATCACAATAGATATACTGTGCAGAGTGTACATTTGCGATAAAAATCTGCGATTGAATGCCACTCAGGGAATGTCTATAGTTAATTATTTTTTCTTGTCCCATCGATTTGGTAGTGTTGTATTAAAACAAATCATGTACTTATATATTAGTATATTCATACATATTATTATGAAGATGTATCAATTTAAATACTACCTACCTGGTGACAATTTGTACTGTTTGTAAAAAATATAAGAAAATCTAGCGTTTATAACCGTAAGAAGAGATCTGTTGATCTTGAGATAAATAGATCTCTTCAACGCTTTGAGTAAGAGTAGAGTGTCTTTATGTAGAGAAAAACGTACATGTAGGAAGCATGTAGGAACACTACAAGAAAAAAATCTTATTTACTTGTCCAAAACAAATACTTTTCCGAATGCTCGCTAAATACAGTATAGCTAGCTAACCAAAGTTAATTATTTAGGGTTAGATGTTTTATAAGGCGTATTAACCAATCTACACTATTATTTCCATTTTATGTATAAATGACAAAATATACTGTAATAGACTAACACGCCTAAAGGCCATAAATAAAAAAATTAAACAATGACATTGACAGTTACCAGTATTTTAGAGGAATTTAATTATTTTCATTTTAAATAATAAATAAATATATTAACTTAATTATTAAACATATAAAAAGTAACATTAAAATTATTTTAATATTTAATATAAATATAGAAATAAGTGAGAAATAGCAATGGCCAACGATACGCCTGAAAGTGATTTCTCAATAGAATGTTTTCAGAATTATTCAGCTCCTGAGGTGTTCGTGCAGGGTTTAGCTGGGATGGTTGATCAGACGGACGTAGAAGTTATTATACGAGCACAAAAAACGATGTATGTATATTAAATAATATTGGAAACATCCGTACAGATAATATTATTTATATTAATAAAAATAAAAATAAAATAATCACTTTTGAAAGCATATTACTTTTATTAATGATTGCTGTTTCATGATTTTACAACATAATTTTTAGTAACATCAACTTGTGAATAATATCAGTATTTATTGAAATAAATTCCAATAAATACTGAGTTACAATAAAGTTTTTGCTGATTTGGTTTGTACTTTAATTATTACTTATATCAAATATTTATTTAATACAGTTCAGTTTTTTTTCTATTTTCTATATAAAGATCTTCAAATAGTAATTTTGAGGGATATTTTCTACAGTAGCAGTAGCTGTTTGGTAGCTATGGTGGCTTGTTTTTATCTTTGTTTTTTTTCCAGCATAGCAATATAGACAAAGAGAAACTACTATCAAATTATATAGTTTCCTGTTTTCTGTTTAAATTTTTGGCACTGAACCATTTTTGGGCCATCTTTGTCTACCACACTAGGGAAATATAGTGATCAGACTCACAACCATTGCTTATACAGTCAGTTACTGTGCGACAATCTCACTATGGCCTCAAAGAAATAATATTTACATATTTTTCATCCTTATTTTTTCTTATACTATGCTATATACATTTTATAAAATTCCAGGTTACAACGCTTTGAAAAAACAACAGAAATGCTAACAAATTGTAACCAATTATCTGCGAGTCGACTGAAAGCTGCATCAGTTGAATTTAAGAAACACACTCAACTGTTATTGGATATGAAAAAGGACTTGGAGTTTATATTTAAGAAAATAAGAGCTATAAAGACTAAACTTAGGTGAATTTATTTCATTACATGTTAATCTATTAAGATATTATTAATAATTCTTATTGTGTTTACATTCAGCCTGTGAGAACATTGGACCTAACATGCATGTGGGCATTGGTCCGCGCATCTCAAGAGCGAGCACTAAACCACTCATTGTCACATACATGCTGGCTTTGTTCTAATTTTGATTCCCATTTCAATTATCACTTACATCTTATTGATGGGCTTCTTTTGTTATACAATATACATAGAACTATATAGTCCACTCTTCCATTCCACACAATTTAGGAGAGGCAGTTGCACCTTCCCTAGTAGGCACTCTTAAGTTTTTTATTTGAATATTTAATAAATATTTTTAATAATTAAATTTAAATTACAGTACACAATACCCAGAAGCCTACAAAGCAGCACTAACTACAGTAGTAGATCATAAAAAACCCATTGAAGAAGAAGAATTTAAGACAGAAAACAAAATAGAATCAAAAATGGTTTCAACAGTTTCAACAGAAACTTTAAAACCTGCTAGTCTCGAGGAAAAGAATTGTAAAAAGAAATTAAAAGCTGAGGAAGATAAAGGAGAAAGTTCTAGAATGTTGAAAGTTAAAACTAGTAGTTCGTCTGAAACTGAAAGTGCGAGTTCGGGTGATGAAAGCAGCACTGATACTGGTTGAATGTTTCTTATTACGGTTTTTTATGTTTTGCTTGAAATTCGGAAAAAATTATAATATGGATGTGGCACAGATATAGAATTGTTTTCATTTCCTCTCTACTAAAACAAAGTGCAGGTTTCATTTTCACCACATAACAATATCTTAAAAATAATTTGAATTACAAATAATATAGTTTAAATAGAAACGAAATCAATAAAATGCAAATATTTATTGTAAATCAATCAATTTATAAACAGTATATATTTTAACTGCATAGAATTAAAATATTTATTTCATATACATTCCAAAGACAATGTTTTGGCGCAGTCTTTATTTGCTTGACATTATTTATGTGATCGTTGTTTGTTTAAATCTCATTCAGTTAAAGTTTATTACAAAAATAATTTCGTTTTCATCCTAATTATGTATAGGAAAAAAACCTATTTTTTCAATAAAATAAGAATTCAACTGTAAAAATAATGTAATGTTAACTCAATGAGAAATATTATGCTCCAAAGTTTATTAAGTCCCTTTAATTATACATAGTCTCACAATATACAATACTTCCTAGATTCATATCTCTAAAAGAAGTCGGTAGTTGGAAACTCCGTAGGATCATTCTTTTTCCACCCTCCGTCAACTGTCTTATGGACGTGCAATTTGTTTTTAGCCGAAGCCAAGATATTTTCTTACAAAACGTAATTCCGAAAATGCTGCTGTGCTTATTCATTCATACTCTCTGATAACGACAGCCACCTGAAATTACAAAATTGATAATTAGTGGTCTTTCAAAATAATTTAATCACATAAAATGTAATATGGAATGTGATTATTTCTCGATCCTCTACATTTTACCATCTGAAAATAGTATAAAAATATCTAATAATAGTAAAGTGTAGGCGATGGCAAATAATGGCATGAATTAATGGTAATTTATTTGTATGAAGAGCAGTTGCTGATGAAGTCAGCCTTGACACCACAAGAAGCAGGAGCCGTGACTTTTATGAAAAAATAAAGTAATTATTAATTTGCAATACTTAATATAGTTGTGGCCGTCGTGGCGCAACGGTAAATCTGCTAAGCATCATTGACGATTATGGATTGTATTCTAAGTCGAAGAAATCAACTATTTTTATTTTCACTCTCGTGACAAAACAAAGAGCGGCGTTGAATTCTGTTAATTAACTTATTAAAATCTATCTTTGAAATCAACGTAATATCTCGAAACTTTGAATAATGAAAAATGTGGTTGGAAGAAACAATATTTAGATTCTAGAGGGAAAACTATATAAATATAGTCTTCAGGGTCTGATGGAATGATGCCTATGCCTATGGCCTGCCCATGGTTTGATTCTTGACTTTATCACTAAAAGCTTCCAACCTGTTACTGGAAGTTTCCAAAGTCCAAGTGTTGGCGTTTCAATTGAGTGCCACCTGTAGATTATTTGAGATTTTTAAGGTTTGTTCTTTGATATTTCCACTAGTTTCTCCCAGTCCACCAAAGTCCTTGGACGGGTGCTACAGATGCCATTTCACAAAAGTCACTGAATGATTCCCACAAGTATCTTAAGGTCCTATGTTTGGATAATCCTAGCCTAATTCGCCACTTGTGTTTTCCAGTGTCATTTTATTAAACTTTTTGTCCTTTGAAGTTACCAAATTGAGGCATAACAAGATGTGATAGATATAACATAATATCTGGTGGTTCCCTGCATTTTGTAATGATAACAGTCACTTTTTAATTTAATTCAATTGATTTAATTTGTATTAACCAAATTAAAAGTTTAGTGCAATTTTTGTAAAGGACTTGTTCCACAAACCTACTAAACTATTTTTGAGATTCTTTCCTCACTTTTCAGTCATTTTATACTCATAATTACTATGGACATTGCTTCCTAAGTGACAATATATAAAGCTAGCAAAGCTTTAGCAAAATAAAAGAACTAATATAATTAATATTTTTCATAATATAACTGTGGTTATAATTAAAATCATTTTTTTTAATATCACCTAAGTGTGGTTTATAAATTAATTATGCCTTTTATGTTTTATTTAATTTGTTTATATAATTAGCTTAAGTAATAGGCTTAACATAAAATAATGAAATAACATGTTTTCCATTCCTAGAACTAGTCAAATAATGCTCAAAGGCACAGAGAACTCAGTATTTGTAAAGATTTATGAATAAATATCTTATTAACTACATTTATTTTTATTTAAAAAAATCCTAAATAATTAAAATATTAATGAGCATATGACAAATATGAGGTCATATTTTTTATAGTAACATTGTCATATGGTTCTTAAAATATTCCTGCATTTTAGCAAGATAGACAAACACCTACAGAACAAACAAAAAAACTACAGAATAAAATTAAATGCAATGTTTGCAAACATTCCTTAAGTGAATTACTTAAGTGCATATTATATCACTATATTACAACTTAAAACTATTTTTGTATATTAATCTTACTATGTGGGTGAGACAAAGAGATTATATTTAAGTAAAAGAAACACAAGTTTCATAATCAAATTTTAATGCCAATGTTATATTTACAATAACAGCCATAAGTGATCATCTTTTAAAATAAACTTTTAGTTAAAATAGTAGTTTTTGTTCTTACACATGTTATAAATGGCACCACTTTTAGAAGACAGACATTTAAACTCTATAAATTAAAATATGTTTTTAAAAAACTTATCTTATTTTAAAGTATTGCTATCAAATAAGATATATCTATTTTATATAAGATATAAAAAACAAAATCTTTAAGTGCCTCCCTATCAGTGCTACTTATTTTAAGTATCTATAACAATTCATTTACAACATTGATATCTAAGATAATCCATTGTGAAGATAGTGGATTTAAATTAATTTAAAGAGAGTATTATTTACCTAATAAAGAATAAATTTTGCCAATATTTACTTATTATAACATTGGAAATTAAAAACAAAAACAATTTGTCTCTATAAGAACATAATCCTAAGTAAAATTTAATATGATTTTTGTAACTATGGTTTTTAGTTAAAATTATATTGTTTTTGTAATTCATCTTGTTTCTGTGTCTGCAAATTTATCATACATTGTTAATTGACTTTCATCATAATCAAACTAATGATGTATGTGTAATATTATGAAAAAACTGTTATTTAAAGTATATATATATAGATATATTTATAAAAATTTTGATAATTTAGTATTTAAAGAGATCAATTGAGAGCCAATTTTAATATTATATTCACCTTAAAGACAGAGTTGCATACTTTTCTGTGTGTTTTTTGGCATTATCTAAAAACTTTGTTATATCATACTTATATTCATAAGCCAAGTCCATCATAAGAGGGTCGTCGGGATTAGGTGAAGACAGCAAAGCTTGTACAGATATGAGAAGTGTTTCAATTGTGATAGTAGGGAGCCATGATCCTTTAGGGGGCATTTTTAACATGTTCATACAGATACGGCCAGCTGTAATAGAAAGAAAGATTATCATATACATATATGTATTTATTGACATACTATACAAGTGTAGATTATCTGAATATCTCTTTCGGAGATATGTTGATTGTCTAAGACAAATTGTGTGGGAAACTCAAACTTATTAATAAACTTTACTGTAAGCTAAATAAAGTATAAAGTGAAAATCATAATTTCCCAACAAAAATCATAATTTTTTAAACAAACATGTAGCTGCCACAATAGTGTCCAATTATTATTATTCAACTTGTTCTTTTTAAATTGTAATCATATCAGTGAAATATTGAAGAGATAAATACATTTATGTTTTATTGCGTTTTATGTAACTTAATAGATGTAAACAAGATGAATAGACAAAATGGCCTAGAAAGATAACAGTGAACAACAATTCCTGGTTAGATAAACAAAGATACATTATACCAGATAGTGCATAGTAGACGTTGTTTATTTAAACGTTCAAGCGAAAAAACCAACATAATTACCTTTATCAATGTTGGGATGGTAGACAGGTGTAACAAATTTTACTACCGGGGGCTCGAAAGGATATCTCTCTGGTACATTTATAACGAGTTCAAACACACCTCCTTCATACGGAGAGCTTTTTGGTCCACATAATTTAACGTGTAGTATATCGAATCCTGCTTCTGTGTCTGGCTTGCATGTAATACCCCAAGGGGGCTGAGTCTCTAGGCCTTTAATTTCACGTAACAAACGGTAAGTACGCGCACTAGACATGACTTCCTTTGTGTTGATTATAGTTTGGTAAATGTAGGAAGAGGGGAAAGCAAACTGTAAAGAATAACTTTGAATTTGACACAGTATAATATAAATAAAGTTTTATAATACTCTGTTCTATGACTTCTATCCTAGTAGATGCACAGAACACATTTACTCAACTTTACAATTTGCTTCTAACTGTCAAATCATACAAAATTTAAATAGACAAATAAAACTAGGCTTTCGGTCTAGATCTAGTCTATGCAATCTAGACTAAATACGATTTTTTAATTCATGTTGCATGTTGATTTTATTTATTATTCATTTAATTTGCTATTTATTTTTATCGTATAATTATAAAATTAACAAAGCAATTATTATTTGACTATACATGTCATTAAGCTGACAGATATTTTTTTAACACCTGTTTCATACTGATTTATTTCATTTTAAATTAAATTTACTATATAACTAAATATTGTTTACAAATAATAAAACTTACGAACATGTCTTACAAAAAATTTATAAACGATACAGCAAATGTCATAAAACGAAAGTGGCGCTATTGACATTAGCTGCAATATGAGCTAAGTATCAAGTTCGAATATTTACAAGGTGCCGTCGATACTGTGTTATGTACTGAGAAAAAGATAAAATAGCACAGCGGTAAGGTCGTTGAATGAAATACGTATTCTAGTACATTCTACAATCACTTTTAATTTAAATAAATCGCGAAATTGCTCTAATAGTGCACGTAAATCGACGGTTACACGGATAAAACAAAATAGTAATTTTATTTCTCGATTTTACTTCATCAGTGTTATTAATATTGGGTGAGTTATATTTCTTACATAAAATATTTAAATTAAGATTCAAATTTACTATATCATTTCATAAATCATTTAAGTTATATTTATAAATTACGTTCATCCCAAAACTTCAGACTAATCGATCACTCCACGTTGTTAAGTCCGCAAGTCTCTTGCCGCATATTATAATAATTATAGTTTAAGTTAATATGTATAAAAAGTAACCAAAATATATGGTTAGTTAAATTTTACATTGTAGGTATAATACATTATATCTTTAGTAACTAAATATTACACCTTTCGGTGTATAAGCCGGTTTTCCTCCCGTTTCGTATACTAGTCTTACTTTTTCAACGTCATTGGTTTCTTTTTTGGTTGCATTAAGTGTGACTAGTCATATAAACGTGTTTTATGGTGTGCAATTTTTTTTATTCAATATTACATTTTATTTATATTTCATTAAAGATCTTAATATGAGGTAGCATAATGTTGTTAAGCAATTTTTTTTTTGTTTTTTTGTCATTATTTTTTAAGTGTTCAAGACTTTTGCTATATTTAAAAATACAAATCTTAACAACTCTCTCTAACACTTTATAAAAAAAATATTTGTCATTTTAATTGATGAAATACAATATATAAGAATCTAATAAGAATGATGAATGAAAACTTTGCAATATATATTTATAAAATTATTACTATTATAGTTGAATTGAAATAGCCTTTTATAAAAAACTATTACTATTATAGTATTCAAGTATAAAATATTTAAAAAAAATACTGGTTGCAATTTATTTAAAACTACTTATTTTTTATTGGAACGAAATCTATTATTTTTAAATATTATTTTACACAATTTAATAAAAATGCTATTTGAACTCATGAATCAATTATTCTGTATTACCAAAAGTAGTGTTCCTCTTGTAGCTTTGCCTGTTTGGGCTACACTAATTTAATAAGTTGCATTATCAATATAATAAATACTCCAAAATCACTCTATTATTGAAAAATTACATCAATATTTGTTTTTTGAGTTTTAAAGAATAAAAAATGTATTTTGGTGGGAAACATTTTTTTTGTGTTTTTTTTAACTTCATGAATATAACAGAGTAACCAAAGAAACCTAGTGTTAAGACACTCCAAATGAGTAATGAACCTTTTATAATCTGTATAATGTTAGATCATGTTAATATTTTATAAACTCTCAATTGTATTACATAAGCACAGTATCAATTGTTTTAAAAGTAATATTATGATATCAGGTTTTATGAAACAAATGAATAACAAATATTGTAATATTGATTACATGTCTGCGGTAAATGTTATTATATAATTTTTTCTGTACTTTTATAAAGTTACTAGCTTTTCCCCCATCATCAAGTAATTTAAAGATGTGCATGACACAACAACAACATGATGAATAACTTCCTTAGTAAATAGACTATCCGACACAAAAATAAACAAACAGACTTAAGCTTTATAAGAGTAGTATAAATTAAAAGTTTTTGGAATTTTATATGTTTATTGTTTATTTGTATATTTTGTGATATAGATATGCTTGAACATTTTATTTCTCCTGTATTATGTAGTAGTAGGCTGAGATTTAGAGCTAGGTGTCTAGGTAATTAAATAATAATTACTTACTTTCATTATGGCATCCAAGTCATACATGCTTTGTTAACAGAACTAATTGTGCCTATACCTTGTCTTATAATAATCTATTCACATTTGTAATCTAATTTAAAATTTAATTTTATGGACTTTACAATTTACGATGAACTTCATGTCTCTTTTTTTATTTCGATCATCCAGTACATTTAAATAACTCTCATTCCAATCTGCTTATAATTTAAAATTAGTCACAGATTAAATTTTACAAAGATAAATACCATCCAAAAATAAGAAGATTTAAAAATCTGATAACTTATTTTTGCAAAATAAAGCATTTAATGTTTTATTACAATGACTGGATTTATCTAAATTGTTTGTCGTCATATCTTTCACCTTGGCGGTTAAATCGGACCTGCCACTGATGTCTACTTTCTGATATAGGGTTGACATACTCTTAAAAAATATGTAAAAAGATATTACAAAATTATTTTACCTTAAGTCTAATTTTAAAATTATTTTTTAAATTTTCTTATACAACATAGTTGACGATGATCAAAATCAATGTAAAGTACGGTCGACCCGTATTTTTCTTAATTTTCTCTCTTTTTCCTGAACTTGAAATTTGAAATTATCTTTTTTTGTGAGTCTTTTTTTAATTTACAGCACGATTTTTTTGTTAAAAATTCTGTAGTGGGAACCAGATTGTGCTGGTGTTGGCACGGGCCACCCGGCTTCCCCCATTCTTACGCCCATGGTCGTATTAAATGTGGTTAGAGGCTATCTCATTCTACAAAGTTAAAAATAAATCTTAATAATAAGAAACCGATAACATAATAAAAACTATACTTCTATCTATATTAATATAATAAAACGGGAGAGTTTGTTTGTTTGTTTAAATGGTAAGAACTAAATCTCGGGAACTACTGGTTGGATTTACCTTTTTTTGTTTAGTATGAAAGTTACATTCCATTTATATAACATTACGGTTTAATTCTAAGTTAGCCTTAAATTACGAAATAACAATAATTATAAACGCCATCTTGTCACTTTTACCGCTTGCGCTGCAGAAATACTCAAATATGTAAATACATTGTACTAGAAAAACATTCATTTTCATTAGTATATCTATATTTTATAAATAAATCACAATAAGGCATTTCGTGACAAAAAATTATAGAAAATTGTAAGGTTCTCAGTTTCACAGTTCTTTATTTGACAAAGATAAGATATATTATTGAAACTTATAGTAGGGGCGGCGAAGAGGGGACTTTGTGGAGTCATTCGAGCGCATCAGATTAAGATACTGGGGATTCCTTGTACTCGGTTACGTACTTCCACCAAATATGAGCTTCCTATGTATGGCCGCGCGTCTAGGATAAAGGATCAGATTAGTAAAAAAAAATCGATCATCGGACATTCTCGAGCGCGTCAGATTAAGATAGGGTAAGTTAGTTACATGCTAAATCGTGTATATTCCACTAATCTGACAATTTGAGAGTGACGCAAAGGAGGGAGAGGGCTCCAAAGTTGTAAAAAAAAAACGTTATCTGGACATTCTCGAGCGCGGCTAATTTTATTTTTATTTTGAAGGGAATCATTCAAGGATTACGAAAAACATATAATCTGACAAATTCCACAAACCGAAGTAATAGAAATTGATTGATAAAGTTTAATATACCTAAGAATTGCATATATCCCTCTCACCGTATTTCTATTCCTATCGCACTCTTTTTTTATTTATTGGTCCCTAACTCATCAATGAAGATGATAAATTAAAAAAAATACTTGAAAAAAAAATTTTTTTGTACTTTTTTTTATAAATACAAGTATTCTATTTCAAACATACATTCTTTTAGTTACATTCTATTTCTTGAGCTTTTCTATTGATTGCTTTCAATGAATAAAAAAATTGAGGCCAGTCGTGGCGCAGTGGCACAAAGTGTGACAGTAAAACAGACTGGTTGTGGGTTCAATCTCCATTCCAGGAGATGAAATATTTATTGAAATTTATATTTCCATTTCTTCGCTCTGGTGTCGAGGCAAAACAGTGACGTTAAGTGCTGCTACTCAACACTCAATGCCTTCAAAATTTGGCATTAATTGGGGAACAGAGTGTCTTAACCTTAGGTTCCCTCTGCCTACCCTGCTGTGTGCGGGATACAACGTAAAGCTGACTTGTTTCTTGTATTGGTTTAAAAAAATATTAATAATTGTCAGATTAAGCAAGTCCCTTCAGATAATCGTCTGATTTTGAGATATCACGTCTAGGGCATGAAGATGAACCATATATATCTTAATCTGACGCGCTCGAGTATTTCAAGATGACGAATTTTTTTATAGATTTTCAAACAACGATTACGAGCTTGCGTCACATCCAAATCGTCAGATTATTACATAAGAGCTTTTTTTTAGGTTCACTTAACACCCCCTTAGAAAATCTGACGCGCTCGATAATATTTTTTTTTTTTGCCATTTTTAACTCTTACGTACGACCACCTCCACCACGGAAACTGTCAGATTAACATATTTTCATGCTTAATTTGACGTAGGCAATTGATGATATCAATATCTGACGCGCTCGAGTATGTCCATGGAACAGTTTTTTTTTACATTTTTGAAAATCTATAACCCCTCAACCCACCGGTGAAACGAAATTTTTTATATGACATTTTTTTCTTGTTATCATCTAAGCTTCGCAACCCAATAGGTCTCCATGACGCTCGAGTGACTCCACAGTTTGCTGCTTCGCCTCCCTAACTATTACGAACGAAAGATATTCCATTAAAAAAAATGGAAAATCAGCTTAACGCTGTATCCCGCACACTACAGGGTAGGCAGAGAGAACCTAGTGTTAAAACACTCTGTTCCCCACTTTCTGGCGAATACTGGAGGCATTGGCTGTTCAACTTTCACGCAAAAAATTATTGATCGGATTTTAATGAAACTAATATAGCTTTTACGTCAGAATAAATAGACACCTAATACATACCGCCACTGCTCTGTGGCATAAGCATGTGACTATAAGCGCGGCATGGGATGTCTTAGCACTAACATTTTGCTGTTTCTCTGCTACAAGTAAGCAAAAAAGCCGAGTTGAAATTAAAGAATAAAACAATAAAATATATATAAAAAAAAAAACTTTTTTTTAATAAGTTAAATTAAGTTAAGAATATGTACTATAGTTATACCATATAAAAAAAGAATTATAAATTTATGAATCAATATGTAAGGAAATAAGAAATATAATTAAACGATCTACGTACATAAATAAAACTGCAAGTCACTCACTTTAAGTGCTCAAGTACTATAAATGCTGATATATAGTACGGTCTACAAGTAGTGGCCGCCCTGAAATTAGCGTTAGATGGATGCGCATATTTGTTAGGAATTTTCTTACTTTTGTTTATTTCTCCCCGAGTATACAATACACAAAAGTTCAGAAAACTTAACTTCAGGGCGGGCACAACACGTCGACCGTACTATACCTACGTATTATCAAATGTTGCATAATATTCTGCAATAGTGAATATATGAGGTTAAATATTTTTCTTATTACGTAGATTTATATTTATAACACTTTTATAGAGCACTTTAACAAATGAAGACAGGCTGTAGTGGCGCAGCGGCATAGCGTCTGACAATAAACACGATGGTTGTAGGTTCGTTCCCATTCGGGGGAATGAGTTCCATTTCATCGCTCTAGTAACAAAATAAAGACGGAGATCAATTCCGCCTTTCAACACGCAATGTTTTGAAAATTGGGCGGAAAGTTTGTAAAACTGATTCTCCTTGCTTACCTTGTCAAATGCAGAAGGAAGGAAGCTAGCTGGTATTAGACGCCTTCAACGTCGAAGCTAAGTAGATATGATATAAAAGAAGTACATAGTACTACATATAGTGACTAACATATATATACATACAGTAGACCAACCGTAACTTTAATAAGAAAAGTTTTAACCACCGTATTTCGAGGAGGGATGTGAATGCTTAATTTCCTAGAGCACTTGGACGGTATCCAAAAAGCGGTATCCAAAAATCAATATATGAACTTTTTGTATGTAATTTTAGGAATACATATAATGTATATGTATATTGTTTAGGACAAAGAAACTAGAAGAAATGCAGAACAGAGTGTCCTAACACTAAATTCACTCTGCCCGATTACATATAACTATGTTTTCAGCTATATAATTTTGTATTAAATTGCTTATTATAGTCAGCAGTAGAATTTTAAGTGGTCGGTACCTACATTATTGTTGATCTATGTGAGTTTTATGTAACAATAAAACAATGGGATGTCGATAACTTCTGTTTATAGTTATTATTTTCTTGGAGTTAGACCTAAGTTGACCGCAGTGGCCAACTACAACCAGCTAGATGAATAAATACATTTAAAGCACCTTCTATTATTTGGAGATGATAGTGATGCAGTGGCACAAGAGTATGACTTTAAAAGCCATGGTTGTGCACTCGATTTCCCCTGGGGGCAATATATCGAGGTAAAGCCAGGCGTTAAGTTCTGCCGCTCATCACGGCAAACAACATGCCTGTAGAATAGGCCGGAAAGTAGGAAACGAAAAATGAAATGATCCTAATGGGAACAGAGTGCCTTAACACTAGGTTCCCAGGTTCGTTCTGCCTGTCCTGTTGTTACGTGCGGTGCGAAGAGACCCCAGTGACAATTTTTTTTCTCCACTTTCTGCGCAAACTATCATATTGATTAATGAAGTGATTTAATCTATGGTTAGCATCGATTCTGAAATATGAACTAATCGATTACACAGAACGTAATGTTTATATTCAGCGGATTGACGGATTTTTCGCCTTTAAAATTAGAGTTTTAAGATTCAATATGGCATGCTCTAACAACACAATATGGCGAGTCGCCAATTTAATAACAAATGTATGTTTTGAGATTCTTTAGTTCACAAAAGCTTTATTATGTAATGTGTGTATAATATATAACATGATATCTAATTTTATATTAAAACAATTAAACAATGGTCTCATATAACGAACTAACTTATATATTTATGTACAAAGCAATTAATTTATTTTATTTGTAAAATGTTTCTTTTTCTTTTTTGAGTTTAATGTTAAAGCAGATATTTTGGATATTGTATTGGAAGATCGGGGCCTCCTAATACAGGCATTACTTGCTTAAAAGGAGATCTCTGTAAGAATTATTTTTTGTGTAAAATCTGTTGAACAAATAAAGTATTTTTTTTTATATGTTGCCGGTACCGACATGGCATATTAGAATATACTTAATTAATAGCACGCAATGGTATTGAGTTTGAATCTTATTTAGTTACCCAGTTAAGATATTTTTCGCAGACCGTTCATTAAAAAAAACCACGATTAATATCTTAAATAGCTGGTTTGCGAATTAAAATATCTATATATTATATTGTTGGATTTGAACATTACTGGCGTATAATCTACTTAGTATTTACGCTTCCGAGCGCCTACTATTTTTTTTCAGAATGTATAAGTTATATGTTTTTTTCTTATATCGATTCGCAGAGAAAATTTAACATAACATACAAACTTATCTGATTCAATAAGTAAATTGTATATCTAGCTCTAAGCTTATAAAATGTTATTACAAAATTTAAAAAAGATAAAATGGACGTGTTTGAAATTGTACACCTTTTCTGTTGCATAATACTGTAAATAGTAATTTTATTCAGATTGTAAGACGTATCTTATTGTAAAAAGATAACTAAGTACTATCTATATCTCATTAAGCTATCCAAAGGTAAATATGTAATTTCTTAATCATTAATCCTCTAAAGATATTATTTGGTTTTAGTTCGTTGGCAAAATTAAAACATAACAAATATCTTAAATCTACCTGTAAGCATACCATACCTATGACTATAGGTTCTATTCCCACTCAGTGTATTTTATATTTAAATTATTTTTACATTTTCTATCTGGTTTAACATCACGGCCCTGCTGGTTGAAATACACATTAAAATAAGACCACATTGTCTTCCAACTTGGCCTTTAATATTTTCATTAAATAGATAGAATAGACCGAGTAAATAATATTCCCTCAAATTGAACCTACTACCTTCTCGTTTAGTTATTCATAAGTCAACTGCGTAGTTATGGCGTCGTTTTTATTTGAACATGACTATGACGTTGTCTAATTATTACCATATTCAAGCATACATAAGACATATGGTGACCTCGTTACTATTAATGTCAAGTTTAACACGATATCCATTTAATTCATTAAAATCTATATCTATACTTAAAATCGTAACGAAACTGTGTCTGTACATGGAAGATATTTAAAAAAACAATGATTATTATCTGTTTGTCTGTGCGTTTGGTCACTATAATCTCAGAAACGGCTTAACCGATTTAATTACAGGTTTCACTATTGTATTTTGATTTCTTTTAATATTTTGTGTTTATTTTATATCAATCGGCTTATAAATGAAAAAGTTATAGGTAGGTACTATTTTAAAAAAAAAATGTTTGACTAAATTGCTATATAAAAAAAAAAATTTTATCGACTTCACTGATCTCACTTTTTATCGACTAGACTGAAAATTTAAATTATATGAATTATACATAAACACCAAAACATTATTTCAAATATTAAATTAACCCATACTTAACTAATGATGATTTAATATGAATTCAAACCAGTAGTTTCTGAGCTTAGCGCTATCAACCAAACATTTTTTTTCTGCTTATTATATTAACAAACAGACAAACTAATATATACAGCTTATTATATTATTTGATATATTTTTCACAAACATTTTGCGTATTTACATTATATAATGATAAAACAATAATACATTAACCATGAACCCTAAAAGATAAAAGATCAGATAAAGGTACTCGCTTTGTAAATCTAAACCGGAAAATAACTTGGTATATTATGAAATATTCTGATGGTCCAGTGGTTAGTAACTTTTACGCTGGGATACAAGTTCAATGTCTACTCTTTTTTCACGCCCTCTTTGCCATATGCTTCTTTGGGATGTATCCCAAAAGAAGGCAAAGGGAACCTAGTGTTAAGGCTCGCCGTTCGCTCCATCCAATGTTAGAGATTTTGCGTGTTGAGTAGCGGCATTCAATGCAAGGCTTTGAAGGCTTTGTCGTGTTACCAGAGCTAGAAAATAAAAATAATCCATGATTTCATACAATCCATTCATTCCGAGCAGGAATCGAACCTACAATTATTATATTACCGACACCTGAATTATTCATCTTTTGAAGCTTAAAACCAAAGTTATACAGACACCGATGACGTAAACAGACTAACCGTACAACACCCACGCAAGAGAATAATCGATAAACCTGTTTCATTTAACATGAGTTTGTTGTTTTTTTTTCTTTTTTAAACTTTTAAGACTTTTTTAACTTCGTCATGGTCGAACAAAAGTTGTGTGAAATTGAACTGCTTATAAGTTATTCTAGAGACGAAGATATAAATAATTACTTCAGTATATTTTTTATATTCTTTTTAACACGTTGACGGACAGTAGGAACAAGCGAAGTTCGAAAATTGACACTATATGTTTTGAAAGAAAAAAAAAGAAAAAGATGTTTTCAAAACACGACACTATGCTTCTACGTATACGCCAGTAAGTGCACATTTGTGCTGCTATAGCCGTAGTGTCTAAAAACGACCGTTTCGTTTTGGACGGCTATAGCAGTCATGCCACATTGTGAACTTCGCTTTGACGGCTATAGCCGCAATTGTCCGTCAACGTGTTAATATGCTAAATTATAAACAACTTTTTAAGTCCAGTAGTCTGTTAGTCACTCAGTACCGAAAAAGTTTTTTTATATTCCTTAAGGCGCAGAAAAAGCGGCCTTAATACCAAATCTTGTCCTCCTCTTTAAATAAATATAGACATATATTATTATCAGGAAATTATGGCGCCGTAGATCTGAGTATATGGTGTGAATTTCAACCCGATTTCTCCAAACGTTCCTGAGATAACGCGGTGAACTTGGTTTAGGGCCAACAAATATTTTTATTGTGAAGTTCCAACACTCAACAGCTGTCCAATGTGGAGAATGAAGTGTCCCAGCTCTAGACGGAAACTACCTTTAGGTAGAAAGATTCGTACAGCGAGTTCTTTTATTATTGCTTTGTGATGACGTCATTAGTTAGTTACAGGCAATAATTTATAAAAGAAACCAGTAATCAAAATGTGACAGCCACTTCATGGAATAGCAATATCAATATAGATGTAACCTTGAAGTACAGTCGACTCATTGTATCAAACATGTGGCTATGGTTACAATCGATACACATTAGGCTTGGGCACGACTACAGACATATATTATGTAGGGGTATATTATAAGAAAATATATAAATATAAATAAATAGAATAGATATAAGGATAGGTGTGACACCCTAGTGCACGAGGTGACTCCGTGCCCATGTACCTATGGGCAACAAGACTATTAACGTGATGTGATAATAACATTGTGGCCTATAGTCTTCTCCCATACATTGACGATAGTCCATCATACAAGTGACTTCTTAAAAATATTTTTTCATCTTGGCCCAGTATTTCTTTTGATTAGCGCGTTTTACCAAACAAACTCTTCAGTTTCTCTTCAGCTCCTGTCCTCCCTGGAACTGACATAAGTTGATAATAATATATATTTCAAATATATATTAGTATCAACTTAATAGATCATTTATTATCAACCCAAGAATATAGAGAGTTGGCACTCACATCGACCCGAAGTGAATGGATGTGCAGAAGTACAGAATAAAATAGATCTTTCTCTTAACTTATTTTTGAAGGTCAGATTACCTACTACTTGGCAAATAAAATATTTGGCATTCGTATGACGAGAAGACATAAAATTTCTTTTCCAAAACAAAGCTTTAAATAATATTATAGCTTTCAGTGTAGTTACATCCCGTGTTGCTATTAATTTTATGGGAAACTCCCAACTGCTACAAACACTGGAGTGCTTATTATGAAAGTATATGCTATATATACGTGCATATATAGTACCTATATATATATATACTTACATATGTACATTAGATCATCCTGCACAATTGGGACATGCCTGAAAATTATGTAGGTTCCATTTCCCGATCAGATTAAAAAATAAATTGCTAGAACGCAAAAAAACGGAGTACCTTATCACTTAGTTTTGTATTTCTGTAGATCTAGAAAATATGAAGGTTCTTTGGAGTTTAGTTTTTATAGTTAAATTCGTATAATATAGGTACAATTCATATAATTCAAAATAGTAAGAAAATTTTATAATCGATCTGTCTTGCCACTAATTTTAATTCTTCCATTATAATGTCTTCATCATAAAATATAAAATAAGTAAAATATTGTATTTAAGTTCTTTTACATTTCACACACCTATATAGCTATAATGTTTGCATTATTAGGTCGAACACTTAGGTAAATATTAAATCTATTTCCGCATGCTTCTACAAGTATTCGCCCGCAACATTGTTGTCATGGATTAGGTACATGTCGACGCTAGAAAACGATTTTGTTATATCTCTAAAGAGATAGACAAGATCCCTTTCTAGCGTCGAATTGTGTTGAGTGGTGCAAGTTAACGCCGCACTTTACACAAAGTTCATTCTGGGTAAAACTTGAAGTCACGAACAAGGTGTTTAGAGAGAGATCCCAACTGCGGCACAACCACGTAATATGAAAATTGTAGACCTAGACCTTAAACCTATGGCTTCGACCAAATTTAACCAATAGGGTAAAGCTGCTATTGTGTCATGAGTCATGACACATTTAGGTGCCCGAGGTATCTGTGACCGCAGGAATATCTTAACGATTAAATTTATATAATAATATTGTAGCCTATAGATTTCCTCTGATATATGGGCTATCCACTAAAAAGAATCTTTTATTTTCTAACCAGTAATTCCCGAGATTAGCGCGTTCAACCAAATAAACACATCAGCTTTATAATATTAGACTTGATTAGTATTGATTCTTACACAATGGCCCCGTTATAATATTAATCAAATCTGGCCTTGAATAATTAATTTATCTATATATTATAAAATAATATATGTAGACAGGTATATAATCTTGTTATATTTTTTGCCAATTTCCGCATATAACCTTGTAATTTTTATATGAGATTATGATATAATATATATTTTTTGTATAATCTTTCCTGTAGTGTTAAAATTTTGAAACCTACCTACTACCTCAAAAGGAAAAAAAAAATACTATTTCGGAATGAGGCGTCTGGGACGGTGTTCCTTTCATAGGTTTATGTGTGCGTGCGTCGTCCTTAACAAATGGTGTTTTATATTACAACGATAATTTTATTATAATAATAATATTTCCTTTGTAACCATAAAAGCCAGTGGCGATGCAGCGGTACAACGGGAATTCTGTAGAATCCCACTTGTTTTGATTTTCCCGCTCTGGTAACAAAAGAACGCACGGCATGAAAATTGGGCTGTGCGGATTATCTTAACACTAGGTTCCCACAGCTTACCTTACTAACGGTACAAAAAAAATATGTAATATATAATCATTTCTCTAATTAGAAATCGAATCCGCAACCATCCCGTTAGCAAACATATCTACTGCGCTTAATCGTGTCAAACAAAATAATATAATACTACATTACATACCCTAAAAAAAGATTGAACCTATGACCTCTTTACTATATCACATCTAATTAATAAAAATATTTATCTTTTCAGATAGCGGCGCAACTTACAAAGTAACTGACACTAGCCTACATAACGACTGACATTCGTTGATTCTACCGCAAAATTGTCAGTAGTCGTGCGGCCTCTATAGACGTTGGACGTGTTGTTTGTTCTTACTGACGTGCTACAACAAGTTAATTTATAAAGTGATTATTATTTTGTATTGGTAAGTTGTTTTTTTTCTATTATTATAAATAAACTTGAAGGTGAAAACGATTTTGATCAAATATATATTTTTTTGTATCATTGTTTTAATGTTTATATAGTTGCGGGTACATACTTAGAATATTTTAGATTATTTTATTTAAGTATTATTTACCTACTTGAAAACATTAGTACATTTTATTACAGAATATTTAATTCTTATTTTAAATATTTTCAGTTTTTGTTAAGTCAATTTGAAATATTTAGTCAATAAAAAGCTAAATTATGACTTAACGTACATAGAAATAAACTTAAAAAGCTTTAAGTGCAATGATAAACTAGGAACCTTTTTAAATTAATTAATAAAATTTTAACGTGAACCCGTCGTAGCACATGGGCGAATGTAGGGCCTATAAAAGCGACGATTGTGGGTTCGATTCCCACTCGGGATAATAAATTATATTCTTTTCTTGTTTTCATCCAACCCCGTTGGTGTAACGCCGCGGTAAATGAATCCACAACAATTTCGTGAAACGAGTATTTTAATAAGATTTTCTAATACAGTTTGGTCGCCACCGCTCAACACTCGCAGAGTCTTAAATAACGGAGAGTGGAGAACGATTCCTATCTAGACTAGATTTCTTTATGGTTAGCCTGTAAAGTTAAAAAAAACTAATTTAGTTTAGGTATAACAATGAAATAATTAAATTAAAACCGATACGATTCTATAATAAACATTATTTAAATTAATGTCCATAGTACCGCTCACATGTACCTATTTACATATGAAACAAATGTTAACATATTTTATATCGATTTTTCAGTGGCTATTTGTATAATATTATGACAAAATTTATACAATTATAAATTATTACTATAAAAAATCTTTATTTAATGAAAAACTCATTATAATGAATACATAATATATAATTAGTATTTGAGTAATATACTGGAATTTCATGTAAAAATTAAAACTTGTAAATGGTTAACGAAAAAGCGGCAAAGTGCGGTGTTGAGGTCCGCCACTCAACACGCAATGCCTCCAGAATTCGGTGTAAAGTGAAGAACGGAGTGTCTTAATACGAGGTTCCCTTAACACCCCAATTGTGCAAGGATGACGTCATGAAGAAAAATAATAATTAAGTGCTACTCTAGAATATGATGTCATATAACTTTAAATACACAATAAGAATGTCTATCTCTTGATAATATTATGGAAAGTCACCGCTTATCAGAAATATCTGATATACATTACTAACGCGAAATATCTAAAGTGCCCCCCTATCGATGTTATATATTTTTTTATAATCAATGAATCGGAACGGTTTAGTATGATTATTTATTAAGATTATTTATAGTAAAGATAGTGAGTTCAAATTGCAAATTATTTTAGTTGAAATTAATTGGAAAAATACAATCAGAGGTTTAGGGGAACTTAATGCTAATAATAAATTTTATATTTTCGGGTATTTTCTAAGATTTTAATATGTCTTTTAATTAAGCAGTTCTGTTTCGAAAGTTATAAACAGTTTGAGACTGTCGTGGCGCAGCCGGCTGGGGTCTGGCTGTAAACAGGACGGTTGTGAGTTCGCGTCCCATTCGGAGTAACTTACGCCTTTATTTCATTTCCTCGCTTTAATTAATAGACAAAGTGAAATAACACTACTAAAAACCAATTACATTAAATGCTTTTCTGCGACGACAACAAAATTTCTACAAAGTAATTAGGTACCTTATAACCTTTGTGAGTTAACGCTTCTATACAAAAATGTACAAAGCTCGGCCACTTAAAGATGATTAATTACTTCATGATATTGATGTTAGTTAATGAGAAATACTTTTGGCAATAAATAATTCTATAATTGATTTTCAATTATAATATTAAGTTACCAGGTTCCTAGTGTTAAGACATTTCATTCTCCATCACAAGTCTGTTTTAATATTGAAAATAAAGTTGATTGAAATCATAACAGAATAACGGAGTGTTTTGACCCGAATTTCTAAATACGATTAGAATTTATAGTTCTTCGATAAAATATATCCAGCCGTAATAAAATAATTATGATATTAAGTATATAAAATAATTATTATATTATATACGGAATATTAATAATATTAATGATACTTCAAAATTATATAAATTCTCATAAGTAATTGATTGTGGCGTGAGATATAATAAAGTGGGGAAATTGATAAAGCTTATCATTTTAAAAGCTACACTTGCATTGATATGATAAACTGATAGTTACTTAGTGAAAGTGCATTTCATTCCCATCTATAACCCGTAATTAAAATAAAAGTTTTTATATTAAACCTAAAATATATATAAACAAGACATGTCTCGGAAATTTAATGAAAAAGTGGGGATCGGTTTGTCTTAAGAGTAGATTTCCTCTGTCTACCTTTCCTCTCTGCCGGGATGCGCCATGACGGTATGTAAAGCCATAAGACAGATGTTTAAAATATATTCCATTTTACTTTTGTAAATATACATTATATCTAAAACAATTATATTTAGAATCTATTAACAATTATATATTTTTTAATTATCATTTATTACACCAATGTTTTCATTCAAGGACACAGAAATCGTATTTTTTTTCGCATTTTTATTCTTCTGTCTATCAAATATAAGATTTGATTAGACAAAAAAACCTTTCCAAAAAAATTCATTTTTAGACTAAACTAAAATTTAAATGTAAGTCATCACAGTATTACAATTTCCCTATTAAAAACTTGAATGTAATATGAAAAATGCTTTATAAATAAATGTTTTTAAGTAAAAAGATTCTTTTATATTAAGTTCTTTCAAGAACTAGGCGTCGCCTTGACTTTCCAACGCCTGAATGGAGCGAGATCCGTTAATGCATTTTTTAACTGTACTACCAGATTTTTGTGATTACCTTGACGTTCATATAAATATAATGATATATAAATTAAATTGATATTAAAATTATTAATTGTTATTATTTACGTACGACTGTAAACGCGCCGGGTTGTAAGTTCGATTTTCACTCGAGGTTATAAAATATTAAATATTTTCATTTTCGTCGTTCTGGTAAGGAGGCAAAGCGAGTCGTTGAGTTCTGTCACTCAGCAAGCGCACTGCTAAATGTTGTGTCATCTTAAAACTTAGCAATAAATGTAGATTAGATCACAATACGATATTATGGTACCATAGAGCTGGTCTGATGATGGAATTGGAAGATGGCTAAGCATTGAGTTTGTGCTCATTACATTCGTCTTATTAACGTGTTCAGTTGAAAAAACCGAGTTTTTAATTTTTTAAACTATTAAATATTTTCTCATTGTTGATACCATTTTATTATTATATAAATTGAGACCTTCGACTTATCTATCTACTTATTCACTTTATTCTGTAGTAAAATGAGACTGTTCTCGTTTGTTCCTTTCAAACGTAATTCTAGTGCCTCTAATTTCGTTGGAAGTCTAGACGTTCAAGCAAAATTTAATTGAATGATAAATTAATCTTACTTAAGATTTAAAGACAATTTTGTAATTTTAATTACATACCAGTGTCCTATTTATACCGGTGATAAATCATTGCAAATTAAATAACTTTGAAGCAGTAAGGTTTGTTCGAGAACACACCTCTTAAAGCCGCACCCAGCATCTGCATATTAGGCCTTAATATTTCGAATGATAGCCAGTATGACAATCACTCTCTGGAAAGAGAGTCTAACTTGATCTCGAAGTAACTGGGTGTCATCAGCAGAGAAGGACAGGTAGGTACTTCATGACAAAACAACGGTTGGCACTGGCTCAGATGAAGTACTGTTCTCATCTTTGGGCTGGTGCATATCAGTATCAACTTGAACCATTTGATCGCATTCAAAGTTGAACCATTCGATTCATTAGGGACCTAATAATCTGCGAAAGGGCTTAGGAAGAGAGGTTTGGAGGCATGGAGACTTATCTCTATACGCAACATCTCGAAAATAGCGAAAAGTGTTGTGTTGGCCGCAGTCTTGTTAGCCAGGAAATTCAATCCTTCAAAAGGTAATGGAACCCCCAACCCATTTGCAGTCAGAAAATAACATAAAAATAGACTATAAATGATGGTTATACCCCACAAATAGTGATGTAAATAAGCGTGCCATGTTGTGACAGATTCATTCATATGTTTTCACTTGTCGGTCTTCAATTTGTGTTTACGAGAGAAGTAATCTTCTCACGATATCTTATGTACGCTCGTGCTCTATAACATTTTTTTAGTAGACTAGAACTTTTTTTAAAAGTTATATCCGCTTGGCGCAGGGGCTCAAAGTGTGACTGTAAACGCGACAGAATGTGGCTTCGATTCCCACTCGAGGAAATGAAATATTCTATAATAATATTAATATAAATATTTTCGTTTCTTCACTCTGGTGTCGAGGCAAAGTGCGGCGTTGAATTCCGTCACTCAACGAGCAACACCTCCAAAATTCGGGTTGAAATTGGCAACGGAGTATCCTGCTTCCTACCCTGCTGTGTGCATAAATCCAAAATAACCTTCTGAGACCCAGGCAAAATTACTAATTGGAGCAGCGTTTTTTGGAGCCATTTAGGATTAATTTAAAAGAAATCTATCGACGAATTATGTATTTTTGAACTATCCAACGCAAAAAGAATTTTACTATTCGAACCAGTAGTTCCCGAAGTAAGTGCGTACAACCAAACAAACTCTTCAACTTTATAATATTAGTAAAGATAGAAAACGGTATTTTAGTTTTCCTCTCTGTAAATCTAAATTCCGAGATACAGGAAATACTTGTATATTCTATTCTACAAATGTCATTATAAATTCATTACATTACGTACCTATAATGTTAATTTCCTCGAATTATTTATGCAACGTCTATTCACACTCTGATTGTCACGATTTACTAAGAAGGCCTCAATGGAACGGCGGAAGTCTTAACACTAGGTTCCCAGGTTCCCTCAGGTTACTAGACAGACCTATGCGTTAATTACTCACTCCCATGTAACTAGAAAGATTATTGCGTTAGTTTATTATGTTATTCTAATTGCCAATGAAAAAAATAATTATTTCATTAAAAAACTTGATAGTGTTCTAGAAATAGATTTATTTATGTTTAAAATCATGACTTAACCGTTTGTTGAACTAGTAAAAATCATTCCATTTTCCTGCTTTATTGCTGTGGAATTTTTATGCTATGACCAAGAAAAACATATAATAGAATAGGATTTGAATCAGCAACCATCGTGTCGAGATCGAATTAAGATTAATATTAAAACATATAAGATCTCTTAGATTTTCTCAGCTTTAACGCTACGAAGTCGTAATACTGTAAACAATATTGACCTTTAGAGGAAATTGATTCATTTTACCGATACTGTTTACATAATATACCTATTTTAGGACATGACTATTATAATAATTATATCGATTTTGACCAACGAATATATAAGGGGCTAGAAATAAAACGAAATTTGTAGGTAATATAATAAGTCATATCCCAGATGGATCTTTTATACTTCACTTCCTACATTCCTATAGCAAGGTAGACTAAGAAAACCTGGTGTCAAGACATAGATTTAGATTCCTTGCTTGATGCTTCAATTCGGGACTCGTGTTGTGTCACGAAACTCAACCCCTTACAAGAGCGGGAAAATATTCATTCCCGGGAATGCGGATCAAACTTGTTTTTAAAATTTGTAAAAAATTATGAAATCTAATTGTCAAAACAACTGTTGGAAAGACTTAAAAAACCAAATGTTTTTTAAATAGTGAATAAATATTTTCTAGCGATAATCGTTTCCTTGTTAATTCGTCTGCCCTTCACGTTATTTTGGCTGTCGTCTCGTGTAAAAATAACGTTAACTACGTATAAACCTTTAGTTAAAAAACAGACGATTGAGTTATAATGCGCCATTTAAAAATATTTTGCCTGAATAATTCGGTGGACACTAGGAAACGTAAGTGTCTGAATGGGTCACGGAGTGTCTTGACTCTGGATTCCCGAGTTCCATCTGCCTACACTGGTATTTACGGGATACAGCACATAGCAGGAGCCTATCGTAGAAAAAACAAAAAAATTAAGAAAAATATATGAATACATGCAGTATTGAATTGTAATCGGTGTCGTTGACTCAGACATAAAAATAGAGCATCTCTCGTCTATTAATGTGGGTCGCGGTTGATTGATGGGGTGATCTTTAAACGGCAATTGTCTGAAACACTAATTAACATCTTAGGTTCTTTGGCACTATAAGAAATATAATATAGTGATATACCACTCCGCTTTTACATAAAAGTAAAAATATACACATTCGTATTAGTTAATTTGAACCGATAACGTTAGGTTTTAAATTTAGTTTCGGTTCGGTTAAGCACAAAAATATGTTTTTAATTTGAACCATTAGTTACCTACTGAGATTATCACCTTCAACGAAACAAACTCTTTTAACTTTACAATTTTACTATAGAATTATTGATGTATATGAACCTGTGACCTCTGCTATACTTAATAGATATATTTTCTATGACTAGACAAAATATATTATTAGATTTTGCAATTAAATGTCCTACTGTCTGTTCGTACGATGAAACTTATTTATACACGTTGCATGGCTCCAGTCCAGATTTTTGCGACTGCTCCAATGCAAGCTCACTTTGTTGATTGTGTATGTATATTTCTAATGACTGGTTTTTACTTTCGTTTTTACTATATAGTAAATGCGTTATTTTAAAAAAAGTTATAAGATTGTAATTCATCGCTATCTGTATATGTAGGGTATATGAGAAAATAAATAATAGTGTGGTTCAAGCGGGCGAGAGTTGATCGCTCTTATAATAAGGCTTATAACAATTAATCTATTGTCTCTTAATCTGTTCCTAATTTAGTAATATTTTAAGTATTTTTACATATTTTGGCACATTTGGAATATTTATAGATATTTCGCTTTCGTAGATTTATTTGTTTTAAAGATTTCAACTTTATAGATCACTGAATGTGTTAGAATAAATTAATCGAGCCAAGTAGTTCCTGAGATATGGATTACTAAATTCGTGAAATAACGAACATAAATAACACACACCTATTATTAACTACGTTACTTATAATACAGTTCAAAATTATTAAAAAGTTACGTTAGTTTTCAATCAATACATATAACCTTTGACCTACCTACAATTGTTTTATATAGGTAACGTGGGCGGATAACCCCCTCGTATTTAAACGCACGTGTGGAGACGCGCCAACGCGAGTGGTTAGTACGACTCGCGGTCTCGTGCTCAAGACTTGTTTATTTAACTTTTGATATTTCTTTAGATATTTCGTAATTTCTTTGAATTTTTCCCGATTGTTTTTTATTTTTAAGGTTCCTCAGATAGAGTTGAAATCTTATGAATGTCGTGCAAGGCCTACCATTTACTTTAGCTACTATTGTATTAATATAATATGAAATTGTAACTTTTATGTCGAAAAAAATAACTGGTCAATTTGCTACCGGCTTTTTTCAACAGAACTGCCTTTCGACTCGGTGGTAGCTTTATGTTCTTTCAACGATTCAAAAATGCTTGCAGAGGTTTATTTCAGGCAAGAATATTTTATATTTGAATTTGAAAGACAAAAAGGAAATCGTTATATATTCGCCATGTTTGTGATTTCGACGCCTTTGTGGCCTGACTGTTTACACAACTCTTGGCCCCTCTGCCTACCCTGCTACATGTGGGTTACAGTGTGAAGCTCACATAATTATTTTGGTATATTTTGTAGATTTTTTAGATTATGTAATATTTTTGTTTTCTATGTGTGGAATAACACTTTGAATGTTTGGAATGAAGCATAGCCGACTTTATCAATAGCGGAGAAGCCCAGAGCTACGTCCACTGTCATCAACCTCCTCATACATGCCTTGCGGGGGGGCCTCGTGCATATTACACGACCTTCTTTCAGTATTATCTATACTGTGTTCTCGAAGGTCAACCGAGGTCTTCCCCTTTTCTTATCACTATAAATTTATATTAATGCTTGTTAAACTATAGACAATCATTTATTATAACGTATAGTGGATCAAAAAAATGTTAGTAACGCGCTGCACCGGTCTTTGCGAGACGTTACATATTGCATAGCGGAAATTAACGCCGCGTTTTACCTTAACTGATCAAAGAAATGAAAGTAATCACAAAAAATTATCATTCCCTGAAGGGGATTAAACCCACAACTATCACAAATGTACTTTTAGTCATTCTCCCACTGCGCATGATATCATCACAGATAAGGGCTATTAAATCAGCTTCACGCATTTGCCCGCATAGCAGTTTAAGAAGAGGGAACCTAGTTTTCCAATCTGTGTTGAGTGACGGAATTCAACGCCGTGCTTTTGTCTATTAGAGCGGTGAAATGAGTATTACAATAATTTCCCCAAGTAGGGATCAAACCCACAATCATCATTTACAGCCCCACTGTGCCATGACGGCATCTGCTATAAATTGAAAAGTAAATTAACAATTTCAATAAAGAATGTGTAATTGTATAGCATTATGAATCAACTTCTTAAGTGGGAACATGAGGACTGATATGAGGAGCAAGATAATACCTAATTGGACGTAATTCATGCAACAACGTTTCTTAATTAATTACTGGAAACTTCTTAGCTTACTTTGTCGCACTCAGAAACGATAATCAATATTTGAACTAACATTAAATTAGCATTAATGTAAAATGTGTACGGTTATATTAGTTTAACTTGCCCTATACTGGCTGTTAACGCGACGGTTGTGGTCTCGATTCCCTTTTGGGGAAATTCTCTCTCTAGTAACAAAACAAATCGCGGCGTTCAGTTCCGCCGTACAAGCTTAACAGCGATATCTTGAAAATTTTACTGAAATTGGGCGGTGCTTTCATAGTAAGTACTCTCGGCATACACTGTTATTATATGCGAGATACAGCGTGAAGCTATTTAATTTTACTTAAACATTAATCGATATCTTTGAGTATGACTGTTTTAATAAATTATATTTAACTCGTACAATGTCATCATAGGCGTTAAAATTTGTACTTTTCCTTTAACGTTCAAAAATTATTAAAGATATGTAACATATTTTATTTACTTATCATTTGACATGTCTTATTTATCAATCGACCACAAACCACAACCATTGTGTACAACAGACACTATCGTTTTTATTCCATGCGAAAGCTAATATATACTTATAATAACTGTATCCCGCATATAACACGGTAAGCAGAGAAAACGTAGAGTTAAGACACTCCTTTTCCCGCACGCCTTCCAATCTTCGAGACATTGTGGTTGAACTCAACGGCGTTATTATTATTTTGGGTATTAAATGAACAGGAAAAGATCTTCAAGTTCTTTTTGCTCATCAAAATGGTGGAGATGCGTGAAAATATGCAATTAATATTTTGTAGAGCAAGGTGTTGCTAGTATAATTATAATTGTATTAAAAGATTCAAATGAAATAATGTTTTGGTTTATGTACCATTGTTTTTAACAGTAATTAACAGTGCAGTTTGTTAATTATAATTACTTACTTACCTATAATATTTTTTTTAGCCTCACGCTGTAAGAGATGTAGGCAGTTGAGTGGCGTGGTGGTCTTCGTTATCAGAGAGCGAAAAAATGAAAATATTTAATATTTTATTTTATTTCCTCGAGTGGGAATGAACCTGTCGCGCTTAAAGCCACATTTGTGCCCTCGCCCTCTGATATTTAGTATTATATCATTATTTTAATGTGTTTTCTGGTTTGTTAAATTACACTATTCTCTGTTTTCCTTTCCCTGTAGATTTGGCGGTTAAAGGTTCTATTCCCAGTGTGGGAAATAAATTATTTTCATTTTCCCTGCGGAATACAGTGTAACGAAAAAAAATACGAATTCTATAAATTAATTGAAACAATTTTAAAAAATATATTATGTTATTTGCATTAGCAAAACCGATCGGCCTCCTAATCTAAAAATCATAATACTACAAATCTCTTTGATATTTATTAACAAATAAGCTTTAACCAACCGACTAACTGATAAGCGCATTAAGAAAAGTAAGTACTTCGTACGAACGACAAGTACATACTTCATTGAAATGGATAACGTGAGGTACCATTATGGGTATATTTTATGAACTATGTAATTGTAGGTTCAATTCTGAGTTATGCAAATATTTGTAAGTTATATCTCGGATTAGTTAGACAAAGAGTAGAGTCTTAAAGGGGACCGGCCAGGTTCACTCTGTCTACACCCTAAAATGTATGCTAATTATGTATATATTTATATAGAGAATATAGTGATTGCATATTTTACTTTTCAATAATAATTAATTAAAATATTTTTATATTGTTTCAGATTTATTAGAAAACACAGAAAAACACTAAAAACACAAGAAATTTAGAAGACTTAAAAAAACCACCTAGCACCTTATAACCTAAGCAGTCTGTACGACTTTAAACTGCATGTGATATATATTTATATAGAAACGCATTTAATATAGCAATTCTTATTTAATACTCGCTTATTTATTTATTTATTGTAATTATAATAACTGTAACAATGAGAGACGGATCGAAGATATGCAGGCATATGCTGCCAGATGATGTAATATACAAAGAAGTTGTTATAGTTGGTAAGATTTCATATATTTTTGTATTTTAGATTGTAAAATAGTACAGCGTCTGTCTGTATACGCAATGGTTGCGGGTTCGATACCCTCTAAGGGGAATTTAATTAGTTTCATTCATTAACAGTTTATCTTGTAAGAGCGACAAGATAAACTGCTGCGTTAAGTTTCGCCACTCAACACGTATTGTGTCAAATTCGGGTGGACAGCTGAATGTTCTACACTAGGTTACGTCTACCTACTTTGCTATACTTGCTATATTTTGGTTATGAAAAATGGACCTAGTAACTTAGTGTTAAAACACTCCGTCTCCATTAAGATACTTCCGTTCGTTCCGTAATAGTGTTCATGGGTTAATTTATGTTGTTATCGAATGAAGGGATAATATGAGGGCTATAAAGAGTACGTATTTTGTTTAGTTGTTCAATTTATTAGAGAGGACGAAAATTATTGTTTCCACAGATTATATGTAATAACATAACATGTTATTACATAAGAGAGTGAAATCTATATATATAATATAAAATGTATAATATATAATAAAATATATTTATTGTTTAGAATACAATCTTAAATTATTTTTTATGTGACAGAAAATATGAAAACAGTTCTTACAAAGGTTAATGTGAAGTTGTCAATAGACAATTAGATTTTAGGTACCCTATTGTACTAAAAGTTATTGTTATATCCATATAAATTTTATATATTTATTTATATTATGAGTATGTATGAGGTTATCCATACTTCAGCTGGACAGCGGCTGACTGTTAACACGATGGTTGTGGATTCCATTCCTACTCAAGGAATGCATATTTTTTTGGCTACTTAGATATATTATGTCCTAATTAAAATTTAAATAGTTCCTATATGAAAAAACGAATAGTTATAATATAAATATTACCCTAATTCAATATCGAACCCACAAATTTTACGCTCAATACACACATTTCTACTGGGCTATGGCACAGACATAATTTAATAGTTCATTGTTACAATGTAATGTATTTCTAATTACCTATTAAGTATTTTATAGGTTTCACGTTTTTTAATTAAAAATAATATATTGCAATACTAATGGCAATAGCATTAAAAGAATAGTTTATTATTTGCATACATTTAACATCTTGTTTATTATTATTGCATTACGAAAAGTGTTGCTTTTTTTAGTATCACAGTGTATCCCGCATATAGCAGGATAGGCACAGGTTTAGTATTGAAGCAATCCGCCCCCGACTTTTGGCAAAATTTTCGAGACGTTCCGTGTTGCGTAGCGGAGTTCAACGTCGCTTTGTCTTGTTACGAAATGGCTTTTCATTGTAACAACGCAATTTTTATTGAACCTGTTACAGGCAATGGCCCTAGCGGAATGGTTACATCGTTCATGCTGGCGGGAAATATACCCTACTTAAAAGATATACCAGACTCTCTGCCCATTGACGAAATGCTTAAAGCTAGGTAAGTTGTAATGTGTTAAATATATTAATATTTTTAAGGCTGAAGCTTTTTAAGCTAAAAAGAAAAATAATAATAATGACAAATATACAGTACTGATAGTTTTGTATAAATTAAAAATATTCAGTATCGATAGTTTTGTATATTCGAATGCTAGTTAAAGTCTGTTGTTTTGATAAAAAAAATTGGAAAAAAAGTTTCAATAAATTTGTAATTTATTACTTGAATTATAAAAAAAAATCTACAATAATCGCTATCCGGTCGTGTTATTATTTCGTTTTGGATTAAACTAGCGTTAAGACACTCCATCCCCATGCATCACCTAATTTCCGATACATTGCGTGTTGACAGGCGTAACTCAACGCCGCGCTTTGGAATGTAAATGTTTTCCAATAAGTTGAATGAAAAACATTTATTTACCTTATAATAAACAGTGAACACGTTAAAGATAAGAAAAAACTAGATCTAATCTAATCACGACGTCTGAAATGTAACCAGACGTCTGTCTACTGAGTAGGTAATATATTACGAATTTTAAAAGGAAAATAAATCCTTCTCAGAATTCGTTGTTAGTGTACGAGTGTATGTAAATTAGGATTTTATATAATGATGACTTTCAAAATTAGACTTTTTATGCACTCAAATTGTATGAGGAAAAAGTTTAATTTTATTATGTTGCTTAGCTCTACGTATATGCAGAACAGACATGTGGTTTATTTATTTTGTTACTGACGCATCTTTTTATGATTTATGTAATTTAGTCAAGAGGAACCAGTTATAAGTAACAAGTCATTCTGTTTAATGGTCTGTGCTTAAAGTTACGTGAGCTAGGTGACGGTGTTCAACCCCGCACTATATTTAACCAGACTGAGTCAATGCCAATATTTTAAATTTGAACGTCGTCTTTCGAGCCACAACATTTTATCGAGACCAGTCGTGGCGCAGTGGCACAAACGTGCGACTGTAAAAGTGACAGGTTGTGGATTCAATTCCCATTCGAGGAAATTAAATATTTAATATTTTCATTTCTTCGCTCTAGTGTTGAAGCAAATCACGCAATGCCTCTCCAGAATTCGGCGGATAATAGATTACGAAGTTTCTTAACACTAGGTCCCCTCTGCCTACCCTGCTGTTTGCGACATACAGCGTGAAGCAAAAAAAATGCCTTAATTTGTCATTAAAACTTTACAGATTACAAAATTTACCAGCTGGACAAAATTTATTGGAAGTTGATCTCATGGAGTTGGCCGAAGGGCTAGAAGGGAGAAGCCAGAACCCTGTGCCGTTATTAGTAAGTATTTCAATAATTTATTTTTGTGTGGTTTAAACGTTAAACGGTAAAGTTGCGACTTCAAATTGTTATTTCTTTTATTAGTTATTTAAAATCCCCATACGTACAGACACCATTTTTTTACTGTTATTATAATATAGTTTATCTTTGCCTTCGCTGTAAAAATGCGGCAAGCGCGTGGAGATAATAAAGTTCAAACTTTCCCCGAAACAGATAATTAATGAAGACAGCAAAAATATTTTTAATGATACCTCCTTAAAAATACAGATAACAACAGGTCGAAATTATTTAATAAAATTTTGGTATATCGTATCTAATCGTATACAAAGAAATATTTTGTTACTAACCGTAAAGTTGACCTCTCACAGTCGATCATTAACACTAAATTCTGTAATCTATTGTTTTTTTTTCTTCTTTTTGTAGTATTTCCGCGTATAAACAGATAAATATAATTAATTAAATGATTTAATTAAGAATATTGAGATACTGTTTTTTTTATCTGTGTTTTAATGTTTAGACTGTTTTTAGGTGTGATCTAAACGTCTTTATATTTTTTTAAAATTCTATATACCTACACTAAGTATAATTATTAGCCTGTTATATTTCTATATTATGATTTTTTAATTCGTTATAAAATAAATGGGAAAATATTTTCTTTCCGCACCAATTCCATTCTTTGAAATAACTTTTAAGCAGCGATGCTTCTCGGAAAATAAAATAACTTTAAATGAATATATATATCTAAATTTAGTCGTTTCGTGATTTTATTCTAGAATATTATATACGATTATTGTCAAGTCCCTGAATAGGATCCAAAAGGCACAAGGTTCAAATTCTATGTTTCTACATTGAACCTCATAATGATATAAGTAACGGAACGGAATAAATTGCCACTGAATTCTCCACTCCAATATATTACATTTACAGGGACTATAAAGATATAAGATAAAATATAGTAATGTAATTTACAGGTAAAAATAAAGAATTTAAGTATAATTGTATAATATTAAATGATATATTAAGTAACTATAAAGATCAATCACCAGTTGGCGCTCTACATGGTATACATAGCTATATCTGTTAATATTATCGTCACATCGCCGCAAATGTTTTTTTTATGATTACGCAATACATCGTCTTGCAACATGTTTTTTATCGCGATTTAAATTTTGATTTATATCGCGATTCGCAACTTTTGTTCCATATTTTAGGGTTCCGTACCTAAAGGATAAAACGGGCCCTCTTACTGAAACTCCGCCGTCCTCTCCTTTATCCGTCCATCCGTCACCAGGCCGTATCTCATCAACCATCTCTCGTGAACCGTCATTGTTAGGCAGTCAAAATTTTCATAGATGATGTTTTTCATAGATGTTGCCTCTACAACAAAAAATACTAAAAAATAGAATAAAATAAATATTTACGGAGATTTTCCCATACGATTACCGTGATTTTTTGTGCTCGTTTTTATAGATAATGGTACGGAACCCTCGCGAGCGAGTCTCTTGCACTTGGCCAATTTTTTTTCAAACTGCAGTTTCAGAAATAAAAAAAGTTAGAATGTATTTAAAATACATTTTGATATATAAATATCATGTTGACTTTGTGGTTAGTGACCGCAGGTTGTGGGTTCAATGCCCGACCTAGAGTAATATTGTGTTATGTAACTACAAACTATTTTTATATATAAACGAATCGCATCTCGCAGCTTCTCTATTTTCGTAGGAAATTCTGGAATCCTTTATTACGTGTATACATGTTTTTGATTTCACAGATTATTCATATCAGTGCATTTAATTTTATGTATGTCTTATGAAATAACAATTTTTTCATGGGTTTCATTTCCATAACACTGTTTCAAATCCGGTTACGAATCGTGTAAAGGTCAGATACGGTCTTTACTATTTTTTCTCATTATAGTTTTCATTATTGATTATTTATCTATATACCTATACATATTTTTTTTTCTCTTTTAATCCATTTTTTTCCATTCATTTCCTAGGCAAGTGCTAGAACTCGTAACCAATCTTAATATATTTTAGAAATACACCTTTTTTTCAGTGAATAATAATAATAATGCTAATAACTTACAAATATACTTTATAATAAAGCAACGTAACATAAATATTAATAAAATAATTCATATTTTAATATAATTTACCAAACATTTGCACTCTGTTCAAGTTCAAAATTCAATATAAGCAAAAAATATGTTACAGAATCAAAATGCGTGGAACCCGTTTCGCTTCAATGATTTATGAGGAAGCATTTAAATAACTGGTATGAGTGCGTCAGAACTGTATATGTATATAAATATACATATTTTTGTATATCTGTACATAAAAGTGTAAATGATTACTTGCTGTCGGTACCTAGAAGATACAAGGGAAAAGGAATTCTCTTTTCCCTTATTGCCCCCAATAATTAATTGAAATATGGCACCTCCCTTAACATTTATCAAAATAGTTTTTTTATAAACATTTCTATTGAGTTTCTAGTTTTCTTTTCTAACTTTACACCCAATTTCTCAATTACGTGTTGAGTAGCGATACTGAACACCGCATTTTGTCTTTAAAACCTTGAATTAAAAAAATAATAATTTAATAAAAATATTTTTGAGTAAACATCAAGCACAGTTCATCAAGCCTAAGGCTATAGCAAAAATGTTATTAATGCTTTTAAATAACATGTCGCATTGTATGTAAAATATTCGATACGCATAATAGCCTCATTGTTATACGATACATCGATATTATTGTTCTTGAACTTGAATCTAATGAAACAAAATAAAATTTATTAATGTAAGTTACCGTTAGATTTTTATTGTACTTTTTTCATAAAATTTTAGTAAATTTGTAATTGGCGCCTGACTGAACACGCTTAATTATAGATTCTATTCCCGCGCTATAGAAAGCTTCAATTATCTATACTAATATAATAAAGCGGAAGAGTTTGTTTGTTTGTTTGTTTGTTTGTTTGTTTGTTTGTTTGTTTGAACGCTAAGATCTCTGGATCTACTGGATCGATTTACTTTGTTTTTGTTTTGTATGAAAGCTGCATTCTTCAGAAGTGCTATAGGCTATATAACATTACATTACACATATATACTAATAAATTAAAATACTTTCTAATTTGACATGCAATTTATTCTGCCATGTTAATAACAACCGTCGTCGCTACGCGACCGCGTTCGTTACCGCGTCATTTTGATATTTATCCTTATGCAAATAAATATAATAGTCACTTTTAGCATTTCATCTAGATTGAAATTATATTTCTATTGAAATTATATTCTTTATTTCAAGCAGGCGTAGCCGCGTCCGGGTCCGCTAGTACATTATAATAGTTCGATACTTCTTACTATAGTTTATCTTAATAAGGAATATATTGAATTGAGTTGAATACTAGCGTTCCGCGCGCGACTTCGCCCGCTTAGTCTGGTTGTTATTTTATAGCCAAATTATACAAAATCTTCACATAAATTGTAGCCTACATATAATTCTGATGTATGGGCTATATAGATGTATAAACCGTTCAGTAATTTTGAAAAACGTGAAAATGGAACAAACATCCATCCTCAAAAACTTTCACATTTATAATAGATATTAATAAGAAGTAAAATAATAGACAGTTAAATAAAAAAAGCTTAAATGGAGAAGAATAAGATTTATCAATGGTATTTCTTACTAAATTACATTTTTATTTTAATTATGAAAAACATAAGATGGTAAGAACTTAAAACAAAAATCTTAATCATTATTATTATTCTTTCCAGGTGGACACATTACTTAGACCGTGCGCAGATATAGGGATTGATGCTGAATCGTTAATAGAATGGCGATATGATATTGATAAACAGGTATTAATATATATTTTTTTATTTAATCTAAATAAATATTATTTCTGTATCTTTAAATGTAATTAATTACTAGTTACATTTATTCGTAATTATAGTAAAAATATATATATTTTACTTGGTTTTGTCTGGCTCGAAGGACTAAAATAACTTGAACTTATAATAACTTAAAGACACATTTCTTTTTAATTTTTATTATTTTTTTATTAATATTAACTTTAAATTGACTTTAGAGCATCACGCATAGCGATTGGACAGAAAGTACCTAGTATCCAGAAACCATTGTCCTATTCCTTTCGATTTCTTTATTTATACATTGAATAATTATACAGTACAGTATGATAAGTGGTGGTCGCTCTGAAGTTACATTTTCTGAACTATTTCACCTTGTTCACTCAGAAAGAAAGTAATCAAAACCAAGAAAATATCCTAAAATTACACCTGCAATTACTTTTTTAGTTTATCCAAACTTCTGTGCTGTCGACGAGTTGTGCGTCGACAGTGCTCTACAATTGAATTAACCATTTATTATTGATGACCAGATTGACCACATAGTCCTTGGCAAAGGACCCCCGGGCGGGGCCTGGCATACGTTCCCGGGGGCAGTGCGATCTCTGTCCCCCGGTACTTGGCTCGCTCTCCCCCCACACGTGGGAGTGGGAATGGGAGGGGGAGTGGGTATTCGAGGGCGGGTACCGGCGAGGGCGGTAGCGGCGTATTGCAGGCGATATGTGCATGCTTGCAAATTGCAGGTAATTTGGTTTATTTTTTTATTTTGAGTGTTTTTTGTTTATTATATTGTTTTTTTATTATTATTTTTTATTTTGAGCATGGTAGACACTATATTGTCAAGACTTTCGACAACTTGAGACGTACAATGTTTTGAGGCCATCGTGGCGCAGAGTCATAAGCCGGGCAGAGTGGGAATCGAACACATATCAATCATGCGATTATATTTTTATTTGCTTACCAGAGGTATATCAACTGAGTAAGTTGATAGCTGGTTGATAGTAAGTTGATTTCCGACACTTAACACGCAATGCCTCAAGAATTTGGCAAATTTTCCCACTTTGGAAAGTGGAGAAACGGAGTGTCTTAACACTAGGTTCCCATTTCCTCTAAAAAAATGTTTCTGTGTCTAATCGAATTTTGTTCTTGAATCTTTTGAGTCTTATCAGAGTGGGAAAAGAAATTAATTATTTCCTCCACATGGGGATCTAATCCACAATCAAGTTTACTGCCTACCTCTGAAAAATATCTCTAGATACGCTCATCATGAGAGCTCTATAATATCATGACAATCAGCTATCCACTGCGAGACAATGATGAACTCTCATTACTCTCTCAGTCGAATTGTAGAGACATTGTCAGTTGAGTAATATAAATAAGCTATGACATAATAATAACGATCGATCATCGATGCGAATGTAAATATTTCTTTCGTTCTAAAACTAAATATTTCTTTCCTAAGTGTAAGTTAAGATTTTTAATATGGGAAAAAAATATGAAACTACCTCTTTTTTCCATTACAGAAATACTTCCGCAATGGGGTCACAGTGACTCACGTAACCCGTATGCCGCCATGCCGTTCTTGCAATCCCCACACAAAACCTACAAATCCCACATTCCTCATACACGCGCGTGACGTCACTGGACATACTACACATTATGTTTGCAAACGACTTGTCTTAGCCATAGGTGTTGGGGACAGACCTAATATGTTGAAACTACAGTCCCCTATGTTGAACAATAATATGTTGGCGCGCGATTTGTTGGTTACCGAGAGAGGAATTCACGTGTTGGGGAAATGGAGGCTGGAGAACGGGGTGATTGGGAACGGAGTAGTTGGAAATGGGGAAATTGGGAACGGGTTAATTGGAATTAAGGAGATGGGAAATGAAGGAGAAGTTGGAGCAAGTACGGTGATGGTAGTAGGCTCGGGAGTATCTGCAGCTGATGCAGTGAGGCTAGCGAGGGGAGTTGGGCTGAATGTAGTCCACGTGCATCGTGCTGCTGCAGATTCTTTGGCCAAATTGTCGCCTGTTACATATCCTGAGTATTGTCAGGTATGATGCTTTTTAAATTAATCTGCTTTCTTCATTTAGCAGAGAAGGCTGAGTTAATATAAAATCAACACATTTTTATAAAATGAACAAATATTTGCACAGCATTTTATATAATACTTACAAAATTAGTACTTATTATTAAGTAAATAATAAAAATATATATTTTTCTATCCACAGGTATACAAAATGATGCTAGATGGGCCTTCTGGAGACCATCAAAATTACATCCCCTATCCGGAACACGCGGTACTAGACATCACCCCCGCCCCGCAAAACACCCCTACACACCGCAACGACGACCTCCTCACTCTCAAAAAAGTCAAACTAATCAATCTCAGAAGTAACCAAACAGTAGAAGTAACAGTGTCATTAATAGCAGTCCTAATAGGTTCAAAACCTGATTTATTTTTCCTTCAATCGAATTTAGACACAAATTTAGACATACACACAAACTTAGACACAACAACGAACACACAATGCATTAAATGTATAAAAAAACAGGAGGAAGATCAAAAACAGTGTTTCATTAAGAACCATTGGCATTACATAAAGAATGTTCTAGAACAAAGTATACAGATATGTAAATCTAAATACTTGAACTATGAGATTAATGGTAATGAGAAAGAGTGCATTATGGGAGAATTTGGAGGTTTTGAGGGCGATGGCGTCGGATGGGGGGTAGAAATGGGGAAAGCAGTAGATGGTAGGGGGAATCCTCTGGCAGTGTTCGGGGATTCCCATGAGGCGAGGAGGGTAGAGGGTGTCTACGCATTGGGGCCTCTTACAGCGGACAACTTCATGAGGTTCATACCGGGAGGAGCGGTTGCCATAGTGTCTCACATACACAAACAGAGGGACAATTGACTTTTCTATGATACGATAATAAATATTTTTTCGTTACTTCTTGTATTCTTTCTTCCTTTAATTGAGTGTTTTTATAATTTTGATATTTTTCAAATTATAGGTAAGTTTGATGAATAGCATCTCAATCCCATCACAGTGGGATCGAGGCTAAAATCTTTTTTTAACTTCAAGCTGTACCTGTAGCGGACATAGCAGGGTAGGCAGATGGGACATAGGAACATTGTTTTAAGATGCTCCGTTCCCATTATGGAGCTTCCGTTTTCCATTTTCCGCCGTATCTCGAGGAATTCCGTGTTCCGTGGCGGAACTGAACGCCGAAACGAATCAAATCAAAAATCTTAAGTGACAATATTTATCATTTCCTATCAAATCATCCATTAGTATATCCTTTTATTGTTTATTAAAATGGACTTTCGACGAAACGACGAAAGCAATTAGTTTATCTTTTTGAATATAAAGTAATAATTAACAGGCATAAATTATAAATAAATATATTCAACTTTTGCTTCTTCAATATTTCTACACATTCTCGTTACCCAAATCAAATTTTCAGGATACGAAAAAATAAATAAAAAATCTTAGTAACAACAGATCTGATTCTATCCTGACTCGAAAGAATCATTATATTTCACTACTTTTACTTTCTGACTAAAGCAGATGAAGTGCGGCGTTAGATACCGCCACGAGTTGAGTTCTTTTCGATTTGCTCAGTGCGAGGGGAAAGGAGTGTCTTAAATTTAGTTTTCCTTCTGTTGTAGGTAAAAAGGGATGAAGCTGCTACCGAAAAATAGGAGGTAATTAAAAAAAAATTACTCCTTAGATTTTTAAAACATTTTGGTTTGTCCCGCATGTAGGACGGTAGGCAGAGGGTATCTAGTGTTAACATGCTCCGTTCTTCGTTTTCCGCCAAATTTCATCAGAGGCATTGCGTGTTAAGTAATGGAACAAAGCCGCCTTGCCTTGTTACTACCAGAGCGAAAAAAAAAAGAAAATATTTATAAATAATAATTCCGTCTCCCGAATGGGGATCTAAACCACAATCGCCGAGTTTAAAGATCAAACCAAAACCTTCCTTAGATAAACTAAAATAAAAAAGTAGTATAAATAAAAAAAACCATTTATTATTATAATCATGTACATCGATACATAAAAATGCTTCTTACAGACATAACAATGAGACCATGGCACATATAATATAACTAAATATAGTGCATTCGAGGTAACTCCGATAATTGGGTATTTCAAATAATTACCCTTACATACCAAATGCAACAGTAATGTCGCCAAAACATGAAAAAAATACAAATCCCTATTTTTGGAGTTACCAGAATACACCTTACCAAATAAAAAAAACTATATATAATATATCTAAACACATTCAACTTACAATATATCTAAAATAAATGTATAAAGGTAACTGTAGTGGTTGTGGATTTATACCGTCCCATAACTAACAACGACACTCAGAAATATTAAATAGACTAACCAAATTTTCCTTATGTAGTATAATGTCAATTAATCGCAAAAGAATATTTATGAGTGCGGCTATCAAAATTAAGTATATACACAACAAAATCTTATTTATAAACAAATACATATAACAATGATTCGAATTACACCATCGTCAGTCAGAAAAAAAGAATAATGCGACAATTACAAAATTTTTATAATATTGCAGGAGACGTAATCAAAGTTTTGAATCTTTTTTCTCTTCCCGCATACATTAATATGATTAATTTGTTTTTTTTTTAAAAAAAACATACAATTACGTCATTGTTGTACCAAACAAGCGTTGTAGGAATAGGTGAGGGCGCCATTTACATTAAAGTAGATATTTATAGAATAGACATTTATCTCTTATAAGAATTTGTTGTTCTCACTTTACACATGACCCTTTATAATATTGATATTAATAATAATGATACATATAACCGCCCACATAACACAATCCTTCCATACATTAATATATTCAGTACAAAAAAATATTTTCAGTACTACCAAAACTTTTCTGCTTAGTGGTCATAGAGCTTTGACGGTTTCCAAGAAGCGCAAGTTGAAATCCCACTACGTACAAATTTTTGTTTTCCAAGTTTTTTCATTTCAAAGATAAAAAAAAAATTACAATTCATCGTACTGTATTTATCTCATTACACGTGTTTCCGTAATACCACATTCAAAATACAATAACAATAAAATATATATTTATATTTACACAATAAATATTTCAATCTCTTATATATATACATATAATATTTAAATATAACATTCATCCATATGCAAAGTTATACAGAAGCCACTCAATTTCACAGCAGGCGGACGACACAAGCTCGAGGAGCTTCCTACCTGCTAACAGTCTTACACAGTTACATTCTTAATAATATATAAAATTTCGGCATTTATGCTTTAAGTCCACTACATATACAGATTTGGTGAATTTTCAGTGCAGGTTGGGTTAACTTTGATTAAATAATTACCCTCAAAAACCACTCAAAACACTTGAATCTGTACGCTACAGTGGTGTTTAAACATAAATACTAAAATTTCATTATACAATTACTTACATCTATATAATAAGATGAGAAGTTATATACTTTTGTTATAACACTGCAGCCAGTAGGCGTTTACTTGTGATGGTTCTGGGTTCAATATCACAGTTCCCAGTTGATCAAAGTAAATTGTTTTAGTTTCCATTGTTTCTACTTATATGAAGAATTGAGCTTTGTTATTTCAGTCACAGAAAATTCATGCAAGACCTACTATAGTCAAGTGAAATGAGAAACATTTTTTTTTTTTATATTTTTTTACTGTATTCAGCATAGCTGCGTACCAAACGTTGTGCCGCTGCTACGACGCCAGCCGCTCCATTTCATAAAGTGGATAACAGAATAACATTTTAAATTCTAGAAATAGAAAGAACAATTTTATGATTCATATAAAGTATGAAATAATAATTATGCAACTAACATGGGGTTATACACTTAGGCACATCACTAGCATAATATGTGATTCAACTACTTGTATATATTTACATAAAATATAAATAATCAAAATATATATTTATAAATATCTATATACCATTTTATATTTATATTGAAACAATAAAAAAAATGGTTAGTAATTTTATAGAAAAATAAAGACTTAATTACAAGAAAATCTTAGTACTTTAATCTTAGTAAATTTTTGATCGAAAATTTACAATTTATTTTGTAAATGGCTAATTTCATAGCATGTTCATATAATATGACACAATATATATTCAAAATCTGTTATATAAGTACCTATACATAATTTTATTTTTGCTGTTAATTCATAAAAAAATAATTAATTATATTATTGAGATTTCAGTGATGATTTCTTTTTTATATTAACAACTTTAAAGTAACAACTAAAATTAATAAATATATTTTGACAATCAAGCAATCAAAATAGTCAGTAAAATATATAAAAAAATGGTTTTTTTTTCAAAAGTTTTCAAAACAGTTAGCAACATTACTTATAATCTCAAGTAAATATAATAATAACTAACAAATTTCATCAAGAGATACATTAAGCAATATTTGTTTAAATAGAACATTGATAAGAGATAAATAACCATATAAAATAGTTCAAAGTACTTTTATGTAACACATAGAATAGAAAAAATAATAATAAAAATATTAAAGATTATTTATTTAATTAGGCTTTGAGATTAGTATTTTTAGATATATTGAAATATGGTGTGTTATTTAACAGTTGGACAGATTAATTCATATTATTATATAAATCCAATTATATACAGAGGTATTAAAATTGTTATCTGGCAGCGTCATACTTTGCTTAGCTTTAGAAAATCTCAAGAATATTTTTCCAAAAAATAAAATATATATATTTACCATATATCATTACTCTTAATACTAAAAAAATAAAGGTAAAAAACTAGATATGCAAATTTGCAGTGAATATAGAATACTGCTATACTTGTTACTGCTATGCTATACTATCCATTCTTTATTTTCCAGAAAAAAAAATTGTCATAAGATATTGATTGGTGGACTGGTGGTGATACCCAACATTTTTTTTCTTGAGTTAATTTACATTCATCTGGAAACTTGAAAATGTAACTTATTCATCAATAATTAATATAATTATTAATATAGAAAAGTGTAGTATTTAAATTGATATATCATTAGCTATATAGATGGCAAATGTAAATTTAGAATTAATATTATTTATTTAAATAGATTTCAGCAAGTACTTTTGAATCGTTAAGCAGTTTTGATATTAGTTCAGAATGCAGTTTTGCTGAGAAGAGCCAATAGAAGAGATGACACTAAAATATTGGTATTTATCTCGTGTGAGATTTAATTGATATTAATTCTTTACATTTCTATCTTTCAAATACTCCTGAATAGGCTTTACTTGTAATTTTTAGTATTGTATTTACAGTTACTTTTATTATAGTGGCATACTTAGTATAGTCTATAATATCTATTTTACATTTGTCAATATCATAAGAATTTTCACATTAAAAGAGTTTTAGAAAGACATTACTATTTTACAATTGTATTTTTTATAATAACAAAAGTCATTTTTCATTATTAAATCCAGTCAAAAGTAAGTGATTTTTAAAATACTCTATAAAATTATTAAAATTTTTAAATAAACAATATATAGTTAAAATTAAGACAGAGAAAACAATCAAATCAAATAATGTCTGCAAATATCTAATTGTGCCAAATAAATATCACAGTTTAAGAATAATATAAATGCATTTTTTATATACATATATTATGTAGCTATAAGACATTGATATAGATAGAAAAAAGTAATTTTAGACTAAATTGTTAACATTTTACAATTTTTAAATTGAAAACATGTCAAACAACAAATGTATAGTGGGTTTGAACCCATAGATTAGTAACAAAGACTAAAAACAAATATTTTGCTATCATTAAAGAACAGTATATTAGAGATTTATCTAAATCAATTGTATTATAGCTGCGTTAATGTTCATATAATATCTTAAAAGCTAGGTTATTTAAACAATTTTATAAATACCTTAGTGACAAGGTAGTGGAAGTAACACCACGTTAGGTAGAGAAATATGATCATTACCACAATGGTGAATATTATTTGGCGTCAATCACGCCGCACTGGCGGATCAGCAGGCGGGTTGTGGATGGTAGACACCAAGTTCTTCAACTCTTCACAAAGCACCTTAGGTAATCCGAGTGAATCAACCTTCTGAGGGTGATTTATGTGGACAGCTAGTTTCAATAGAGCGGTCTGACGTAGACTTCTAACGCCAACCGTAATGTTCCAGTTTGTTCTATACATCATACCACCTATATTCGCCGGCGGTCTAAATATATGCTTATTATTAATAACATAACGCTCTTTTGTTGCGACATCAGTGAATTCCCAAGGATGAGTTATAAAGGAGTTTATATCGTAAAATGTAGCAGCTTCTAGTCGAACATAATGTCTTTTAGCGCCATGGAAATCCCGCCACCAAACATCAATCGGTCGTGATGTTTTGTTTGTGAAACGTAAATAGGCCCGCGACAGCGATTGCAGTGATTTCACAACCACCTGCTGGCCTTTTTCATCCGTTTCGTATATAACATCGGCAGCTTCCTGCCGCTCCGCCATGATCATCAAACGATATAGTAACGCGAACAGAATTTTGCCGGTTAATTTGCCCTAACACAAAAAATATAAATAGCTATGTTTATACGAGCTAAGTCGGGAAACACATATACACATGTAAGATACTATGAACAGAAGATTGTATCAAAACAAAATAAATTTATTTAAATAAACCCGCGTTTTATTTTTGGCCCAGACAGTGAGTTGACGTTTGATTCACTTCCTCTTCGATTTTCGCCCACAATGGCTGTTTGTGTCGCTGTTATCGGCAAAGATGTAAGTATAAATTAGTTTTCTTTTGTTAAAACAATTAATTGCACATTTTATTTGTGTTTTGTTGTCAAATAAACAAATAAAAACAACACGTTTGGCCTGCAAGATAATTTCTTTGTGTACTGGCAAAGCTATTGTTGTAATTATTTACGTCAAAGTTTGTTGTCATAATATACCAGAGACAAGTAATTTATATACGAGCTCGTATATGTTGCCTATGTTATAAAATTTGTTTTTTTAGTATTATATATTTCATGTTGTCATTCAAATATAGATATATTTAGAGAAAATTGTAAATATTACTTATGTTGTGTTACATATTCACATTCTATACAAATATCTCATAACATCATTTGGACAATTGTACACTTTGAAGCTAAGTTAAGTATCTTAAATTTAGATTCTAAAAACTATATGAAAAATACACTGCAACATATTTATTTGATGAATATGCACAAGTTTAATCTTACAACGTGTTAATAATGTATATGAACTCTTATCTTACTATAATGCACATCTTAGACAATGCACACACATCTAACCATCTATTTTAAAGCAGAAGATAAACTCACAATTAAAAGTGTATTATCCGAAAAGCACGAAGTCAAAATAATTTGTTCCAGTCCATCCATCTGCAATTTCCAATCTTTAATGTTAAAAATGATGATATTTCAGAATGCACCACTATATATAGGTGGTATCGGCAACGACAGTAACACCGACAATGAACTGTCTCGACAATGGCTAGTTCACACAGCGCTAGACGCTTTGGAAGAACGATTGGCGAGTACTAACCCTAACAATGCCAACTCTGCTGGAAATACATCAAGGACTGATTTACGTGATCTGTACCTTGGACTTCTTTACTCTACGGACACTCATAAGATGTAAAGTTATTTCATTTATCAGAAAGAATTTAGTGACATAATATTTCACTTTTCTTTTTTTGTCGTGTTGCGAATTAGCGATAGACGATGCGTGGTGGTGGCTAATTTTAATTCCATATAAAATATGATTCACATTATCTGAGGCCAAAAAAAGCTATATTTTTGTGTGCAAACCGACACTCTTATAACTACCCACCTTCTTTACGATTTCTATCCTCAATGAATACTTTATAAATCTCATCAACTCATTATTTTTTAGCTATGGATATGTTACCAATACTAGAATAAAATTGGTACTGGTAACAAGCTCTTCTTCACCCAGTGGAAGTAACATAAGAGATGCAGAAGTTAGAACTGCATTACGCAGGCTCCACGCCTTATATGCTGATGCAATTTGTAATCCATTCCATCTGCCCGGTGATCAGATTGTTTCTTTGTAAGTATTTTCGTATATAAATGAGTACTACGTATACTAATACTACGTTTAACGTATACTACGTTTATCATTAAAATCTAAACACAAAATTCTCTGCAACTGCATCTATGCATATTTTTTTATTTAAGTTCTTAATAAATAATATATTTCCTTTACAGAAAATTCGACAAGCAAGTAAAAAACCTTATGATTAACAATGTTTAATTGGTATGCTAAATAAAACCTACAAATACGAAAACGTCACCTAATATTATTCCATTCCATAATCTATTATTTTACTAATTAATGATTGTACAATTTAATTCATTGTATAATTTTGGTATTTATTTATTGTATACATAATAATTATTTATAAGGTTATTTTAAATATGATTTGGTTTATATTATCTAGATTTATTTAAATTATCTAGATTTAGGCTTATCCAGTCATAACTTGTATTCTCACCATTTAGTTTTGTTATGTTTTATTTAAATTATCTTGTTAGCTTTATAATATTGCTATACTTACGTTTCTGTATCTTTAATTTTGTATGACCACAAACAGAATAAACTAAAAATAAAGGCTTTAAAATATATATACGAGTATGTGTTTACTTACAAATTCTTATTAGTCACAATAAGATTTGACAATGAACTCATTTCCAAGTTGTTTCTTTTATTATTTCTCATTGCTTCCTCAATATCTACGTAGATATTCTAGATTACTTTACATTTTAAAATATATCTGATGATGATATCAAAAATCACAAACGATGAGTAAAAAAATAAATAACAAATTGTAAAGTTCTTATTCTTTGTTTATGGTTTTTATTTGAGTAGACTTCTGTTACAAGTTTAAGATTCTAAAGTTTCTAAACGAATAAATTTTCAATTCTTATTCTTATCTGTGTTTTTGACAGCATTGTCAAAGGCACCATATTTCTTTTTCTCTTTTCATTTGACATTTGTGTTGAACTGATCTCTGGTTCAGCGCTGAACAGTTTTTAATTGAAAAGTTGTTTATCTCGACCGGGAAATCGCATAAACATGGTAAATATGGCTTTATAGATTGTATTAAACATTAAAATTTAGTTTTCATTAACTTATGTTAATAATATTTGTAACTAAACTTATAGTACTTAGAGGTTATGTTACCACGTGTATGTTCGCGCTTAAACTAATTGTCTGTTTTTGTCACTCACAATTTCTTCATAAGTCTTTGCAAAAGAGTGGCTGGTAAAAGAGGTAAAGGGAGACAACATGAGTCTGAAATCATACAGTATCTTGGTCGACGTGTAATGACTATTGGGAGGGCAGGAAGGATAGAGATATACAAAGTCCATAGCGCCTGGCGCTTACTTCTCTCTGGCTTTACCCTACAGCAAAAAAACCCATTGCCTTTTTGTTAATGCATATTAAATTAATGATTCTAGGCAGCCGCCGTCGTGTCAGGCAAGGATATCGAGAAGCCCCAGGCTGAGGTCTCACCCATCCACCGTATCCGTATCACATTGACATCCCGCAATGTACGTTCATTGGAAAAGGTCTGCGCTGATTTGATCAATGGTGCTAAGAAACAAAAGTTGCGTGTAAAGGTAATATTGCTATAATCCATACCTATATTATAAATTCGAAAGTAACTCTGTCTGTCTTTTACGCAATCAGGGCCAAACCGCTCATTTAATTGGGATAAAATACTCATATAGAGATACTTGAGGGTCCCGGGATGAACATAGGATACTTTTTTTTTCTCATATTTGTAATATTTTCGATATATACCAATATATTAAAATAATTAATTTGACAAGCAATTTATTCCGCCATGTTAATAACAATCGTCGCTACGCGTTGCTAAGCAACGGCTTGCAAAGTTTGCTGTTTTAAGAAAACGTCACCCAAAGTGAGTTTGCTTAATGCATACATGGCGCGCGCTGATATAGATTTGTATACATTAACAAAAATTAGATGATTTCTATAATTTGATATTCATCCTTATGTAAATAAATATAATAGTCACTTTTAGCATTTCATCTAGATGGAAATTATAGTTTACTGTAAAACATTCTAATAAATAAGATGTCACTGATTCCAAATGAGCTAGCCTATGAGTGGTATAGTATGACCGACGCGAACGGGCAGATGACTTTGATGATTTTGTAAATTTTTATATATTTTTAAATTATTATTATTTTTGATGTAATTAATTGCTGCTTATAATTAATTTATCTCAGTTCGGTTATCTATACCGATGTTATACACTTTAAATATCGTAATTTTAATCATTTGGGATTTGATTTAATATTGTTCACAAAAATTAATAATTATTTAATATAGAAAAATGTTTAGTACGCGCGCACGGCAAACTTTAGGTACTTTTTCTAATATTAAGAATTTCCTTTAGTTACTTTTACTTCTTTTGTTTGTTCATTTCGGTTACTCAGATATTTTTTCTAATAATAAATCTCCACTTTTTACATTTTAACTTATTTTAATTATTTAGGCTTATATTTATGCGGGCGTAGCCGCGTCCGGGCCCACTAGTTATTTAATATATTTTGATCAGTACCTAAGTAAACTATTAATCATTTTAATTGTGAGATGTAAACCAAAATAATCAGTGATAAGTAACTAATATGAGAGTGAAAAAAATGTATTAGATTTTCTTCTTCAGCATCTTATAAGTTCAAATTCTACAATATTTTTTTTATAGCTTTAACCTAGCAGATAGCAGATTATGTTAACTTAACCTTCAAAATGTAATATTGTTATAATTAGGTCATTGTATTAGGTTAAGATTCATATTAAACAAATTTTAAAAATATGAATGATTTTATTCATTTAGCGCTAAGATGAAGACATACCATGTTCTGTATTGGTGTGTTCATTAAAGAAGCGCTAAATCAAGGCTTTTCAAAGTGCAGAGTATAGTTACATGTACTATACTCTGCTCATAGGGAAGCAACAAGTTAAAAATTTATTGTACATAATAGTAAAAATATTTTAATAATGTCGTTTAAGTATGCAATAGGAATTATAGTATAAACAACTTATTTTTCCTTAATCTTGGTATCTTTATATGTACATATACTTATCTACACATAGATGTATAGGCAGAAAGTACCTGGTGTCCAGATACTCTCTGTGAAATGTTACAACTCAACATTGTACTAGTAGAGCTCAATACCCATTTGGGGAAATAAGTTAACAATCTTACTGTGTCATAATGGCATAATTTTTTAAAATATTTATTTAAATACATAATTTCCTATTATAAAGTGGTAAGCTGGTAGTAGTACCATATTTCTTTCACGTTTTGATTCAGTGTTAGTCTATTTGAATATTTTAATTTAAATTTATCATTTTTATTACAGGGGCCAGTCCGCATGCCAACCAAGATTCTTCGCATTACCACCCGCAAGACACCTTGTGGTGAAGGTTCCAAGACCTGGGACAGGTTCCAGATGAGGATCCACAAGAGAGTGATTGACCTTCATTCTCCTTCAGAGATTGTGAAGCAGATCACCTCAATCAATATTGAACCAGGTGTAGAAGTTGAAGTTACTATTGCCGACGCGTAGGCACAACTGCCCTAATAAATATTTTTAAATTGACTTTTTGTTTTATTCTTGTTAGAGTGGTGAGGAATGACCCTTTTAGGCTAAAACAATGTGATAGTTCACTGGTACAGTATGGTCGACAAGTTGTGGTCACACTGAAGTTAGTTGTTGATCTATCTATATCATTATATTTCTCCTGAGTACAAAATAAGAGAATAAGAAAGAGATTGCCACTTGTTAATTTTACATTATTTGGTGTTTGTTATAATTTGTTAGATTACTATTCAATAATTGTAAATCTGTAAAAAATTGTCGTTGTGAACTTTGTCTTGTTGGGCACATTCCCCAATAAGTCTTTCTCATATAGGTACCGTCCATGTACAGACTGCGATGATTACACTATTATATTCCATTATAATTCTGGTGATACATTAAACACAGCATCCGCTAATTTTAATATATATTTTTTTCCGTTCTTGTAACGTTTCGGGTCAAAATCGAACCCACAACTATTGCGCATAAACAGTAACTGTGCCCTGACTTTGGCGTTATTACGTTACAATCAATCATGACATGCGATATTGCCATATCGTTACATAAGAAAAAGAAAGATTAGCAATATAAAGCATATTACGAGATAGAACTTTTACAAATTGGTAGAAATCACGCTTATTTAATTGTTTTTTCGATAGAGGGAACCCGGAACCTAGTGTAAGCCACACAATACCCTTTAAAACACTTCCTTTTCTCATTTTCCACCGAATTTTTGAGGCGTTGAGTGGAGGAACTCAATACGCGCGCTTTGTCTCGTTACCAGAGCGAGTAAATGAAAATATTGAATATTTCATTTCACCGAACTATGGGAATCGAACCGCAACCGTTGCGTTTACAGTAGCTTGTGTCTGCGCCACGACCGCCCTTGCAAAAAATATAAATCCTTTTCTTTTTCTTCATATGTGGGAGGGCGGAGGTCATTTATACCGCATATAAGGTAAAGGTACCTATTTAAATGCGGTATTGATAATGTATTATATGGACATTAACAATTCTGTATAAAATGTTTGATATTATTTTTCAGCTTCACGCTGTATACGTCAAATAGCAGGGTAGGCAGAGAAAGGGAACCTCTGGGGAGAAACTAACGAGTGAGGGCCTGAGGGGTCGAATCTACAACCAAAGCGTCCACAGATCAATTCTGTCCTACTGCGTCACGACCATCAAAATTCAGGAACTACCTATTTATGAGGATTTATGAGGATTGTATGACGAAATATAAATAAAAAAAAACATTTTCTGCTCCGGCGCCACGCGCCATTGCGTGGAAACAATACTAAATTGTCAATCTAAATTATTGCGGATGTCTGTATGTCATACGTTAATTGTGTAATTGATTTTGTTCTTTTGCCGTAACTGTTTGTAACTATACAGTGTAAGCTTCGAAATAGCAGCATCAGCAATGCTGATAGCATTTATGGAATTCTTATAAAGACAGTATTCATTTCTCTTTAACATAAAGCGCGGGGCTAAGTTACGCGATATTAAACAATGAGGCGGAAAATGAAGACCACATTTTAACATTAAAGAAAGAGGCAGAGAGAACTGTACCTACTATTCTAAATTTCTATACTAATCTTAACGCTGAATAGTTCGTTTGGTTCAACGTGCTAATCACATAAACCAACTAACTATAATTGGTCTAAATTAAAAAAAAACATTTAATTTTTTTTGTTGGGATAGCCTCTTTATCGAGAAGGGCTTCTCATTCACCGTTTCGATGTAACCCACTGTACCTGCGGTCAGAGTCACCTCGGACACCTAGAGAGTACCAAATGTCATACACTACACAATTCTTAGTTATTTTGTTTGACTACGCGGACAAAGCCGCTGGTGAAAGCTAGTTATCCCCATTTTTCCTTTAATTCTTCAGTTTATTGCTCAAGTGGCACTTCCAACGTGGGTGTTAATAAATGCGATGCAGTTTTAAATACATTAAGTGCATTAGTAATGTAGTTTTATCATTTAAGTTGTTATTATTTATAGTGCTGCTTCTAAGAAAAATTGAAATTGAATATTTCATTGGAATTTAAAAACATATTATGTTTAAATTGTACATAGGTACTTAAATCATTATATGTTCAAATTATATTGCATATTTTATTAAAATATTTTGACATATTAGAAATTCTATTTGATGCATGTAAAGGATTGTTTATATAATACAGTAACTAGACAGCGGTTGAAAGTAGGAAACGAAATGTTTTAACACTGCGTTCCCTTTGTCTACCCTGTTACAGTTGTCTTGTTACCAGACCTTGTCAACAATCATTCCACCAAATGGGAATCAAACCCACAAACGTTGCGTTTTTAGTCAGACGCTACTAAATTAAAAAAAAATACTACAACAAATAAAATGGTGGTTTTCTCATTCCTTCTTACTGGGGTGATGTTAAAAGTTAAAACCACTAAGTACATTTTATTATGCAGCATAATAAGCCTCCTGCCACGCAGTAAAGCTATACTTATCTAAAACTATATTCCGCTAGTTAAATATCGAAATCCAACGCCTTGACACTTTTTTTTCTTTATGGGATTCGAATCTACAACAACCGCGTAGACACAGATACTGGTACAATAGTGTAAATATATTTTATACATAATACAATATGTAATATGATATAAAAAATATATAACTAAGCACCCTAACCCTACTAAACCCTTTGATAACAAAAAAAAGTGCGGCGTTGACTACCTACTACGAATCAACACGAAATGTCTCTAAAATTCGACAGTGAATCGTAAAGGGGATTTTCCTAAGACTAGGTTCCCTGTGCCTCCCTGCCATAAACGGGATACAGCGTGAAGCTATCTTAGTAAAAACAGACTAAAACAGTTTAGTATTAATATATTATGTCAACTTCAGTGAGGCCTCTACCTTCTAGGATGTCTACAGCTCGTTAGCGCCAGGCTTACGGAGTTTGCTGAAATAGGATTCATAATGTTTTCAGTTTGCAGACCTTTTCAGAAAAGTTAATTGGATAGCCGTGGTAGCTATCATTGAATATAAGGTATTTCTTGTTATACATATGAGGAACATTTGTAATTTTTAATTTAGTTTACACGTTTTAACATTCTCATATTTCGTTTCTCAATATCACGCTTTATACCCGTATAGTGAATCCATGGCATACTAGTTTTTTTTCCTATATATTCAATAGGAAATAAAAACAGTTTCTAAATGCACAATTGCAATATACAAAGACACCTTATGAATTCTAAAGGTATATTATTTTTCAATTGTGGTTTTATACGTTGTTTTTTTTTAAAGGCCATCGTGGAGCAATCTGCATCATTTTCCTGGCTAGACACTTGCCAGGCAGAAGGCAGCCACTCAACATCCCTAGAACTCGGGCAGGACTCTGCCAACGGTCATACATAACTCAACTTAAAAGCCTAAAGCTTTAAAACTTTTAGTTTATAACACGAGTAGCTACCTACTAGGTATATTATAAAAAGGTTGGGCATGAAAGGCAGCTTCATAATTTGCATCGGCAGTCTAATTTAAAATGCCTTTGACGAAACTACTTGAATTTTCATGCTCGACGTTCTTTTACAACGAGCGCTCTAACTCAGACATTTCTAGTGGGTATATAATATACATAATGAATGGTGGGCTTAGACTGTAATCTCTTAGCTTGGGCTCTTGATTTTTTACCTTGACATTTTCTAGAGGCCATTGGGGTTCAGTGGCACAATGTGGGATTGTAAACACGACGATTGTGGGTTCGATTCGCATTTGGTTGAATGATTTATTTTCATTTCTTCATTTTGCTTTGGTAACAACAGCGCGGCGTTTAGTTCCGCGTCCGAAACTCAACACGCAATGGAGCAGTGTGTGGGACCCCAATGCATCGTACCCCACAGTGGGGAACGAAGTGTCCATGTAAGTATATGTTACAAAGTGAAACTATTAAAACTCATAGGACATTTTAAGACAGAGTAACATAACATATTTGTAGGTAACATTATCAAAACCTACTAACCTAATTTGAGTAATAAGCTTTAGAAATTAACATTTCTTTACAATTACATATATTGAATTTCAGTAGCAGCAAATTAAAAATATATATTTGGTTATAAGCGCCGCAGTGGCTGGGTCTAGCTAGGTCTGGGCGGTCGACGCTCCGGAGATCAATAGTCTGGAATCAAGTTGGGCGGGCTTACCGTATCTTTAAGCGAAGTTTAATCTTTTATACTTATATCTGCCAGCAATAAACTGAAAACTAAGTTTATAGTATATAATATTCCTCATTGTACTAAAATATAAAAGAAACAAAGACATAAAAAAATATTAAAGGTGGACTTATCTTCAAAGAGATCTCTTCTAGTCAACCAGTGGAAGTGTATGAATGACAATTAGCGAACAAAAACACAGTACAATTTAAGTAATTATTTATTAACTTATATTGGATTTTTAACTAAAATAAATTTATTTTTTATTTAAATTAAATTATAGGATATAGGATCATTTTAAATTTGATTAGATAGAGAATGGAACTCGAATAGTGCTGGCAGGACTTAAGTATCTGGTAGGTATTGAGCTGAGTTTCTCAAACTGTCACGCGAGGGGTGAAGAAGGTAAAGTTTTTTCCATACAATAGAGAAAAAAATGTTTAAATGCATAACTGCAATATACAATGTAACCTTTTGAATACTAGTGATGTCTTATTGTACAATTGCGGTTTTGTACTTTGATTTTATGTTTATATTAATTATCTGTATTTTCGTTTTTGTCTGCGGTTTTCATATTTGCTTTGTATACTTACATACATCATATAGATAATATATTTGTCATCGATGTGGGTGTGGTTTAAATCTTAAACATGTAAATAACATTCTAATCTATTAACCTATACAAATACATATTTTAAACCCTAGATCAAATATCTTTAACCGTAGATCAACACAAAACGACGTTTTAGTGTAACCAGCCTCGATATACGAGTACCATATACCTAGGTACTGTAGGCGTGGCGAGTACCAATAATTGTATACGAGCGAGAGAGAGATGGGCGCCGGGGAAGCTGCGTTACCATGGTAACCGCGAGTAGCCCAGATCATGAGATAGATTCTAGACCCAGTTGCGGTGTTATCGATTTTGTGATACGCTCTCAAGTTGCTATGCCAGTCGTTATGCAGTATTTAGTGAGGACTTAGGGATTATTAGGGTTGTATTTTTGGAATTATTTCTTTTTGCTTTTTTTTTTTTGAAAATGGACAGTGTTTCAGATTTGGCAAGATTAGGAAGTTACAATATAAAGGAAAAACTCTCAAAAGTGGGATCTTTTAGGTCGATCATATTGTGGCCGCCGTGGTGGCGCAGGGGTATAAGCTTGCGACTGTAAACATGACGATTGTAGGTTCGGTTCCCACTCGGGGAATGAAATATTTATTATTTTCGATTCATCGCTCTAGTAACAAGCGTGAGTTGAGTTCCACCACTCAACACGGAATATCTCAAAAAATCGGCGAAAAGTGGGGAACAGAAGTATATTAACGAGGAATATCAGAGTGTCTCAACACTATGTCCCCAGGACCCCTCTCTACCATGTTACATGCAAGATACAGCGTCTAGCTAAACAAAATAAAAGATATTACATTCAGATGGCTGAGACAAACGTAAGGGGTAGAAAATTTCCCACAGGGATTCGAACCCCATAACAATTACGTTTACCACGCCACGTGTCTACAGTCTACATAATTGTGCTATCTAATATATAGGTATTATTAGTACACACTCTCAAGTCTAGAAGAGTCTTAGTCAAACAATTCTAAATAAACATCGTGCAGAGCTAACTCATCTGCCTATATATGGTGTTTGTAGTCTAACTTGCGGCGTGTAGGTGGGTGGATGTTATAATATGCTGTTATTCTCGAGCACATAAATCATCGCATTCGATGTTCGAATTTTGTTTTTTTTAGCTTCACGCTGTATCCCGCAAGTAGCAGGATAGGCAGGGAAATGGTGTTAAGACTTTCCGTAGAATTCTTGAGGCGTTGCGTGTTCGGCAGCGCTTTACCCTGTCATGAGCGTGAAAATATTAAATATTTCATTCCCCCGAGCAGAAAACGAACCCACGACTGTCGCGTTTGCAATAACTCTTGCCGCCCACGCCACTACGGCCTCTATACATTTATGTATTAGTTATGGCATTTGAGGAGAAAAAGTAGTAAATACTCTCTGAACATAATCATAATCGTTTCTTAACTTTGACTTCTCTATCTCAAAGATATTATTTAATAAATAGATAGGATAAATATTAAGGATTGGGCAGGAAAATAAAAATAAATAATTAATAATTCCCCCGAATGAATATCAAACCCACAGCCATCAAAAAAATCTGCATTTAGCGGAGCTGGTGTGAAAAGTAAATACTGTGCTGTCAATTTAGTACTTATTTTAAGGTACCCACTCATAGAAATTTACACTAGTTCATAAACCGGCAGCTTTGCCTCCGTTGTAAAATAAAAATAAGTAATAGTTGTGTATGACACATGACACAAACGAAGTTAAACGTAGTTGTGATAGTTCAACCAAACAAACTCTTTAGTTTATGATTGTGACTTTATTATAGCTAACTCTTCGTCTTGCTTACCAAAGCGAGGAAATGTAAATAATTCAATCCCCCAAGTGGGAATCGAACCCACAGCCCTCACGTTTAATGTCAGTGGCCACAATCCAATTCGGGTTCCAATTCACGATAGTATCATAACAATCGATTATCTTAATAAGTAAATGATTTTATCTAAAATACAGATCTGGGGCTCCATAGGTACTGTTGAGGCGTAAATGAAGACAAATGCTCATACGTCTTAGCTTTTATAGCGTTGAATGTTGTTTAGATGAAAGTTTAAAGCATTTTCGTCTCTTTTCTGTTGGAATAGAGAGTATTTTTGGATTTGAAAGTGAGACCTTGTGGAAATTGGTATGGCAATAGGTTATATGCCCACGCAGCACGCTCTCTACAGTGTAGGGGGTGGGTAGAAACATGATTTATTAATCGTAATAAAAAAATATAATGCTCTTTTAGGAAAGTTGGTATGGTATCTGTGTGTTGGTTATGAGTTTAATTCTTGTTAGATTTTATATAAAGTTGTGAATTAAAATATTAAGAAACTTACACAAAAGATAACACTATTAATTAAGAGGTATTTACAGTACATTTATTACAAATACAATTTCTATTATTAAAATATTAATATTTAGCGATAATGAAGGCGTCATCGCGCAGGGGCACAAGGGCGTGATTGTAACGCGACAGTTGTGGGTTCGTTGTCTATGCCCCCTCAGAATAATCTGGTGGCCAACCTATAAATTTTACTAACAATAAAATTGTCGCGAAAAAAATAAAATAAATACATTTATACGAACATGAATCAGCCGAGCTAAAGTCCAAGGGCCGAAAAATATCTTTAGATACGCCCATGGACACTCGTTATGCGAGACTTATGCATGCATAGGCATAGGTTCCGTTCAGGGAATTAAACTCTAGTTTTCACATACTATTAAGTTAATTAAAAAAAAGAGTAAGAAAAAGAGACGGTCTATCAAAGTTTATGGTGCACATGCACTTTTTACCTGTAACTGGCTGAATATGTGTAATTCTATAATGCAAATGCAACCTTAATAAATTAAAAATTAATGAATATTTATTTATATGAAAGTAGCAGAATTGTGAAACTTTCAACTGCTTCTTAAGCCGAAAATGGTTTTAACCGGATTATTGTTTTATATATTTTTAAATGAGATACACAATTTTTTTGTAGTGTTGCCTTTTTTTCGCAAAGAGTAGAGAGGAAGAACAGAGTAAAGGAACAGAAGGTCCCGCTTTCTCTTTTGACTGAAGAAATTAATATGATTTATTTTCTCTAATGGAGATAGAACCTACAACCATCACTATGGCCTCAAAAACAAAAAAATAGTTATTTATCGCTTTTGCAAAAGTTAATCTAATAGTTTCTAAGCAAAAGTACTCTGCAAGCAACTAACACCTACATGTAATAAGTCGCGATAGGCGATTGTCCAATTCTTATTGTAATCGATACAAGGCCTATTTCATTAATGTGAATTTTATAACTGTTATTTGAAAACAACTTGTTATAATTGAAGTATTATTTAGATTCAATATAGATATTGTGGAAATAAGTTCCTCTTATTTCCACAATATCTATATTGAAATCCTCCTCTCCAAATTCCTCTAAAGCTTAATACCTCTACAGGTGAAATCACTGACACAAAACAAATATGCGAATGTTTTAACGCTTTTTTCTCGAAAATAGGTGCCGAGCTGGCAAGTAAATTCCCGATCACAAACCGAAATAATATATCTTATGTGGAACAAAGTAATACATTTAACCATACCCAACTCAATGATGATAACGTATTAAGTAAACTAAAACCTGCTACTCTGAACGAGGTCCTTAAAATAATCAATAACTTTAATTCAAACACAAGTACTGGTATAGATGGAATTAGTACTAAGGTGGTTAAATGTGTAAAAGACTTGTTGGCTGAGAAACTGCAAAATGCATCAACAGCTGCTTTGAAGAAGGAAAATTTCCAGACTCTTTAAAAATTGCTAAAATTAATCCTATATATAAAACAGGAAGTAAACTAGACCCTGGAAATTATGCCCTATATCTGTACTACCGATTTTATCTAAAGTTTTCGAAAAAATTTTGCATAATCGCCTTTATGAGTTCCTTGAATCAAAAAAAATTCTCTTTGAAAAACAGTATGGTTTCCGACCGAAGTCAAATACCGTTGCAGCTACTATTGATTTAGTTACAACAATCAAAATCAACATAGATAATAAGAAAATAACTTTAGGAGTGTTCATAGACTTGAAAAAAGCTTTTGACACCGTGAGCCATGAAAAACTCTTAACTAAGTTAAAAAGTCTAGGAATTGCAGGATCTGCTTATAATATATTTGAATCGTACCTTTCAAACAGATACCAAATTGTGAGAATAGATGGAGTTCAAAGTACACCCCAGCTGATAACCTATGGCGTTCCCCAAGGATCAGTCCTCGGCCCCTTGCTTTTTCTGGTGTATATAAATGACATCCATAAAGCAGGCTTGAAGGGTGACTTAACACTATATGCTGATGATACCAGTCTATTCTACTCTGGTAAATCTATAGCATCAATAGCGGAACAAGCTCAAGTTGATCTAGATCTTCTGCATACGTGGCTGCAATCAAACCTACTTACTGTAAACACATCTAAGACCAATTACATTATATTTGCTGCCAAGAATAAAAAAATTGGGGAGTATAATCCACTTACTATCAATGGCGAGAAGATTAATAAGGTTAACAAGGAAAAATACCTAGGTCTAATTCTTGACAGCAAGCTGAGCTGGGTACCGCATATTGAAAGTGTAAGAAGTAAGTTGACTTCCCTAACAGGAGCACTCCGCAATATAGCCCGATGTCTCCCGAGGGAGGTACGATACATAATCTATAACTCCATGGTCAAGTCACATATAGATTATCTAGTTGAGGTCTGGGGAACAGCTGCAAAATCCAATTTACAACCTCTGCAAATAGCCCAGAACAAAGTGATTAAAGCCTTATTTCGGTATCCATACCTAACACCAACCATAAAAGTGTACAAAGAAACAAATCTTATGACTGTTCATCAAATATATAAATATAATACATGTATTATTATAAGAAAAATTCTGACTAAAGACATACATTCAAAATTAGTATTTACAAAAAATTACACATTCAAAAAACGATAACTAGACAAGCTCATAACATCTCGCTTAGAACACCTAGAACTAAATATGGAAGAAAAAATATTATGTATGAAGGGGCAAATCTATATAACTCATTACCAAAGGATCTTAGAGACATTACTTCTTTAAATTCATTTAAAAAATTACTTAGAGTACATGTATTAAAGGATTTCTCAACATTCTGAAACATACCATAATCCAAACTTAGAAGCATACAAATAACAATAAATGGCTAATTAATCATGTGAAACTTATTCTATTTACAAATAATACCAAATGTATTAAATTTATATAATCATAATTAATATTATGTTTTCGTAAGCTAAAGTAACTATCATTGTGGTCTCGGCCTTATATTTGCTCAAACATGTTTATGAGTTGATATGTTGAACTACCCCCAAAGCAAATTATTATTTACTAATTGTTGTAATTTTTCTTTTGGATTGTTTTTTGTGTTGATTTATGTTTATAACTAACAAAAATATATTTGTAAGCTACGCTGGACGGCGATAAGATATTGTAATATATATAAGTATATTCTCAGTAAGTGAATTGTAAATTCTATATGAGAATAAATGAATTCTTAAACCGTAAGTTTATTTTTCTTAAGTTTCCAAAGCTTTGCCATTTTCCAATATTAATAATATACTTTTAAAGCTAGAAAAACTATAATTTACAAATATTTGATATATTTAAGACTTAATTTCGATTCTGTCTCCATATAGGCGGTCTTTTAATATAAAAGTAGAACCATTTATCATCAGCAAATTTCCTAAAAAAAATGTCTCTACAGAAAAATAAATCTACAGTTTAGATATCTATTAAAATGTGAAGTAATTAGTTCTTAAACACATAACACAATATTAATTTCACTCTCTGTTTTCTCCGTAAATAAAAGATATGATGGGTCCCTTTTTTTCACTCTCTATCTTTTTATATAGATTGTTAACAAGGCCAGATGGTATACTTGCATAAGTAGTGTAGCAGTAGGCGTTAGACGGCGTGAGTCAGTACTAGCGTAGGTGCGGGTTCGACGTGAAGTCATCGAGGAAAGGCTCAAGGATTATGAATGAATGTGGCCTTATTTAGATTTCTTGTTGTGCATTTAATTTTCTTATTAATATTTAATATTATATATTCATTATACATATATTTTTTGTTGGTTGTTAGGGCACCTGGAAATTTATTATAATTTATTTTTTATGCCACGGCGTTGAGTTCTGCCACTGGAAAATGAGTGAGTGAGTAAGAACAGGAAAATGAGTTTTAGTTGCCAATAAAAGTAACTTTTCTTAAAAAAAGCTTTCTCATTAACCGCATCCACCTGGCAATAAAAACCTGACAACCAATAAAAAAGTACCAAATACATAAACATTTATATTCGTCGTGTACTTGGCTACTTACAAAAATGTATCGAATATTTCGTAATTTTGTAAACGATTTCAGTCTCGTTATACGAATTTACGAGGGGTGGGGATGTGACGTCACCTTTAGGGTGACCATGGAAGGAACCTCCTTTGAAATCTTTTAAAAGTTGTACCTCTACCGATACTGAGGGAACCTAGTGCTAAGACACTCCGTTCCCCATTTCATTTTAGTTCCCCGATCATTTTTACCGTCTTTTAATCACTTCATCTACATCATCTTCATCTATAGAAAAATATTTTTTAGAACACGTAGAAAAATATGAACGTAGCGAGATTTGAACCTGCGCCTTTTGCAAATCGTTAAAGCTTTTTGAGTTTTCCACTAAGCCGTCCCTTCTAATCAAGTAACGTCAAAATTTTTATACCGACATACGAGTAAATATGACAATATACAACATAAATAAGAGATTTCTAAGAATATATCGATTAGCGGTTAGAGAGCCAGGTCGCTTTCCAATAGGTGGGGGTTGAAATCCTGCTAGGTTCCAAATTTTTATACGTTTTCTAAACAACGAATATGAAAAAGTCTTCCAAACACTACCATTATAGTCATCCTGTAGGCTGTATGAGTCACCCCCGAGAGTCGCGACGGGCGTATTCGGGAAATCAATAACGCGGCTAACAATATGGCTTCCGAAATATATATCTCTAGCATTCTTATTTGGATTTACTTTAAAATCTAAGCTTAAGATTAATTGTAATAAAATAAAATAATAACTAAGCACGTATGCTGACATAAATAAAAAGAATACAATTTTGAAACGTAACTATATCTGATGTAAAATATATTTTCAAGTGACGTTTATTTTTTTTAAATAAGCATAATAAAATAAAGTCCTTATCCAGTCTTATATATCTAGTCGTTTATTTTCCGCTTATTCTAAGAATGGTCTATGATATTCTGAGTACTGGGTTCGATTCCCACTCGGGTAAAGTATTTATTTTTGTTTTCTCGCTCTACCAAGACAAAGTCCTCCGATCGGAGTACCTTAACACTAGGTTCTCTCTCCCTGCCTAGAAAGTGGAAGTATATATTATACGTTTTTTTTCATCCAGGACGATAACAAGGCAGTTCGTTTCCTGCATGTAGCGAGTACTTCCGCAATGCGACAGGACTGCGACGCGGACGTTTCAATTTTTCGCTGTTTGCACTAGTAGTAGTACCTACCTATTTGCCAAATTGGAATTTAGTTTGGGAAAATCCAAAGCCAATTTTAAAACCAATTTTCAAAGGAAATAAATTTCCACTAAAAATCAATTGTGTTGCCATAATTTACTTTAAAGATTGAGTGAATTCAAAATTCAAAGTAATTTGAATTTTCAGTGAATTTTCACTTCATTGTATAATAATACCGACTAGCTAAAAGTTTTTTTACTTATAGCACAACTTATATAACAGTAGTGGGTTTTCGCATTCACACATTTTAAAATGAAATATCACGGGAAAAGCCTAAATATATTTTTTGTATAGGTACCTATTCCATGATACTTAACATATATCGATTTTTATTTCTTCATTTTGACAATATGGCGTCTGGTTGTTTCTGTGGCAAGATTAAGTAAGACCTATTTATGCAACAAATAAACGTCAATTTTGTTTCTTGCACGAAAGTTATTTTAAACTCATAAATTTATCTATGAGATCTTCCTGCCACCGTTATTTAGTACACCTTCCATATAATAAATAAATATATTTTTAGTCTAGTATGAATAATATATTTAATTTTTAACAAAAAAAAATGCGGCTTAACCCTTAAAAACCAGTACAAATTTAAACATAAATTTAAACGACCGTTACATAAGGACCGATGGCTGGTTCTCCGAGTAAGGACATGAAATCTTCTTGTATCTAGGACACGCTGTTATGGAGATGTCGCGAGATGCCTGCACTGTACACTGCAGTATATCTACATATATACAATTATACACTTACAAGGAATATTTGTAAGAAATTATATAAAAAATAAAAGTTATCGAATGTGATGAATGTGGGTTCTATTCTCAGGTTAGTGGTTACTGAACGTAAGAAAGAAAGAAAATGGGTAGAGAATATTTACTAGGTTCTTTCTTTTAGCTTCATGCTGTGTCCCTTATATAGCAGGATAGGCAGTGGGAACCTAAGAAACTAATGTTAAGAGACTCAGTTCCCCTTTAATACACCTCCGTTCTCTACTTTCCGCCGAATCAAGGCTTTGTATGTTGAGTGGCGGAATTTAACGCCGCGGTTTGCCTCGTTACCAGATAGAGGAAATGAAAATATTTAATATTTCATTCCCCCGAGTGGAAATAGAACCCACAACTACGTAGTGCTTTGAGAAATGTTGATTTTTGAAACGTAATAACCGTATATCTACTCAACTTAAATTTACCTAAAGTATGCTATAAAATAAAATTTATTGCATTGAATTAATAAAATAATCATGATTTAAAAATAGTGTGGGCGTGAATAAACGTCTTTTAATATATAACTGAAATACATTCACTTTAATGTCGGTTGCATATTTTTATTGCAGTTTCGAGAGATGATAAATTAAAAAAATATATATAGCTGCATTCTGCTTACAGCATGGTAGGCAGAGGCAACCTAGTGCTACGACACTCCGTTCTTCACAACGGCCCTGGCCTTAAATTTGTTTTTCAAGTATTTTTAAAATTTTTGGTGTTATCCTACACTTAGGAAAGAAAAATTATTTATCTATATTTTTACTCGTAAAGTTAGCAAATTACAATTACAATCCTTCATTTTTAAACTTAAACTATTACAAAAGGTTTTTATTGTGACGTCGATATAATGATGCAAACTGATTGTTAAAGAGAAAATTTTAAAGTGTATGGCGATGACATTCATTAAAAAGTTATAATTTACGATCATACTTATCTTTGTTTCATACTTCTTTTACTTCTCAATTAAAATTAAAGGTCAAAGTTCATATTATATCTGTGTCGATAGTGTTTTTTAGCTTCACTTTGTATTCCGCATATAAAAGATAGTGTTAAGACACTCCAATTCCACATTTTTATAATCTTTACGGAATCAATCAATCAATGACGGAACTGGGAATTGAACCTGAAACCGTAGTGTTTACAGTAAGAAGCTATGGTGCACCATGACGGCCTTAAACAAATTAATTAGGTAATTCTTATTAAGAAGAATATCCCAAAAAATCTTAATTATAAGAATATGTTGTAAATACTGCAAAAAAAGGAGCAAAAAAACCAAATTATTTAATCGTTTTCCTTATATTGTAACGTTTTTAAGAATCGTAATTTCTCCTGCACATACTCTAGAGCTATACAGACTTATATAGAAGCTTGCACTTACTCGGTCAACGCAAGAAACTCGACAATTTACGATTACAACAATTATTACGTGATCAGGAATATATGTGGACATGAATTTTAATTGATTTCTTTTGAAATATGTTTTGTATGATATTTTAAGCTATAATAGTACAGTGGTAAGGTTGTATGCGTGGATAGTGTAAATTCAATTTTATTTTGACTTCGCTATGTATCCTGCAAATTGCAGGTTAGGCAGATGAAACCTGGGAGACGTTCAGAGTTAAGATTAAGTAAGTTAAGTGTTAAGATTAAGATGGTAGGCGGAACTCAACGCCGCGCCGTCTCGTTACCAGAGCGAGGACATGAAAAATATTTCATTCCCCCGAGAATCGAGTCCACAATCGTTGCGTTTAAGTAGCTCGCTTGTGCTTCTAAACTCCAGACGATTACAAATTAATTTTGTATATTTTTTTTTTATTGCTTGTAAAACGTAGTGTAGTTTAGAAGTCTCCAATATATATTTAGTGATTTTAATTATCAGTACAATCTTTATACAAATAATAATTATATTATAACAAATATTTCCTCAATTGTTTTCATTTCATTTCGGCAACACATACTTTTCACTAATTTTTCTTCTTTCCTTTTATTTTCAAATTCACGCTCTATCCCGCTTGCAGCAATTTATGCAGCGGGAACCTAGTGTTAAGTTCAACCGGTGACTACAATCGAAATACATTTAATTATTTTAACCTAACATAAATACCTATTAAAGTTGGCCTGGCGCCGCACTGACGGTGACTTACTCTAAGCAAAGCAATGAGAAAAATAAATGAGTAATGCACATTTAAAAATATCCATACACAATTATATTGTAAAGTGTTCTTGTTGGAAATAAGAGTCGATATTGCTAAACTCGTTTGGATATTGAATATGACATCTATGTGTCATGAAAGGACAGACAATTATAGAATAAGTTAATATATTAATAATTAGTGATAAAGGCTTCGTGTGCATGCATTTTCATCATAACAAAGTACTGTAATACTGAAAATCGATTTTAACTAAATGTTCCTCTTTAAAAATTTGGTTTTTAAGCTCAAAGGTTTAGGCTGTGCGTTGATATCTGAGTATGTCAGTAACAAATATAGGTAACGTGACCCTTCTTTGGCCGACTCATAACGAGACATTGTATGACAAACGAGACATGGGGTGGGGTGGCTTTCGTTTTTTCAGAGAGAGGTTTTTTTAAAACTAGCGTACTGCGATAATCACGGAGAAACTTGTTTCGACCGACCCAATTTTCATGCCATTCGGCAAAAACGGGACATTTGTACGTTCCGGTGGCAACAAAACGGGACGTCTGGTCACGTTATATATACTTATATAGGTATAATAATAAAGATTTAAGAAGCTGAAGAAAAATACTATGCATTACTAGTTTGACCTAAAGAGTGAGATTTAATAGATTGAATCTAACAGGAAGTTATTGTGCGAGTATTATGTCACCTCGGTACGATATGTCAGTGAGAGTCATTAATAGAGACACGCACTTCAGACAATTCGCAAGGTTATTTTGTTATTGTTATTCTCTATTATGATTTCTTAGTGCGTTGGGTTATACCTAACCTATAACAAATATTTATTATACATATACATATGTTTTTTGTTCCCTTTTTAGCTTTACGTGCATAGTAAATGAGACACAGGGAATCTAGTTGTAAGAAACTCCGTTCCCCATTTTCCGATAAATGTTTAAGGTAACGCGTGTTCCATGATGGTATTCAACGCCGCCCTTTGCCTCGTTACCAGATCCAGGAAATGAAAATCTTAAATATTTCAATCCCTCGAGTGATACCCATTCCACCACAGTGCTACAGTTAATTCAATTTTAATAGCTTAGTGTTCTTCTTATAAGAATAATTCTTAAAAGCATAAACTTAAGATACTCTACTCGATGTGTCGACCTGCCTTGAGTTCAGCATTTTTAGACAAGAAAACTAACTTCAAAAGTATTATGATTTTTTTTAACTATTCATGATTTTGAGTCATATCCGTAACAATGGTGACGAGTGTATTTTTTATTACAAAAACTATATAAAAAATATAAAAGTTTCAACCCTAAATCACAACAAATCTTGCTAAGAACTTGCAGAGTTAAATGAATTAACAAAAGGAATAGATCGAGCTGATTGTAGAGAACCTATTACACTTTAAATGAATCTTGTTTCCTGTACAGCGATCATTTAATATGTATGAACCTATATACTTTTCCGTCCATGGCTGTTGTGGCGCAGAGGCACGAGCGTCTGTCTGTAAGGGTCGTGGTTGTGGGTTCAATTCTTCCTCAGGAGTAAAATGTATAATATTTTTATTTCCTCGCTCTGGTAACAAGGCAAAGCGCGGCGTTAAGTTCCGCCATTCAATTCGCTATGTCTCTGAATTTGGGCGGTGTGTGAAAAACATAGGATTACGTAGGAATAGAGCAGGCTGGGTGGTCCGTGCCCACAAAAATTATCGTGTGCCCAACCCAGAGATGTTACTAAGCACAATTTAACCTGAAAAATTAAAAACAACCTATACAAGAACAGCTTTTAACGGTTTAACCTAATATATGTATCAAATGAAAGGACTTGAATTGTAAAAAAACAATACACCATGACAAAGTCTAGAATGCTTGTTTTTAAAAAGCTTTTTTGATTAATATTTTATATAATTATATTACTATGAAACATACAACTCTATGTAGGTAATCGTATGAGTTTAATCATTCACTTTCATTCAGCGCAGTGACAAGTACTTCCGGCTTAGACGTAGGAAGTGAGCGTGCATGCTGTCACTGTGTTAATAATTACTTTGCCTCGTTACCCGAGCGTAGAGATGAAAATATTAAATACTTAATTTCCTCGAGCGGGAATCAAACCCACAATCATCGCGTTTACATCCACGCGCTTCTATTCCTGGGCTATGACTGTCTTAATACCTTGTATATTTATTTTTATATATAATCGAAAAATCATGGTCGTTCTATAATTTAAAAATATCCACACGACGTAATGTTAGCCTGTTCAAATCCAATTCGAGGGCTTATTTAATATTTTATCTACAAAAAAATAATATCTATAGATAGGTATTTTAATATTTTCCTAATTTGGTAAAGTGTGCCACTCAACAAGCATATCGGTCGGGTGGTAAAAATGAAATACGAAGGTACTTACTTATCTTAAAATACATATTTCCTAAAAAAGAACACGATTTTACCTTCTTTTTACGATTTGTCCTTAAAAAATTGCCATAATCTTTGAGTAGCAGATATGACGAAACATTTCTTACAGAACATCATCTGTCTGTCTGCGCTGTCTGTACATGGAATATATGACAGAAAATCTGTCATTGGGGAATTTATCGCCATCGGGGATATTTACAGGAACAAATCTGTTCCAATCTAACGTCCAAGCCCCTCTGGAAAATATGTCGAGATACGCCCATGATTTAGTATAATAGAACGCAAAGAAATATTTAATATAATTCCGATTAGTAAAAGAATATAAGTACAAACGGGCGAAGCCGCGAGCGGGTCGCTAGTTAATGATAAGGTTAAACAACGCTCACTACAGCCGGAAGTGGATGGGTGTGCAGATGATGTCCTTCATGCTTTGTAGAGCGCAGAGACAAAAAGTCCTCGAAGCGTTCATTTTTTAGTTATGTAAAATAATATTTAGGATTATATGTATGTTCAATTATATTTTATGTGTAAATATATGTAATGACGCCGTCGTAGCGCAGCGGCACATCGTTTGACTGTACACATGATGGATGTGGACTCGATTCCCACTAGGGGGAGTGAATTATTTTCATTTCCTCTCTTTTGAATGGAATAGCCCACAAAAATCGAAATCACTATATAGTAAATAGACTGCTGAAATAACCAAAAGCACAAAGCAAATTTCAGATCAATCGGTTAACAAGAAGAGGGTTAAATTTCAATTACTAAATTTGACCCAAACAAATATCCAAACAAACGGGGTGAGCTAAATAAAACCGTTTGAAAATACGCAATGTCTTGGAAATTGATTGGAGAACCGAGTGTCTTAAAACAGGATTCCCCGCAAACCCCGTTATGCGGGAAAAAACGTGAAGCTGTAAAAAAAAGTAATACATAAACTTTTAAAATACAAATGTGTTGACTCCATCCTTCCTTTTAGGTATCAATTTGGTGTGTTGTCGATTATTCGATTAAATTCGGAGACAAAAGCCGCCATTACCTAATATAGCTGTAGCCGCGATTGCCAGTCGACTGTCGAGTTGGCACGAGCTGTGGGCGTACCTAAGAGGTAGTCTTCATGAGTATTAAACTTTAATTTTTAACCATATGTTTTTTATTTTGGAAGAAAACTAAAGAAATTATTTAATACAAGCGACCCAAACGCGGCATAGGTTGATTAAACTTATATATATATATATATATATATATTAAAGCCAAATTATACAAATTCTTTACATAAATTGTAGGCAATACTTTGAAGGGTTTTTTTAAAAATATAAGGATATTATTATTCCAAAACGAATAAAGAATAAGCGCTATTACCACTAAGCCATAAAAACCCATAAGTTCAAAATTAGTAGGTACATTTAAAATTGTCTTACCGAGCATTCATTTTGAAGATTTTCTATACTTTAATTGAGACGAAAACTAAATAACAGAATCCTTATACAGTTAATGAAAGAAAAAAAGTTAAAAGTTTAAAAGAACATTTGAGCAATTCGAGACCTTGCAATTGCATGAATGAAATCCAGTTACAAAGATTGCATCACCACTTGAGAAGTTATCCTTCATTGACAAATGATGTTGACGATGACGATGTATGCAGATTGGAGTTATTTGTGGCTGTTTTTTGTTAAATTTAAACGAATGTATTGAAGGGAATTGAAATATTATTTAAATATGTAAATATAGCGAATAGGTGCTTTCTATTTTATATAAGACTAGCGGACGCGCGCAGCTTCGCTTGCGTAATTAGGGGTGAATTCTAATAAACCACGAAACATGTGTTCAATGAAATATTTTTAAGAGTCTAAATTTCAAATTTTATAAAAATCGGTGGCGATTTAAAGAAATTTTCCATACAAACTTTCAACCCCTTATTTGCACCCTTAGGGGGTGAATTCTAGAAAACCATGAAACATATGTTCAATTAAATATTTTTAAGACTCTAAATTAAAAATTTTATAATAATCGGTGGCGTTTTAAAGATTTTTCCATACAAAATTTCAACCCCTTATTTGCACCCTTAGGGGAAGAATTCTAGAAAACCATGAAACATGTGTTCAATTAAATACTTTTAAGAGTCTGAATTTCAAATTTTATAAAAATTGGTGCCGATTTAAAAAAAAATCTATACAAACTTCCAACCCCTTATTTGCACCCTTAGGGGGAGAATTCTAGAAAACGATGAAACACGTGTTCAATTAAATACTTTTAAAAATCTAAATTTGAAATTTTATAAAAATCGGTGCCGATTTAATTTTTTTTCCATACAAAATTTGAACCCCTATTTCACACCTTTAGGGTAAAAATTTTTCAAAATCCCTTCTTAGTGGATGTCCAGATTACGAAAGTAAACATCTGTCCAAATTTCACGTTTCTACCATCAGCGGTTTCGGCTGTGCGTGCGTCTTACCTCAGTCAGTGAGGACAAGTCCTTTTATATATATAGATATTTAATAGCCCGCGAGCTTGTCTTAAAATGTAAATCCCCTTTCGTCCCATTCTCGTAGGGATTTAGGGAGATCCTCTCTAAGTACTCTACATTCCCCAATTAATTGCGCCATATTTCATGTTTCTCAGTAGTTTCGGCTGTATATTGTTTGAGTTTGGACTTTTATATATTTAGATCTATTGGATCTTATAACTTATAAGATCATATTATTAAGATTTATAGAAAAAAATCTCATCGTGGTTTAGTTGAGATATTTCGAATGTTAATGTGCCTTTTTCCATTCAGAGGATTGATCACATTAAATAAGATCGTTAGCCCAGTATGGTTAGATAAAATGCCATTCGGCAGATAAAAAATTAAACATATAAGTAAACAAAATTATTTTTTATTATTATTTATCTCATTCTGTGGAAATGAGCAAGAATCTATGTCGATCAAATTATTTTTCAGTTTATAAAAAAAAATATAAGATAATTGTTATTTCTACAAAATCTTAACATACTCTAAAAGTATCATACATTTTTCTGATATATTTTTCTATCTATGGAGATAAACACTTGGTCATATTACAAGCCCTTATGACCTATACAGGGATAATGTAAAGGGGAGACAAGAGGGTATTCTGTCCCTAATAAGTGAGAGGATGCTTAAGAGGGTGTCGTTGACCACAGGGGCGACTCTTGAGGGATTCGAACCTGAATACGATGGTATCCACTTGGGATATGTCCAAGAATTTTGTATACAGAGTGGAATTGTCAGCGCCACTTTAAATGAAACCACAATTTTAACTACTCTATAAAAGCCTAATATAATTAATTCGGAAAAAAAATAATTCCCAAAAATGAAAAAGTTATTTTTTCAAACAAAATAAATAATAAAATTATCGTTTTAAAATAAAACGCTATTTGTAAAGTATAACATAGGCACGCACACACTTACCTGTCAAAGCGGCAACGTCGCATACGTATGTGTGCGTGACACGAAATCCATACCTGTAGGTATGGATAAAAATCGTGAAATGAAAAAAAAATCCTACGTCTAAACTGTTAAGGTACCTTGATTAATTTTTTTTGCTCCGGGCTTGAAATATTTTACCCTATATGCAGTTTCAGTAAAAGAAGCGCTTCCTCTTCCACCCTGTATACTGTTGTTATTATGTATTTTGTATATGCCTAGGGAAAGGTTTATATAAAGCCTCAATTCTTAAAGAAATAGAATAGAAAAGAGAACAATAATCTAATAACAATAATCATTCATAAATAAATCATGTAATCTGAGTAATATTGGAATATATAAGTACGCATATAAAATATGTGAAAATCGTATATAAGCAATATCTAATAGACAACCTTTGGTACATTATGAAAGCAATAAAAGAAAACATAGATTAAAAAAAATCCATTGAAATGTTTTACTTTTAATTATTTTAAAAACTATGATATATGGATGAAAGAAGATACTACGTCATTTTTGATAATTATAATATAATATTTATAGCTAAAGTGCTTATAGTTGACATTATTAAAAGGAAAATACTGCTAATTACATTTGTAATTCCAATGTTTATATCATTAACTTCTAAGAACATACATTCATCGTATACATACATACATATAAGAGACTAATCTCATTACAATTTAAGTTTAGTAAGGTAACAGCTAGAACTAGTGCTTTTTTTACTTACATTTTATACGACGGCAGTAAATTAGAGGTCATAATGTAGAATATGCAGTCGAGTGACCTCCAAGCTGAAATCTACTCGATTCAATTTTAACTGAATTCTAATCATGAATTTACTCACACATAGTATTATAAATTAATTTAATTCTAACATGCAAATTTAATAATACTAACATTTATAGCTTATTACAATTTTCAAGAATAAGTATAGGATAAAAATGTATGGAGTTAATACGGGCGGCTTCTATTTGGAATCTAGAAACGAGAACTGAGCGTTTTAACACTAGGTTCCCAGTTTCCCTTTGCCTACCTTTGCGTTTTAACACTAGGTTCCCAGTTTCCCTTTGCCTACCTTGCTATGTGTGAGTTACAGCATGAAGCTAAAAGAAAAGGAAGAACGTACTGAATTTTTAACAATAAAACTAAAGTTTTACTATATTTTTTTAAAATAGTATGATTTACTTTCAATTAAAAAGAAATATTAAAATCTATATACAAATTTGGACGTAGCAGAATTTGAATCCATCCAAGTGTTTTAACCAATTAAGCTATATTTTCTCACCGTCCTAAAATGAAGGTTTTTAAATAAAACTCAAAAGATGATATTTTCTAAAACTATAGCAACAAACTTTATATTTGGTTCATAAATTGAGGTCCTGATAACATATTCTCAGTATAAAGTTCGTAGTAAACAAGTTTACATTTAATTATTAAAGCCTATGTCCTTGACACACTGCTAGTTTTCCTTAAACGACCATATTTTTACAGCTAGTTTATAATATACATACGAGTATGTACTTAATTAAGCTCCATTTATTAAGTATTTTTATTATAGAGAGATTTTGCAGAGAAACTCAAGTTTCCAATCGTTTTTTAATTATTTTTAGGTTTCCGGTCCTCAAAAGAAAACAGCTGAACCCTTATAATATCACTTTGTTGTCCATCGATCTGTCTCTGTCTGTCCATCTGACAACACCATTTTTCTCATTTAATGAATATCAAATATCCAGGTCAACCGTCCCTTGGAGTATAGAAAAAAAAGTAACTTCTAACTCAAAACAATATCGAGGTAGAGAAGAGAAATACAAGCTTTAGAGTTTTATATTGCCTTTACGTATACTTCCATGTTTTGATCAACAATTATAAAGTTGGTACACTCGTTGGACTTAAAAGTATAATTTTTCTGTACTTGAAGTACAAGTGTCAATTTAATATTTTTGTCAAGATGGTCTTGACAGAGAAACAGACAGAAAACAAAGTGATTCTGTAAGAGTATCTTTTTATTTAAAAAAAATCTAAATATTAACAAATTTCTGTAACGTTATAAAAGTATATAGCAGAATGGATAAAGGAAACCTAGTGTCATGACTCAAGACGCTTCATTTGACACTTATCGTATCGTATATATGTATATAAATTAGCTTCACGCTCTATCCCGCACACAGCAGGGTAGGCAGAGGGAACCTAGTGTTAAGACACTCCGTTCCGTATATGTATATATAGAATTTTATACCATTTCAAGTAGGTACATGTTATGTAAAAAGTACTGGTACAGTCTTGGACTCGATCCAACTTGGCAACGATATTTAACTTGACAGTAGCTTAAAAATCACTTGAGAAAAAAATATAAAATCGTGATTTCAGTATGACAAGTATACATAGCCTAGCAAGCAAGCTAGCAATATATTAAATATTAATACTTTAATAGTATATATCCATAGAATTCGGGATGTGGATGCCCATCGCGTCGCATCATGAGAGGAGTTCGGAGTAGTATTGTGGACCTGTCATATAAGTGTAGGTCCGCTTTAAGGGACGATTCACATTATAGTGACGGTCGCGGTTCTCAGCCTGTCAAAAATATTCTTACATGAGAAACAATGAAAACGTTCACATTATCGTTTCGTCCAATCACTTACATATATAAGAATATTCCTCATACAAGGATATGGTATCGGACTATAGTAACTACTACCTACAAACTAACAATAATACTATGTACCTATATATCATTTTTTATTTCAGTGCAGTGCAGTGTCTAGGTTTATCGTAAAAATGGCCGTGCTGATTTTAATAGAACTTTCATGAGGAGTATTTACAAACGCAAAAAAAGTTTTTGTAGTGCTACGTTTATATTATTTCTTTAATTCTATATATTCAGTTGAAACATTTTTGTTCGATTATTTAAAAACTTATACCCTATCCGTTTATTTGTTCGGATAATCGGAGCTCAATTGTAAAAATCTTTCACACTAACCTATCCCAAGCAACACTTGCTATGAAAATGTAATCTACTTTGTATCTTAGCTCATATCCTTATCGGAAAACGTAATAGTCATTTTGATAAAGCTTATTTAGTTTAATTTGATTTGATGTCCCGTATTCTATTTTCCAGTTCAGCCGGGGCGCAGGGGCACACGCTTGGGGGTTCGATTACCACCGAGGGCATGAAATATTTAATATTTTCATTTCTCCGCTCTGTCTCGGATGAGAATCGGACTTTATAACCATGCAGGTATAGTAGAAGTCATCAGATGACCTCAATTAAATATCTATTCGAGATAATCAAAGAAATTGCTATAGTCGAAAGAAAACATGATAGATCATATCTAAAAATATGCATCAGGACAAAACGGTCATTGTGAACGAGAGAAGGATGCAAGTGTGCGCGTGCGCAGACAGCGCTCATTGTTACAAATTGTATGAGCGTGCGAATGTGGCAGCTGGAAATTCATAATAAAACATTGTTATAAGATATTAAGATATGTGTAACTAAATATTATTAATACTCTCGAATTAAAATAAAATGATAAACAAAAGTTACTTGGTTCAGGCGTTTGTGGCGCAGTGGGCAGCGTCTGATTGTAAATGTAAGGGTTGAAGGTTGGTTCCGCACTCGGGGGATTCAATTATTTTCATTTCCGTAAAGAGCGACGTTGAGTTCTGCTACTCAACACGTAATGCGAAATGGAAAACAGAGTCTCAACATTAGGTTCCCCCTGCCTGCCCTGCATAGTATAGTATTATATTGTACTTTAAATTGCAGTATAAGGTGATGTATAAAATAAATAAGCCTTTTATTTCTTGCTAAAATAAATTACAACTATTCTTAGGTTAGTTACAATTTTTTTTAATATATATGTATTTATTTTTTAAATTTATTTTATTTTAGGGTTAGTAACATTATGTATATTTTATTATTTTTAATATTTTTTTTTTAATTTTTTTTTTTAAGGTGATAAGTGATGTATAAATTATACATAAAACATTTTCAATACATACATATTATCGGCAATATTTTTAAAATATTCTTTAAGTTCACGCTGTAAACCACATATAGTAGGTAAGCAGAGGGAACCTTGTCTTCTTAGTACTCCTTACCATAGCGAGGAAGTGAGAATAATTTATTCCCCTGAATAGGAATCGAATCAACAACCGTCATATTTACAGTCTGACGATGTCCCACTGTAAGCAGTTTCCCTACAGTATATATACCTATTAACAATAAACCATATGTGTAATATCTTATTACGGCTAATTATATGTAATACCAAAAATAGTTACTTACAAATAATTCCATACAATTTAAATTAGGTTTAATTCAAAACAACAAATTTCTGATCAAAGGAAACGTTGAAATTTATAATGAAATCATTTACGAGGAAAAATAAACATAAATTGTGAGAGAAAGAGGGCAAAAGTTTTCAAGGGCATGTGATTCATAACGTCCCCTCTCTAATATACTGTTTAGTAAAGAGGGCAAATATTATTATTAGATGCCATTGAACAACTGGAATCTCACGATTTAAAGTGATGATTGTAGGTTTGATTCCTGCTCAGGACAACATCTATATTTATAACATATTATGTAAGTTAGCATCCATCATATAGCAGGGTAGGCAGAGGGAACCTAGTGTAAAGACATTTCGTTCTCCACTTTCCGCCGATTTTTGAAAGCATTGCGTGTTGAGACTCAGAACTTACGACCACGCTATGCGTAGGAAATAAAAATATTGAATATTCCATCCCCCAAATGGAAATCGAACCCACACCCTTTGCGATTACAGTCACACGTTTGTTCCACTGCGCCTCAGCCTCCATTTATTTATATGCAATATGTAAAAAAAAACAATAAATAAATGCTGATTATATGCGATAACTGTTTTCCAGGTCACTAGGGGCAACACGATCTGTACGATCACGCTAAGTAAGCACGACAGTACTGAACGAGAACATAAAAATAAATCGTTTTTTTAATAATCCGTGAATTTTCTTTTCTTAGCAACAAGAGTATTTTTAATGAAAAATAACATATTAAAATATTTTTTAGCGATTGCAGCATTTAGAATAGGATGGGGTTCGATTCCCACTCGGGGGATTTTTTATTTTCATTTCCTCGATCTAAGCGGTAATTTGTTTTACCTCTCAAAACGCATTGTCTATGGGAACGCAGTGTTTTAACTCTAGGTTCTCTCGCTGTACTATAAGAAAGTTGTAATATTTACTTATATTATATGTATTTACACTGTTTTACATAAGGTTAACAACGTTAATTATACTTTTAATTACGAGTAATTACGACATGTTTAAATAGCTGTAAAGAAAATATTTATGTTATTAATACCATATACATATATTATTACGTAAGTTTTTCTTCCTCCCCCAAGGTAGCAGTGAGCGTAATAAACCTGGAAGTGATGATAATGATGAAACACATAGTGTCAAATCACTTCGTTTCTCTCTATTTAATCATTGAAAGATTTTTATTATTCTTACCAGACCACTAACACGTGATGCATCTTATACCGGGAAACTTTTCCCTGCATGATGCATAATTTCTCTAGAAATAAAAAAACAATATAAGAGAGACCACTGCGAGTACATTAATAGGAACTTACATGGACTGACCCTGCATACTCCAATTGAATAGCTGATTGATTAACTAACTATAAGGAAGAGATCATTTAATACCGTTTAGTCTTAATTTTTATTTAAGAATTTAATATAATATTTACGGTAAAGTAAAAATTATGATGTTTAGTATGTAGGTATTACATACAAAAGAGTAGTACGTACACTATATTGTACTTACAGTCTTTAATTCTTTATTAAAGATATTTAGTATTAAGTAGCGTAACCTAACGCCGCATACAATCTGGCTTTATGACTGGAAAGAGCCGGTAGCATACTGGTATAAATATTATCCACTGAGTAAAATATGTACAGAATGTAAAATCTTCTAAATATACTTAGAAACCAAACAAAACACTTTAAATATTAGCTTATTATCTTGGTAGAATGAACTTTTCGAGATGGCAACATGTTGGAAACGTCAAATGTTAGATTTATTTACACTTTTACGACCATCTGTCATCTTGTTTTGGTCACTTTAATATAAAAAAAACTTTGCTTAATCTCTACGCCTCCACAGTATAAAAAACAACAATAGAAGTAAAACATACAAAAAAATATATGATGTAAAATAACAGCAATATCGAAAATTAACAAAAATTTGGGTGTAACGGTGACTTTTCCAAAACTGTTACCTAAAAATAATGCGTGAGCTCACAGGCGACATGCAGAAGAGAACCAAAAGAATAATTAATAGGAAAAAAAAACAATTAAACCGACCCTACACCCTTGCGTTAAAAATAATTATGCAGTAATACTACCATATATAGCGAAGCTAAATCTTGCCATATTGAGTACAGTCAGCGAAACACCGGCGAATTTCCCTGTAGTCTTTATTAATATGAAACAAAGGTTATTTTTGCTTAAATCGGTAAGAAAACTAGTGGTGTACTATACAATGAAGTGAATAGTAATATCCTGAAGTTAGCCACACGTTTAGCTCTCCGGCCAATCAGCGTTGGCTGTTTTCACACTGCGCGGAGGCGATCCTAGCCTAAAAAAACCAAGCCGAGCTGCAGCCCGCTCATATCACCGAGTAGTGCTGTGCGAGAGTCACGTGTAGTGTTTAAGTAATAAATTTTATATTAAAATGAGGGAAATCGTACACATTCAAGCCGGGCAATGCGGCAACCAGATCGGAGCTAAAGTAAGTAATTAATTAAATAATTTGCATTTTTATCTTACAGCCACGCAACAGTGCAGCGATACAATACAATGTTTACGGTAATGAATCTGGAAAATTCTCGCTAATATCCAATATAGAGAAGTAATGCTAAGTAACACAAAAAACAATCCAAGGAAATTACCAAAATTTTCAGTAAAAACTGATTTCTGAAATAATTAAGAACTAGAGAAACTAGGTGACGATTGTGCTTTATTGCATTACGTCGTTCTTTTATTAGGAAATGGGCTTGTAAATTGTAAATATCACGGAACGCCGCCACCGCCACCGGGTGGCCTCACCCCTCACGCGACTAGGGGCGAATAAGGTTAAAAGTACCTTAATCTGCCATTACGTAATTGTTATGACAAACTTATACTAGAATAACATAAGTAAATAATATTATTTATAGAAAAACCTGTAGCAAATTAAGAATATTTTAAATATAATAGGTAAGGTTAGTTGACTTCAAAATACAGAAGATTCAAGAAAGAAGAATAGAACTCTACTGTATTCACTATAACCATTCTCTTCTTCCCAACCTCTACTAGTCTTTCTCTCTAATGTATTTTTACTAAAGTAAAAAAAAACAAGTTGTTTTTGTTTTCAATCATGTCTAAAATAAGCAATGACTCAGTTTCGATTAATTACAATGACTTAATGTTTGCTGATAAACGAAAAACACAACTGTTATTAAAACGAATTACTTACAAATAATTGTAAGTATGTCAAAAAACTAGAGCAGGTAATTAAAATAATTAACACTGTTTACTTAAATTATTATTTTTTAAATGCCATTCTGGAAAATCAATGGTCGCATCACTACACTATATTATATGGCTATATCATTAAAAAAAGGTTTCAATAATTGGCTAAATTGTACATAAGACGAGGATTATATTTTTGTACAAGATAAAAAAAGACTATCGACATTTTTCACGCAAATTGTGTGAATAGATTTTTTTTTAAAATTTTTCACCATGGGTACGAAGCTAATATTAGTTTAATTGCATTACATACCAAAAAATATATATGTCCAGTCCCAAAAATATTAACTAACAAGAATCAGAATATTAACTAAAAAAAACAATATATTAGATTTATTATTATTATAATTATAACTTAAAAAAATATCACCCATATTTAAGACTTGTTAAAAAACCAGTAGCATTGGTTCATTATTTTATCTGTATCCAATAATTATAGCTTTCCCGACCTCGGTGAAACCTAATTTACATGCAAGTATCCGCCATTGATCGCAGATTTAAATCTTTACAGGCACGATTTCAGCACTTTCTATCTGGTTGCTACTTTAATTGATCTTATTGGAATAGAAAAACTTGGAATCTAGTCTCTATTCGTTGTTGAGCGATTCAGTGTTTTAGTTATAAATATACCTATATAGGTATGTTTGTATAAAATTGCTTTAAAATTAAATCATTTTGACTTTTGGGACAGGTTGTGGGTTTGATTCTCAGTCGAGGAAATGAAATATTTAATAGTTTCATTTGCGTAGGTAATGAGGCAAAGTGCAGCGTTGAGTTTCACCAGTCAATATGCAATGACTCCAGAATTTGGTGGAATGGAGTATTTTTTGTTTTTAAATATTTTTTATGTAAAAACAATAGAAACTGATTCCAAAGAACATAGCAACTGCATCGCTATTTCGCACAGATAACCGAATTAGATAACATAGATAAGAACGCATTGCATGACATTTTTTAATATAAATTCAAAATCAAACTTATTAATCGAAAATAAAATATGAATTATATGAAATTTATAATATTTTAAAATATGATTCAATTTCTATTATATTATTAATATTAATACTATTCGATGCATTTAGTTAAAAGGTAACAAATAGAAGGAAAACAGGGTAATATTGTATTACGTCAAAACCACAAACACGTGTAATAGGCGGTTAAATAGAAATTATATTAGATCATAACCAAAAATAAATAAAATAGGGGCTAGTCGTAGCGCAGGGGCACAAGCGTGTCACTCCATTCGAGAAAATGAAGTATTTAATATTTTCATTTCTCCGCTCTGGTGTTGAGGCAAAGCTCAACAAGCAATACCTCCAGAATTCGACGTAAAGTGAGGAGCGATGTGTCTTGGAGCGTGTCGATGCTAGGCTTCTTCTGTCTACCTTGCAGACGCGAGGTAAAAAATAAAAAATATAATAACTAAGTTAAATATTAAATAAAGTGTATACAGAATAAAAATGGCTGTGAGTTAGATTTTATGCTTATGTTTTGACTCTTTTTTTCTAATTTCCTCGCTCAAAAACAAAGCTCCTGTCTCGAAATTAGACGAAATGTGAAAAACAGAGTATCTTAGCACTTAACACTAGGTTTTTTAATCTGCGGGTGTTTTGTGACGATAGAAAAAATGGAAAATCAAAAGTAATATCTAGTTTAGGAGTTAGAACAGAACACAAAATGTATGTACATATTTGTGTATAACTTCATCATTTGTATTTAACTTTTTACTTTGTACGTGACTCAGAATTGCCTTGGAATTTTAATGCCCGAGTGAGATGGATTATTTTCCATTGAAGTTAGAATAAGATGCAAAACAGCTGCGTCAACACTAAAGAGTCATACAAAAAATAACAAAATTTTAAATCATTATTTTAAATAAATTAGTCATGCATTTGTTCATCTGTGGTGTATTTTTCTTTAATACGTAACTACAGAACTCAACGCAGTATTTTGTCAGCGCACGTCATCCAAAAAAAGGTTTAACGCGTCGCCTTGACAGCATTTTTAGAGCATTTACCGGAATATATTATTGTTTACACAATGTATGTCATTTAGAACGTGTCTTCTCATTATTTAGCGGCGGCCTCGTTAGCGTTACACTCAATTTGACGTAACAACAAACTGAAAACATAAAAACTATATATATTTTTCTAGTCTGCCGGCTGCAATTTCAACATTATATTGTAATTTCACTACTGCACAAACAAAATGGGCATTTTATTTTTTATAACTTTAAGAATAGAGTATGAAATGATTACTGAAGCTCTCTTAGCGCAGCGATTCCTATATCTATATTACACACAGTTTCTTTAACTAGGTTCCCGCATTCTTCTTCCTTCTATATGAAGGCATAGCGTGAAGCTAAAAAAACATACTAATTAAATCAGACATGAACATATAAATAAATTATATTTAATGATAACATAAAGTAGGTATCTAAATTATTTCTAGCGGCATTTTTACTACTATAATATAATTAAATTAGCCACAGATAATAATATTAATTGGCGTTTACAAAAACTGCACAGCTAATTACCTTAGGATAAAAAAAGTATTTTATACTATATACTTTCTATTTATTCTATTTCACATATTTTTTACAAATTTTAAAATAATGTGAAAGTAAAATATTGAATGTAATCTCAGAAATGCGATCCTAATAAATCTTAAGAGATTGACGAAACTTGACACTATGCTATGACATCATTGTTTAAATAACACGGCAGATAAAAAATGTGGAGTTTTGAACTTGTGGACTTATTTAGTGCAATGTTTTTTGTATCTTATCTGTGTTATAATTAGTAATGGGTAAGAGATTAATGCAGAGTATTTATTAATTGTAAAAATAAGTTAATTAACTACTATTTATATAAAATATTTATTAATAAAATTGCTTCTATCTTACTTCTATATTATCCGTCAATATTTTAAAATATTTTGAATTAAAATATGAATTATTTAAGCTGAAATCTTTAGGTTTGTTATATTTACACCTTTGGACAACATAATATAAAAAAATGATACGTAATAAAATAAATATCAGTTACACATTAAAAACAAAAAAAAACATATTTTCTTCCATAACAAGAATTTATTAAAAAATAATTCTTTAAACTTTTAGTAATCGATGTGATATGAAAATGTTGTGTACGTTTAAATATTTTAAAAGACTTAATTGCTAATAATCTTAAACCAATTAAAGTCATTTATATAATAACTTAATTATAAACTCGAATTACATTTATATTTAAAGTTAATTAAAAAAGACTTCGCGGTGCAGTGGAACTGTGTTCGATTATAAATGCGATAGTTGTGGGTTCTTTTCCCAGGAAATACATTATTTTCTATTCGTTACTCGGCAAGACAAACCAAAATGTATGCGAGACAAAGCGTGAACATAAAAAAAACTTTACAAAACATATAGAATTTTTAATTTTTTTACTCAACAAGCAATGGCTCCAGAATTCAGCAGAAAGTGGGAAACGGAAGTGTCTTAATGAGAACGGAATATCTTAACACTAGGTTCCCTTTGCTTACCGTGATATGTGCGGGATACAGCGTGAATCTAAAAAATAATATTCTAATAATATTATGTTTTTTAAGTATTCTAATCTAACTACCATAGTCTTCTCGTGTATGTGTTATCAGCGGCAATGCCCGCTAGTTCAATGACCCGCCATCGCCTTACAGTTTTAAATAGCCTGTACTCCACCACTTAAAGCCGCTTTAAGCATTTGCATCGTAAAGCGATTCAATTCTTAAAGAAACTTCTAGTTATAAAAAGGATTACTGTAAATCCTTTTTATTTATAGCAATATTATATAGTCAGTCTAAAAATTTACTTGATTTGTAGTAGTTTATAGAAGTAATGAACTAAAACCCATTGTAGTATAAAAATATAATCGAGTCTTAAATTCCTCACTATCAGTGACTATCACTATCGTAGCGCAATGGCACAAGTGTGACGGCTTGGATTCTGCTAACAAAGTAAATCGCGGAGAGTTCCGCCACTTAACAAGCAATGCGTCGAGAACTAGGAGGAAAGTGGATAACAGAGTGACACTACACTAATATTAAATTTGCTAAATTTTATGCAATCTACCATACTAAAACAACATCTTAACAAGTATTTATTTTGAGAAAACATATAAAAAATCGAGTATAGCGGGATTTGAACCTACGCCTCTTAGAACCGCTACGTTTAAATTATTATACATTTTCTAAAAATAAGTATTTTCTTTGCTAAGTGTGGAATAACACTTTAAAATTGTTAAAAATATCTCAGTAAGTGTCTATTGTGCACAGTTTCCCCGCAAGTGGCACATCGTACGGTGTTCACACACTTTCATCTCGTCGGCTTATCTTGTTACAAGAAAGCTTTACGTCTGTGGTTGTGTCTGTGTACAATCGATCGCCTTTCACTTTTCATGTTATTAAACATCATTAGTTATTTTTGAAAGTATTCCTCAATATCTCGATCTTAATTACTTTTTAAGTGTTACATGATATAATCGATGTATCTGAATTGGACGCAAATTTAAAATTTTCTTAATTTTAAAACGTCGTTTAGAGAAAAAAAATATTTAAAATTTAGTCAATTTTCTATATATATATATTTTTATTATAATCATTTTTTACTGTTCATGATGGTAGCGAGTTGTAATTTAACTCATGAAAGTCCAATGTTAGCGAAAGTAGAGCATTGGGCTCCCCTACCTGATCCACAAAAAAAGAATAGTGTGATTTATCACTAAATAATGTCTTTTCAACTGCTAGCCTAAGCCAAAAATCAGGCTTTACGTAAAGTTAAATAATCTCTCAAATCTTAATGCATTCAGAAAATATTTCAATACTTATCGTCGCCTGACGTAAGTGCTATAAGAAAATTGTTTACTTAAACAACTCAAGGCGGCTCGCTGGTCGCTATTAGCAATACTCGCTTATTCTTTGAATCTCGAAACCCTGAACCAAAAGCCATATTAGTCATTTAGTTATATATGGCGTTGTCAGGCGTACAGGCGTACAGGCGTACCCACACACACAGCTCGCATGACATCATGCCTGCCGTCACGCACGCAATCTTGAATATTAATGCTTTCCGATACTTTAGCAAACTGCTTTAGTTCACTAAATTGGTAATTTGCAGTTTTCCTATTATTACCTAACATTTAGGTAATCTATTTCAGTGAATTTAGCTAAATTTTCGCCAATTTAGTGCCCATATGGCGGTATATTCGATTCGTAATAAATTCGAATGGTAATAGCCTGGTTAAAATACTGGCACAATACGTTCTCTACATATAAGGAATGATCAACTCAATACGGATGGGCGTGGGCGTCGCCCGTCGGCAAGGCAACTACACCTCCATAAGTTGGCTAGCGACTTGCGTAATCCATTTGCTCTAACTACAGTCATTAAACGCACATTATGCATCCTGTCAGACATTTACGCGATGGTTCATTGCCTTTATTGTCGACGAGCCCTGCCGTGCCGTTTGAAACAATGATGGCAGTAAACAAAGATTATAGCTGGTAGTTAACTTCTAAACTACAAATCAAATTTGTTTTTGTACAAATGGTCGTGTTTTGGGCATTTTTAATTTTAAATAATTGCACTAACATTTTTTTACTTATTTAATCTATGCGTCTCTTTTAATCTAATTGTCCTTATTTGTATAATTGTATCATATATTTTAATGAATACTCTCTTTCACTATATAGAAGACTAATAATTATTTCTTTTTTTACAGTTCTGGGAGATCATCTCTGACGAGCACGGCATCGACCCCACTGGCGCCTACCACGGTGACTCGGACTTGCAGCTAGAGCGCATCAATGTATACTACAATGAGGCCTCCGGCGGCAAGTACGTGCCCCGCGCCATCCTCGTCGACTTGGAGCCCGGCACCATGGACTCTGTCCGCTCGGGACCTTTCGGACAGATCTTCCGCCCCGACAACTTCGTATTTGGACAGTCTGGTGCCGGTAACAACTGGGCCAAGGGACACTACACCGAAGGAGCTGAACTTGTCGACTCAGTCCTTGATGTAGTTCGCAAGGAATCCGAATCCTGCGATTGCCTACAGGGCTTCCAACTTACACACTCCCTTGGAGGCGGTACTGGCTCTGGTATGGGAACCCTTCTCATTTCAAAAATTCGTGAAGAATATCCCGACAGAATAATGAACACATACTCAGTCGTCCCCTCGCCCAAAGTATCAGATACCGTAGTAGAACCCTATAACGCGACTCTCTCAGTACACCAGCTCGTAGAAAACACAGACGAAACCTATTGTATCGACAATGAGGCACTTTACGACATCTGTTTCCGCACACTTAAACTTTCCACACCCACCTATGGAGACCTTAACCATTTGGTGTCCCTTACAATGTCCGGTGTCACTACTTGTCTTAGGTTCCCTGGTCAACTTAACGCTGACCTTCGTAAATTGGCTGTCAACATGGTACCCTTCCCCCGTCTCCACTTCTTCATGCCTGGATTTGCCCCACTCACATCTCGTGGAAGCAGACAATACCGTGCTCTCACCGTACCCGAGCTTACGCAGCAGATGTTCGACGCCAAGAACATGATGGCGGCGTGTGACCCACGCCATGGTCGCTACCTCACTGTGGCCGCCATCTTCCGAGGCCGCATGTCCATGAAGGAGGTGGACGAGCAGATGCTCAACATCCAGAACAAGAACTCGTCCTACTTCGTAGAATGGATCCCCAACAACGTGAAGACCGCCGTGTGCGACATCCCGCCCCGTGGTCTCAAAATGGCCGCCACTTTCATCGGCAACTCCACCGCCATCCAGGAGCTGTTCAAGCGCATCTCCGAACAGTTCACCGCCATGTTCAGGCGCAAGGCTTTCTTGCATTGGTACACCGGCGAGGGTATGGACGAGATGGAATTCACAGAAGCCGAGAGCAACATGAACGATTTGGTGTCCGAGTACCAACAGTACCAGGAGGCTACCGCCGACGAGGACGCCGAGTTCGACGAGGAGCAGGAGCACGATGTAGAAGATCACTAAACGTCAATTACCGTTGTGTTGCAACATAGTACATGCCATTATCGTCTCGCGTTACTTTTAGTAACTTAATGATTCCTATACGTACTGTGTATTGAAGACATGCTTGCTAACTTTTAACAGACTGCACGACTAAAGAAGCCCGGCCCTACCAAATGTGAGAGCATTTAGATAAACACCATTAATACATTCCTAATGACTCCAGCAACTTGAGTGTAAGATCTGAAAAATTCTAAGGCTGAAACCTACATATTAAATGTGTATTTGATGCGTTTGGCCGCCACGCCAAACCAAGTCGGCTTCAATAACAGAAGTTTTTTTACGATTAAAATTGTTTTGATCAATAATTTAATGTATATAATAAAGATTTTTATTTATTAATCATTTTATTTTTCTATGCCCTAATTTTAATTATACCTAAGGTATGGAACCTTAATGATTTCCGTACAGTTAGTTTCTTATAGACATTTATTTCTTCGGCATTTTATTTGACAGCACGCGCTGTCTCTACATGGTTAAAAAGTTCAATATAAAATAAATAGTAAAATGCTCAAAATGCATAAAGATGAAAAATTAATAAGCATCTTAAACTAAAAGCAATTTCAATTTCTTTCTCGAAACTTTGTAGGTAGAGGGAAACCTAATGTTAAGGCACTCCGTTCCCCACCTTCCACTGAATATTCGAGACATAGTGTATTGAACGGCGGAAGTAAACACCGCGCCACGTCTATCAAATGAAAATAAATGAATATAATCTATCCCTCGAGCGTGGATAAGCCCACGACCGTCGTAATCAAAATATATGAGTAAAAATACTTTTTTTAGAAAACGGGCGATTCCCAAGAGGCATGGGTTCAAATCACGATACGTTCAAATTATTATACATTTTCTAAAAAAGTATCTTTCGTTCCTAAGTGTGGAATAACACTTTAAGTACGTTAAAAATACATAAAAAATATATTTTATAACATATTACTATCATATTCTATAGGTATATGAATATTTAGAGGTTAATTGTGAATCATAAATGGCCGAGGCTGGTGATGAGTCAAGGTGACCGCGGTATTGACACATTATTACATACAGTTTATATAATTAGTTACGTATTGAAAAGGCAATAATATAATATGAAAAAAATATGTATTTTTCGTTTGTTTGCCATTTGAATATTTGATAGTTAATTTGCATAAAAGTAAATTTGTTCTCTGTTTTAGAAGTATTTTTTGAATTGCGTTGTCAATGTTACTTAATTAATAAATATATATAGAGTAGACGATTTTTTTATTATTTTAGTATAAGATAAGTTCATAAATTGTAGAAATTATTAATAACAAAAAGGTTTCATCTGAATTCTGAACAGTATTTATATACTTTTTAACTTAAACAGTAATTAGAAACCGTCGTGATGACATGGCACAGTTCAGCGTTGAGGGTTCGATCCCCACTCGTGAGGATGAATTATCTCCTCATACTAGTAAAAAGACAAAGTGTGGCATTGTTTTCCCATGTTTGACAGCCAATATCTTAACAATATATTGGAAAGTGAAAGCTACAAAAAATAAATAAATACAAAAATTAATAGAAATCAATCCTTGAGTCAATATTGCTCAAAACGGCAAAAAGAACTATTATAACAATAATTTGAGTCACATGCACCTGACATCATCAAGTCTATATATAGAGATGCATACAACCAATTTATTAGATCTTTCTATCTCCCCTTATTATGGGCCAGCGATCTTTGTACTCTTGTACCGTCAATGTAGGTTCGAATCCCACTCGAAAATAGGTAACGGAGTGTCCTAAGATTAGGTTCCCTCAGCCTACCTGTTATATACAGCGGGATAGCGTAAAGCTAAAAAAAACTTTATACAGCATCTCGACAGAGCTCAAGGTGAACTGGATGAGATAACAATATGATGTCAGTTTGTTAAAGTCAAAACACGCTTATGTCATATGTACCTACCTATACAAACGTAGCAAAAACAGGTTAATATATTAAACGTTTATTGTAAACATGTCATATATTAGTTGCTCTAATTAAATCTTGGAACCATCGTGGAAGCCGCACAGCGCCTGCCTCTTAGCACAACGTAGTTGTGGGTTCGATTCCCACTCGGGAGTACAAATTATTGATATTTTGTCGCTCTGATAAAATGACAAATATTCAACATGGAATCTACCTTCTATAAGGGGAATATAGTGTGAAACTGAAATAAATATACTAAGTACGACAGGTATAAATCACAAATAGTGTAATTGCTTGAAAATTCCAAAACAATCACAATCTTGAACCGCCTAAAAGCAATACCTTGTCGATCGTATATCGAATTGATATACATACCTACTACCTAAACAACAACAAAGGCAGACTCGACTTGTACTTGATCGACTTTAATTCTACCTGTTCCTGTAGTAACTACATCTAGTACCATATGCCATACTGCTATCAATGAATAGCATACATTTAAAAACAATAGAGATCTCTAATTGTTTATGAAAACAGTAGCACTCCAGCTCACAAGCTTCCCTATAAAAGTTAGTATTCTCGTCTTCGTTCGTGGCTAAGAAACTTACATGCTAAATGTGGTCTTTTTACCCCGTGTAGTTTTGTCTGTGCGCTGTCAGAAGTTTTATATATATAATTTTAGGTATAATATCCATTTAGATAATCATAATTAATTAGATATAATATCAAGTAATCATTGCAATCTTTCATTAATAATTATCAAATTATACGTACGTCTATTGCTTTTAAAATTCTTAAATTTTCAATTTTATCAGCTCTTCTGAGAAAAGAAAGTAACTATATTCTCAATCATGTTGTGATAAGTAAGAAGACAGTAGTGGTTGCGATGTTATCTATACTTTTTTAGCTTCAAGCTGTACCCTTCTTCAAAGGCAGAGGAACCTAAAGGTCAAGTAAAAGGTCATTTCATCCCAGTTTCCGACCAATTTTTGGAGTCGCGCAACTCGACGCCACGCTGTGTCCTGATACCGGAGCGAGGTAATGAAAATAATTAATTCACCAAGTGGGAATAAAACTCACAACCGTCGCGCGTACAGTCTGATGCTGTACTGCTACGCCACTGCAGCAGCACCACGACTTTCTTCTTATTATTTGAAAAGAGCAACTGTTGAGTTTCTTTCCGGCTCTCAGCAGAACTGCCTTCAGAACCGGTGGTAGCTTTTTGCTTATATGTTCATTCGACGATTCAAAAGTGCTTATAACAATAATCAATTTGAATAAAGAGTATTTTGAATTTGAATTTTGAATTTATTATTATGCCATTCTAAAAATTATCATATAAATGAAAGTACGCATTTTAGATTTTAGTTCATGTATCTAACATTTATTTAAAACTTTAACCACGAGGAATGACCCAGAACAACTTTTCAAGACCCTTCCAAGACCTCGCTGCCCACATAAGAACAAACTAAAGCATAATAAATTAATAATTTATAACTTGAATAGGCCTTTAAACCAAGTTTGTATATCTAAACCAGAGTGGAAACCCAGGAAGATCTAAATCTAGCTTCAGCTCTGACCTAGACAGACTGACCGCCCTGGAATGTGGTCCATATTGAGAGTGCTGAATGAACACTTCATAAATTCTATATTTATATAGTAATAAAGCAATTAGAAAGGTGTTACGGCAAATGGCAAGCCGATTGAAATTACCTTCCCACGTAAACTAAAATATATACTGTATATAATTTTATATGGATGCATATAATTTAAATGTTGCCATTTTTTTAATATTATTATATCTTCACAGATTTTTTGTATTTTGCATTAGGTACATCTGGAGAAAATTCACGAAAAATATACTACTTTCTTACCTATTGGGTATAATATGGGTATAGAAATAAATATAGATTTAATAGTACAAATAATAATCCTTCTAGATATAGTAAAATATTTCAAATATTCAAATCTGCTTAGATATCTCATACGATAACAATTTCACGGTTTACATTCCAGCCAATGTATAATAAATTGTATTGGCGAAGAAATGTTAAGATCTGTAACTAATTAAGACAATTTGTATAATAGTAACGGCGTGCAGTTATCACTTGTACGGCGGAACACGGTGACTGTGGGTTCAAATCTTACTTAAGGGAGTTTTTTTAGCTTCACCCTTAAAGCGAAAATTTAGCGAGTTACGAAACGCTAAATCCGATAATATTATCGGTCAAGTAAGTAGAACTCAATAACATTTTTTTTTCAGCTTTACATTGTTTCATGTAGCAGGATTTATTGAAATAATCTAACCGTTCAAGACTCTCCATAGTCCTCTCCGCTTTTCTCCATAGTTCTCTCGGTTTTTCTTGGCGGAGCAAGGAAATGGAAATACTAAAATTAACAATATAATACACCTTGAAATCTTGTTAAAGCGTTACATGCCATATAGACTAACATATTTTACAACAGGAATAAATACAATATATATTTAAATATAAGTATATATTTAAATATTTACACAATATTCGAACATTCCTTCAGAAACAAGCCATTTTGTTACATTCGAGAAAGTTTTCTTAGTCATCGATGTTTACGACACTATGCACGAGTACGTATGTATGTATGTGTATGAAGGCATTGCGATATAAGCACAGTAAGTTTTTGTATGCATGTACTTACGATATACTGAAGGAGGTTTGCAAATTGTGTTGTTTACATTGCGCTTTTCAAGAGCTGTACAATTTTTATATCGATATATATTTAAAAGTAAAATGATGAACCTATCTACTTTTTTTTAACACGCTGTCATTAAGTCGACCAAAAGAAGAAATATAATCTTAATTATACGCATATTATCTTCTCAATTCCTCTTAAGTCGTCTTCTTTTTTATGATAGATTTAACGTCTTTATATACCGCTCTCAACTCTAAGATCGATCTTGAGATGCCATTATCATTCATAAATTTTGTATCGATGAATGAAAACGATATCTCAAGATCGATCTCAAATTTCAGAGCAATCTATAAATACGGGACTTAGATTGCTCTAAAGGAAACACCTACGTAATAAAATAAGCAAAATTATTTTTTTAAATATTATCGTCTATTTTATACTTTACAACTTCATTTTTTACAAGAATTTATTCAATAAATTATTAAAAAAAAAACAACTGTCAATGTATATCAAAGTCAATACCACTCACCATACGTCAGACAATCCGCAAGTATGACGCCGGAGAGACGCGAATTTCTCTCATCGAACAGATGGCTGTAGTCTGTACTATTACAATACACAATTATAATGTCGCCAAATTTGGATAATTCGCAATGACACAAGTAGGCTAATAGCCACAGAGATTGAAGCCTCGCTCGCTGCTTGAAGGATTGCTATAAATGTAGAGTTCAATATGAATTATTATTTGTAATCTTTATTAGGCTGTTTATTTGAGGCCGTTGCGCAAGCGGCACAGCGTCTTAACAATAGGTTCCAGAGGGATACAGCGTAAAGCTATGAAATTTTTTTTACCATGCTGTACCCTGCACATAGCAGGTTAGGTAGAGAGAACCTGGGAACCTCCCTACTTTCCTCAGATTTTAGACTATTGAATTGAAGTAAAGGGTCACTAACATAATTTACTGGAAAGAGACCTTCAAGAAACGTAATCGATTACTTAAAATTTCTATGAAATATCCATAAATACTTTTTTTTATTCTAATATTATAAAGGGATTGATTGGTTTAACGCACTAATCTCAGGAACTGCTGATTCGAAATAACAAAATCTTATTATGTTATAGGCACAGTTACGATTCGATGTAGTCCATTGTACCTACCTATCATCTACCAAAATCTACTTGGGCCACTAATGATTTGTCATGTAGGTAACCTGCACCACCTTTTGTTATTTCCATTCAACCTGGGGGGTAAAGCCACAGGTGAAAGCTAGTATCCAATAAAATGTGAAGTAAACTAAAATACCATAAAAACCAAGAAATCGATATCTAGCCCACATAATACGTAACTAATTACATGAACAGATTGTCTTCTACATTACATACTATCATTACATTTCCAGGATATGTCTATCAGTATTTAGATCAATATGAACCTAACTCTACTTGAAATTACTGAGAATCGAACGGATATTGAACCTGAACCTGCTATCAATGAATTTAATATCTACGCCCATTATATAACTATTAGGACTAAATCTTTTAATTATCTAGATTAAACAAAACAATAAGGTTTTCGTGGCAGAGAGACAGCGTTTGGCTGTAAGCGTGTCGGTTGTGGGCTCGATTTTCACCGTAACTGTAACCATACAAAACGCAGCGTTGAGTTCCGCAACTTCACACGTAATATCCGGAAAATTGAGATGATTGTGTTGAGTACTCAATGTCTCGAAATATAAGCAATGTGGTAAGTGTCTTGACACTAAGTTCTCTCTGTTTACTCTGTTACGCGGTAAAAAAGTGTGAAGCTGCTAATATATATGTAAAGTATATACTCCTATATATAGACTTGTACCGCGAAATATTGATTTTAAAATGAAAATGGATACTACACTTAAACTCAATTTGTTAGGTAACAGGACACGCCTAAGTTGCGGATTTTTTACCGCATAGGATGCCTGGGTTTGCTGCATGACTTTAATATACGTTTTTTTAGCCTCAGGAGAGTAGGGAAAAGAAGCATAGTGGCAAGATACTCTATTCTCATCTTTTCGCCTATTTTTGACACATTGCACATTGATTCGAACCCACAGTAGTCGCGTTTACATTATATTAATTATTAAAAATAAGAAAATAATATTGTTATATTTTAGTAAATCATAGTAATAAAACAATTATTAGACTGAAAACAAAATATGAATACTATTTATTGAAGAACTTTCATTTATGTATAAGTTAAGTTTTTTTTTAATAAAAAAAAGTTTCATTTATTCAGAATATCGCAGTCACACAATTTTAAATTTGAATAATTTTAAAATTATATTAATTTTAAATGTTCGTTCATTAAAGTATATTCTGTAATAAAATAAAAGATTGCAATACATTATAATAAAATTATCTTGAGTAGAGTGGTTATTGCTAGTTGAATATTATTCTTTTCAATATTAAAAGAAATAAAGTTATTATTCTTTTCATCATTAAAAGCAATAAGGCGAAACAAACTAACAACTTAAATGAATTGTTGAAAAAAAATAAAAATATAGATTAAGCTATAAATTTAAGTTATATTTTCTTTTCATGGAAAAAATATAAGTATTCTATGATAGTAGCAGTAGAATACTATATAAATATGTAAATATCTGATATTTTTAATTTCAGGAATAAACCTAGCATTAAAAGTACATACGAAGTTTTATAAAAAAACGTAGCGCTATTACGTGTATTTTTTTACTAAACTAATCAAACTAAACTTCAATTCCATACCACTCTATACGCTATAACAACTAAATATTTAACAATTCTTATCTTAATAAAAAAAATCATATATTACAAGGAAATTTCACAAAATAACAGTTATAAAATGGTTAGTATTATTTTCTATATCGACCCCACCCCTGTCCGCCTGTCCCTGTATGTAGGTTGCCGGCCGGCGATCGATACCAACTTTCCAAGGTGAAACATCTGTACAATTATATACTGAAAACTGGTCATTTACTTGAAATTTACATCAAATTTATATATAAAATTCAATTACTTATTGTTTTTACTTCTTTTTCATAGTTAAAGTGTTTTATTTCGTGTATTAAGCAAAAAAAGACATAAAACGATCAGTAAAAATAGTTAGGTCTGTCGTGTTGGCACCATTGGCGGCGTAAGCAAAAACCAACCAATCACAACGTAGTTGGATTTTAGAGTTGCGAGTGAACCATATATATCGATATCGGTAGCTTTAAATTTATTTCATAAATTAATAACAAAATTAACTAATTAACGTAATGTTTTTTTGAAGCTCACGCATTTTTTTCAGTTGTTTAATATATGAATACAATTTTAACTCAGAATGAAATAATAAGTTTTTTTTTGAAGAATGAAATAATAACTTTTTAAAGTGTAATACCACACTTAGTAGGATCCCGCTACATTAGATTTTTTATGTTTTCTAAAAGTAACAATTATAAAATAATTTTATATATTTACAATTTTCATATTAACAATAAATTGAGACCAGTGGTAGTGCAGGGGCACAAAGTGTGACTGTAAACGCGACTAGGCTAACAATTAACTTTATTTAAATTTATATGTTCATTTCTTCGCTCTGATGTCGAGGCAAAGCGCAGCGTTGAGTTCCATCACTCAGCACGCAATGCCTCCAGAATTCGGTAAAATTCTTAACACTAATAATGATAAGGTCAAAATATATTTATTGTTCTTTTTATCTTGTAAAATGTTTATTTCCTCTATGTTATGTATGAAATAAAGAGTTTTATCTATCTATTTATCTCCTCCTAACCTGCTCTGTGTGGGAAACAGCGTAAAGCTGATTTGATTTATGTTAATAATAGAAATTATTGTGAACAAAAGTTTTTTAAAATACGTAATTTGTATTTTTTGTATTGAATGTACTATTTCTATGTGTTAATTTTGATTATACATATATAAAAGTGATTCTGCACGGTACATCATATGACGTCTCTAATTCGGATGAAAAATGGAGAACGGAGTATTTTAACACTAGATGCCCACTGTCTATTTTGCTCGATGTGATAAAATATGAAGCTGCTGATTCATTACAACAATACTTCTCCAATCACCAATACCATAAACGAAACATACATAAATACATACACACAAAAATGTCGCAATGCGGCAAAAATCTATCGACAAATGTCTACACGCACAACATTAACCATCCGCCTTCCTGCTAACCTCTTCCACCGAACGGAACGAAAAGCGACCATTCTTCATTCAACCACGGACTGTGGTGCGTGCGGAGCAGTAGTGTTAAGTAAATTATTAAGTTAACAAACCACATATAACAAAATGAGGGAAATCGTACACATTCAGGCCGGCCAATGCGGTAACCAGATCGGCGCTAAGGTAAATACATTTAAATAGTTATACATCGTTAGTTTTTATTGAAACGATAGTTGGGGAATGCGGCCGGCATTTTGTGACGCCTCGTCGTCATGAAGAAAAAGTTGCTTGGCCGCGTAATGTTCTCTTAGGTTGTTAATTTGTGTTACTTAGTCGTATTTATTAGTTCTTATTATGATTTTACTTCGATTTTTCAAATACTTGATGGGTGTGGTCAAGTTTAGCCAGTATATTGCGCATGCCCTAAAATCTTTTGTCTTTTCCTTATTACATACATACATTTCAATTAAAAAGTTTACATTTAAAAAGTCAATTTTTGTTGTTATTATAAAAAAAAGACCTTGAATTAATCGGTCATTGTTTCCGAACATAGTCATTTTTACATGACTAAACTTACTAACGCAACTAGATTCCACGTGTTCTTTTGCTATTTGCCGGCCGCTTCTACGTACTGTACAATATATTCACTTCTAACGAACGTAAATCTGCTTAAGTTCTGTTTTATTTTTAATATTTTTTTATATACGCTGTCATATAACAAACTAATGTAACAAAAAGATTGAAAAAGAAAAATCTTCAGCTTCACTCTGTATCTGTATCCCGCATATAGCACGGTAGGCACGGGAATATAGTGTTAAGACACTCTGTTCCCTACTTTGTTAAGTGCCAGAGGGAAGAAATGAAAATATTATGAAATAATTATTCATTAAAATATCTTTCATGTATAAAATATATTTTAAAATTTCTTAAATAATATTTTTACCTGGCATCATATCTTGCAGCCGTTGCAGACAAAAAATATTAAAAAACCGTTATTAGGGCACGCATAGTTCAAACCCCACTCAAGGTTATCCGCGCCTGATAAAAACCGACCAATCAAACGCCTCTATTCGTAACGTTCGAAATTCAACTTAACTGAACGCTTACCGGACGCACCATATGGTGTTTTTTTTTTTTTCGCTAACAAAACTTTACATAGGGAAAAGAATGAATAGCGTAGGCTCGTTGTAGAAGACAAAAGAAATGTCATGTTTTTTTTATGTTATTGCTAATAATAATACTGCTTTTATTGTATTTTATGTTTTATTTAATAAAACGCCTTTAGAAAAAGTCCGATTTAATATTATAGTGTTCCGTTCTGTTATTTATATTATGGCGTTCATATGGAGAACACACGAAAGAGGTATTATATTCTGAGATATGAACTGACATTATCACTACAACAAATAGAAAGTATAACAAATTATATATGACAACTACCTCCTAACTAACTTGCATGATATTAAAAATGCTTAAAAGCAAAAAAGCTAATTCGTCTTCATTTAATATACCTCACGATTGTATTAGTCTATCGATTAGACCATTACAGGGCGTTCGCCTCAAAGAAAAGTCTATTTATGATAATGGTAGCAAAAAATCGATAAACATAATTGGCTAGATAGGAAGGAAGAGCGCATGTCCAGGGTTCGACGACCGCGTCCATCTTCCGCGTAGCTAAAATAGAAGAGGGAATTATGATGAAACATATCACTCCTTAGCGTGTTTTAGATGTTTTAACTGACAGATGGTGTATTTCAGTCGAAAGAACTTTTTAAAGTTAAAACAATACTCGTTTTACGAATACTAAAGATGACGTGGAATTACTTGTTAGTTATCATATTTATTATTTCTTTGCAATACTGAAATTTAATTTACTAAAATTATCTCTTGCAATTGCAAAAGGGGTAACGCGGTGATTTTTTTTTATTGTGGTATATCACAATTTAACAAAATAAAATAGATATTCAAAAATTAAAATAAATAGGCAATTAAAAAAATAAAAATCTATTTTCAAAAATATAACCTAGAACTATCTAGTTCTATTGATAATATGTTTGATTCACAAAATTCTAAGTATTGCAACGAGAGGTAGGTATGATGACCCATTTGTAAGGCCCGTGTTAAAAAACTGACGTTTCAATTTAAGAATCCATTGACTTAGTTAAAAATGTTTAATTTTTTTACGTTCACTCGGTATCTGTATAGGCAGTGAGAGCCTAACGCAGGCCAACTTTGTAGACTTGTCTTATGACTTTGTCTTCTTAGCAAAGCTAGAAAATCTAGCCCAGAACCGTCTCTTTAACACTAGGACGAAAAACCTATGCGTCACGGGGCGGCGGTCTAAACATTTATATGAATAAACAAAATATGTCCTCACCATTTATTATTGTATATTGTCATAACTTTAAATAATAAACAATATCTTGTGATAAGATACGCAATCTAACAACTCGAGCGTCTTTTGATAAATGTAAATAAATATGATTATACAAATTTAAAAAACCGAAAATACTTTCAGTTAGTTTCTTAATATGAAAAACTGTTTTAAACTGTTATCAAGGCGCAGCGGCCGACGGTTGCGGGTTCGATGTCCTCTCGGGGATACGATACGAAATATTTAATATTTGAATTTCATCACTCTCGTAACGAGGCGAAGCGTGGAGTTAAGTACCGCCTCTCAACACGCAATGCCTCATGAATTTGGCGTGAAGTGGAGAACAGAAGTGTTTTAATGAGGAACGACGTGTCTTAACACTAAATTACCTCTGCTGAACCTGCTATGTGCAATTTACAGTGTGAATATAAAAAAAATGACATTTTAAAATCAACAAAGACATAAGTCACTATAATATTAATCCATATTGATATAACATTCCACTTAAAGCACTTTGCTCATTCAGCGAATTGTACGTGATGATATAGGTGTTCCAGTTTGGCAACATTCCAGGAACGAAGCAGCTGATGATATCAGAATCTATATGAAACTCGTTTACTAATCTTTTCGTGGTCGTAAATTTTAAATTTCGTTTTAAAAAAGAATAAAATGAAAGGATTTAGTAAATATTAAGTTTGTGTTGTTAAGTGTTGCTTATACATTTTATATTTTGCAGCATAGAAAGAATTGGGACAGATAAATATACTTGTATACCAAATAAAAAAAAACTAAGTATAAATATATTATGTTATACATGTATCGTAACAACTTAAAAAGTATATTAAAATAACGAATTATACAAAATTGAATAAAAACAAATTTTCAAAGCTTGTCTTGTAACATTTGATTAATCAATAGTTTCATGAATCATTGTCTATGAGTGCCATAAAAAGGCGAATGATAGAATAAACTATTGAATACCAAATACGCGATGCTCGTTAACGTTTGCCTTTTTTGTTTTACGATTCAAGATTCGATGATATTATAAGTTTTACTGTTAATGATTGTATCAAACTATTGTTTATAATTACTAATTTTCAAATATCTCTTTCAATACCGTCCAAGAGCTAATAAACCATTAAATAAAATCCCAAAAACTAATTAAAAATTTTACAAATCCAGATCTAAATCTAATATACTTCTAAAATCAAAAATATACTTAATTGATAGCCCATCAATATTGGACACAACTTTTTACCAAATAACTACTTTAATATACATAACTATTCATCAATTTAATAAAAGATGACTTTCGAAAAACTACTGCCGTGTTGTTACAAGTTACAACTAACTCCATTTAAATTTTTGAGTCCATTCACTATTGTATGGGCGACGGTCTGCTTTCTATTTTTCAATTACCTTTTACCACGATAATGCTATTTATCTATGATCTCCTTCCCATAGCTAGTATTTACTAATGTTTTATCTCATGGAGTTTCTCTGCATTAAGGCAACATTATTCAATATTTTATAAAATATACATACAATGACGCCCACAACCAACATGATGATAGCTGTGTGGATAAGGACAGAACAAATTTGTTTTGCGTTCTCTCCTTTTATGGATTTTCGAAACTGAATATTTATGAACTAGTCCACATTGATCTAAAACTTGTATGTTAGTCGCAGTTTTATTTAGTTTTTCAAACTCACTATGTACTTAAGCACTCTTTTAGCAGTATAAAATTATCAAGAATATTTATATTTACTGCAAAGATCGATAATGGGGAGAAGTGGAGCGGCCTCGTAAATATTAAAATTCAACCGTGTAAGGAAGGTTTGTTTCGCTAAGTGTCGCCCGGCAACCAAACCGATGACTCATGCTGTCACTAAGTGGTACCAGTTGCGTTTTCTCCCCTTTATTGCAACTTTTATAACTAGTTATCTCACGCTCTAAATATAAACGTTTATATCTATAGATTACACATTAGTGGTAACTTAAACGACGTATTTGTTTGTTTTAGTTCTGGGAGATCATCTCTGACGAGCACGGCATCGACCCAACTGGCGCTTACCACGGTGACTCGGACTTGCAGCTAGAGCGCATCAATGTATACTACAATGAGGCCTCCGGTGGCAAGTACGTGCCCCGCGCCATCCTCGTCGACTTGGAGCCCGGCACTATGGACTCTGTCCGCTCGGGACCTTTTGGACAGATCTTCCGCCCCGACAACTTCGTGTTCGGACAGTCTGGTGCTGGTAACAACTGGGCCAAGGGACATTACACTGAGGGCGCCGAGCTCGTAGACTCAGTTTTAGACGTCGTACGTAAGGAAGCAGAGTCTTGTGACTGCCTCCAAGGTTTCCAACTCACACACTCCCTCGGTGGTGGTACCGGATCCGGTATGGGTACACTTCTTATTTCCAAAATCAGAGAAGAATACCCTGACAGAATTATGAACACATACTCAGTTGTACCCTCGCCTAAAGTGTCAGATACAGTAGTCGAACCTTACAATGCCACACTCTCAGTCCATCAGTTAGTAGAAAACACAGACGAAACCTATTGTATCGACAACGAGGCTCTCTATGACATCTGCTTCCGCACGCTCAAATTGTCCACACCAACATACGGCGATCTGAATCATCTAGTATCTCTCACCATGTCCGGAGTGACAACCTGCCTCAGGTTCCCTGGTCAGCTAAATGCGGATCTTCGCAAGCTGGCCGTCAACATGGTGCCCTTCCCGCGTCTTCACTTCTTCATGCCAGGCTTCGCTCCCCTCACGTCGCGAGGCAGCCAGCAGTACCGAGCGCTTACCGTGCCAGAGCTCACGCAACAGATGTTCGATGCCAAGAACATGATGGCGGCGTGCGATCCGCGCCACGGCCGCTACCTCACGGTTGCCGCCATCTTCCGTGGCCGCATGTCCATGAAGGAGGTCGACGAACAGATGCTCAACATCCAGAACAAGAACTCGTCCTACTTCGTAGAATGGATCCCCAACAACGTAAAGACCGCCGTGTGCGACATCCCGCCCCGTGGCCTCAAGATGGCCGCCACTTTCATCGGCAACTCTACCGCCATCCAGGAGCTGTTCAAACGCATCTCCGAGCAGTTCACTGCTATGTTCAGGCGCAAGGCTTTCTTGCATTGGTACACTGGCGAGGGCATGGACGAGATGGAGTTCACAGAAGCCGAGAGCAACATGAACGATCTGGTCTCAGAGTACCAGCAGTACCAGGAGGCGACCGCCGACGAGGACGCAGAGTTCGACGAGGAGCAGGAGCAGGAGATCGAGGAGAACTAAACAGCACACCCTCGCCCCGTCACACTCACCACCCCTTTCCCTGTCCCATTTGGGATATTCTCGTTTTCGCTTCAGTAGTTTTTTACAAGTTTCTAACAGTTCTGGTAGTTCCCAACATAGAGGACGTTCTGATGTCGCGCATAGTATTTACATTCCCAGTGTTATCGACGGAAGGGCGCTCTCTGGTATGTTTATTGGTATAAACAGTTGATCCCTTACGACGTGACCCCTTCATTGACCCACCACCCCCTGCGGTGCTGCGAATACACTGATGACACAAAAGAAGATCTTTTGTTTGATAAGGCTGAACTTGATTTTTTTAATACCTAAGTTTATTTTTAATCTTTGTAACCAGTGTGATTGAGTTTATGTTGGCTTTTTGGAAACTAAAAAGCTAATAACAATGTCGTACAATTTTTCGAAGTCGATCAAAGTTTTTAATTATATTCCAGCTGGTGAATAATAAACTACAATGATTTTACATGTTGTTTTATTCAATTTCCGGTAGATAATCTTAATAAGTATACTAGTTATAATTAATACTACTTGTATGCTGGAGTGTTATCATAGTACAATTACAAATACAAAACTCGAATAACAAAATTAATTTAATTATTTTTATCTAACTTTTTTTTTTCTCGACTACAATAATTAAAACCGACTTTCTATCTGCATACACTATGCATCGTAAAAAACGCATTAAATACTTGCAAATATAATGTAAAATTGAAAAATATAATAGGAACTTTATTTTTAAACTTTCTACAATCTTATACACACAATAAAGAATTTCTTTTTTAAATTAATCATATTTTTTTACAAGATTCATTAAAATCAGTTCAATTCTGGTCTAATCATGAAATTTCTGACTACGACGAAAGATATTAATTTGATTCTCGCTAGAAATATTTAAACACTGAGCATGTACTTATGTACTGCAAAAATTATTTGTAAGTCAAGAAAAGAGATCTGACGTTAGGGTTAGTATCTACCAAATTCTGACTTACTGTAAAATCTAAATAAAATAAGTAATACAAATTGTATTAACTATTAAAAATCGAATGGATTACTTTTTATAAGAGTAAAACTGCAGTTAATACAAAGTGTGAACAGTTAAAATGTATGGTTCATGCAAATTAATTAGGTATTTGCATGCACCGGACACGTCGGCATTTCCTCGGCGAATGGATAACACCAACGACTAACGGTTTCATTACTTTTTGCTATTTTATATTCTGATTATCATAATTAGTTGCATATTTATAAGAATACACATAATGAGATTATAAATTTAGTAGGTAAGTATATTAAAAAATCTTCAAGCTTAAGTAGAACGTAGAGAATGAAAGGTGAACCTAATTTAGGTTAGGCTTTTCAATAATATATAAAATAAGTATAGCATTACTGATATTGTGATAAATATTGTGTAACAGTCTACTACGTTAGGTACCTATTATTAAATAATTTAATATTCAAAAAAATACTGCTCTAGGATTACTATTTAGTGATTAGTCAAGGTGAAAAAAATGAAATGACTCAAGTATTTTTATTAATCATCTCAACTTACATCATAATATTATAATACCTTAGTATCTAATAATATAAATACCTAAGTACATAAGCAAATAATAATTACGAATATCTGAATACAATAACTAATTAAGTATATTATTGTTCGAAATTATCTTTCATACCGAATTGACATTCTTTGATGTGATCGGATACAATTTCAACAGTTTCATCCGTAATTCTGCCCGCATCTCTTAATATTTTTACTAACTCTGTCATTGTAAAAATCGATTTCACCTGGACGCCATTTGCTTTGAGCACGCTGGCGCCACCTTGTTCCCTGTCGAGAACTATGACAGCGTGCGTCACAGATAATAACTCGTTGCGCAGAGTATTAATAGTTTCGAGTAAGCTGCCGCCAGATGTCACTACGTCTTCAACAACTAAGCATTTTTGGTCAGGTTTGTAGACGCCTTCGAGAATTTTCTTAGTTGCATATTGCTTTGTTTCTTTTCTCTTCATGATCATGGGGGTGTTGGTGTTGACGGACATGACGGCGGTGAAAGGGAGCGCAGCGTAGGGCACCCCGCACAGGATGTCGTACTCTATTTCTGATGCTAACACTTGTAACTCCTTGGAGATTGCCATCTGAATTAAACATAAGTTGATATTTTAGACTTTTATAAGGCTTATTTATTAGAAGATAGCTATTAATCTAACGCCTTATTTATATATATTTTTAAGATGTGCACAAAATTAACGTCATGACGTTACGACGTGGATTCGAATCCTATGTAAAGAAATATTTAAACAAGTGTGTGTATTGTCTTGTCCTAGTTTAATAAAAATATATATATTTTTTATTTTAAACATCACATTAATCCAGACTACAGTAAATTGGCAGAAAGTATAGAATGTTAAGGGGAGACATATTTTAATTAATTTAATTGCAGTTGGGAATGAATGAAAATAAAAATGAAGTGAATAACAAGACTTGTTACCTATTTATTTCTTTTTTTTAGTAGTTACTTAGAAATAATTTATTATTTGTTGATATATTATTACAATATATTAATTACAAGTCGTAGTCATTCTTAGTTATTTTTACTATTATCGTATATTATAGGTTGGTCTTTCATTTATATATTTTTTCTTGTATAAGGCAATATTCACCATAATTTTTGGATGTGACACGACGACCCTCAAGTCAAAGTATATGGGCGTACGACGTCCCACCTTCGCCTCGATATCGCCGAGACGCACCGCGCCCACATCGAACAACTGCACTGCTAGCTCCTGCAAATTACTCACCATCTGAAAGTAACATAAAATATTATATAATTACTTAATTTTTAAATAAACGGTGAACCCAACCTAATTTTGTAAATATTAATTAGCATCACGCTGTATCCCGCGCACAGCAGAGTAGAAAGAGGGAACCTAGTGTTAAGATACTCCGTTCCCCACTTTCTTCCGAATTTTGGAGGCATTGCGTGTTGAGTGGCAGAACTCAAGCCTTGACACCAGAGCGAACAAATGGAAATATAAACGTAAATAATTTTTCTCTTCCTCGAGTGGGGATCGAACCCACAACCGTCGCGTGACAGTCACACTTTTGTGCCGATGCACCACGACTGCCTCAACAACACATCTTCGAAAATAATTTTATTTCATTTTGTTTGCCTATTCACTCTTCCTAAGGATCAGTGTTGTAATAAAAACTAGTGTAGCGTACTGAGATTACTAGACCTTTTATAAAACCCTACCTAACTTAATTTAGATAGTAGATCTATTAGTTAAGCTACCATAGTATAATAAGACCCGGATTAGTTACTAAACTCTGTTTCGTAATATACATATACCTCGTCAGACAGTGATATCTTTATTTTCTAGCATTACGATGTATTCAGTATACAGTAGGGCAAGCGCAGGAAACCTGGGAACCTATATAGTTATTAGTGTTAAGGCACTCCGCCCCCACACACTTATGTTCCCCACTTTCCGCCGAATTCTAGAGACATTGCGTGTTGAGGGGAACTCAACGCTACTACTATATATTAAATATATCATTTCCTCGAGAGGAAATCAAACCCATAACCTTATGTGCTTACAGTGGCATGCTTTTTCCAGTGCGCAACGACCGGCCTCGATTTTATGATTATTTTACCTAAACTTTTTATATAACACATTTCTGACGGTTTCTTTTAATAAGTTTTATAAAATATCAGAATATGTAAAATATCGGTTTTAGTATTTAACAGCTTATTATAATACAAAAACCATAATATAGGTAAATAAAAATAAACTCGTAAGCAATTTGCACAAATTTAATGGAGTTGTTTTCCCAATTTATGCTTCATTTAACTAAATATTTTAGCAAATATTTATATTAGTCGATATAACCCTAAAATATGAATAAAGCGACCATTTGAAAAGCATTCAGAGAAGAGGTCAGTTTGCAATATAACGTAATTGGTTATATCGACATCATTTTATTATCAGATGGCTTGAATAGTGCTGTAGCGACGTTAACCATCGTTATATTCCTATGATGATTATTTATACATTAGCCCTATAGTGACATCACTAGTGATCTAGTAAAGTTAGATATCATGTGATTATTATGATTATGTGGCAAAGGATTTTATAAAAAAATCTAAAAAGTATTTTTAGGTACACAAAGTTGTTCTGCTGTTCTTCTGTTTGGCTTTTTTATGAAATTACATTTTTTAATGCGAAATTTGAAAAATATTTAAATCTGCAAATAAATATATATAAGGTAGGTATTGAAATTTAATACCTACTAAAAATTGGACATGAAAGGATAGGACCGCGCCTCTTGGTAGACGCCCGAAGGCTCAAAATAATTACCTATACTTTAAGTTTTTTCTTCATGTTTCCCACTTTCTGCTGAATTCTGGAAGTATTAAATCAAGGAAATTTCATTTCCTAATTAATATTAAATAATTCATGTACTCGAGTGGGAATTCTAATTCTAACCACCGAGGACGCAAAAGATCGTGCAAAGTGGAGTAGGTTGAGTAGGAAGGCAGAACCTGGTATAGCCGGGATTAATGCCAGGAAGAAGAAGACTCAAGTGGGATTGAACCCACAACCTGTCGCGTTTACAGTTTTACTCGTATAAATTTATACATTACTGTATTAATTTTTAATATAATTAAAATACCTATTTTATACAACATGTATGTAACATGTCACATATTACAATTATATTTAAATATAAATAAATATGTTATCAACTAAATAACGGTTCATTTAATTTTAAAAGGATGCATGTTCTCCAAATGTAATAAAAAATGGAATTTATGGACATAATTACGGTAAAGTCCAGAGGGCAGGTGATAACAGGATAGTATTTCAAGTTGTTCTGGATTTCAAAACAAATTCAACTCCTTATTTGTATCTGATGAAAAGAAGATTTTGTTTTTTAATTAAAATCTGTAATTTTGCGTGGAGTTAATATAGCAAACTCCGTTTTTTAATTCTATTAAGGATTTTGAAGAATTCCTCTGTTATTGCTGCTTGCCCTTTACTCCTAGCCGTTACAGTGCATCTACCTACAGTAGTTTAAACCCGTACAACCACGCATCGCCCAGTTTTGAAACTCAATGTCAAAAGGTCCCTACGCACTCTTGTTACCAGAGCGAGGAAGTGAAAAATAAAACATACTTAATGAAGAGGTCGATCACCTTACAAAGAAATATAAAGCTTTAAATTAACGCCAATTAAACAATAATTGACGTTTATACGTGTTACTGCAACTTGTAATACTTTGGATTTTAATATAAAAATAAACGCACGTGACATTTTGTAAACCCGATCGCGGGTCATTTAATACTCACTGTGGTTAGATATGTCATACTATTTGCTGTTGAAGACCACACTTTGGAAAGGATGTACTTTGCTTACTTATTTTAAATATATCTTCGTTATTATAAAATATTATCAGTTTTTTTGTTTTTATATTTTTTAGATTTCATTGTCGATGAAAATATTTGGAAATTTAATTTCACTAAATCTAAATAAGGTTCGCTACTAAAATGAAATTTGCGCAGACACGTCAGTCTTACTGTGAGAAACCAATATACAGTTTACATTTCAAATAAATCGATATACAGTTTACATTTCAAAAAGAAATATAACTCCAAATGGACCCCGAACCTAACACTACCGCCTAAGTACCTAACCACAAGGGCATCAATTATTTTTATATAAATATTTTATTGTTGACATTAACTTCTGTAATCAATTCATTAAAAAGCTGTAAAAGAGCGATATTGTTCATACGGAAATAAATATTTCAAAACATCGACCAGGGTAATCATATCAATGCTACTAATATGTATAATTAATTAATTATATGATAGATTTATGAATGTCAGTTTGTCCGTCGTGACGCAGCAGATATATTTTCATTTCTATGGAAAACTAGGGAACGGAGTGTTTTAACACTACATTTCCTGTACTATATGCGGTTATACAACATAAAGCTAGAAAAAATAAAAAGCAAAAGGATATGTATTTATAAAGAAAATACTTAATTTCGGTGTGTTCCTAACCGTCCCACAAGCTATCGCACTTTGGCTATCGGAGCAGAGAAATGAAAATATTAATTTCCCCATGTGAGAAATTGAGGATCAAACCCACGACCATTGCCTTTACAGTCAAACACTTTAAGGTCTAACCAGACGCGAGCATGGGAAAAATATTTGAAATGTAATCATTATCTTTAATAAATATTTCATGGTGTTAATAATTAAGTAACAATAATTATAATATTTCCTTCTTCTATTTACATAATAAGTATACCTACAAATAATTTTCGACCTTAACTCTTTTTTTTAACCCAATTAACTTGAAATCCTTGACCACACCTTGTATTTATTACAAGTAACAACTGATCCAGTACTTCAATAACCGACAAGGCTGATGAGTATTCGATTCTTTTATGTTTCCTCATTACTATTTAAATTAACTCATCTCTTATAATGTTTATGGCACTGACACGTTTTTTAACTTTATAGTGGTTCTAAGCAAATAAGCTTTGACAAGTTGATGACCCATTAAAACAAATTAGGTAGGTACTATAAGTCTGTTGACGTTGTATTATTTTTTTACCATTACGCTGTTTGAGTCGAAACTATTCACTTTTTTTAGCTTCATGCTGTATCCCGTATAGCAGGGTAGGCAGAGGGAACCGAGTGTTAAAACACTCCGTACCCCACTTTCCCCCGAATTCTGGTGGATTGCGCGGCACTATAAATATTTCATTTCGCACCTGCGCCACAACTTTTCTCTATCGAACGATTAACATGATGTAAGTAAGAAGCTATAGAAGAGTATTTTCAGTTCCAGTAGTTCCTGCAATTAGTGCGTTTAATTAAATTCTACAATTTCTTTATATTTGTAGAACGTACATATCGTGGAGGATGGAGAGGCGAGTAAATATCACACTAAAATGTATACTAATATTATGAAGAGTTTGTTTGACTGAACGACCTAATCTCAAGAAAAATCCCGCAGCTAAAAGCTAGCTAGAATTGTATAATATGTAAAAATTATACAATACTTCGGCTGGCTCGATGTTGCTGGAGATATTCTATTTCAATTTTATAATAATGTTGATAAAAGTTGTTCTCCTAATTCTTTAATCTTTTGCCATAGGTCAACTGGATTTAGGTGATTTAGAGATAAAATGAAATCCCACGGCTGTATTATATATACCTATATAATATTTTTTGTCTATATACCTATGCAAATTAACATACTCGTAGATTTGACATAACGCCATTTAGCATCTTAAATTGGTTGAGGATGATTCTCACACAACATTTTTTTAGGCGCGCGCTCTGGTAAGAAAAACGTGGCGTTAAGTTCCGCCTCACGATGTCTCAAATTTTAACAAAAGTTGGAGTTCAGGGTTTTGATACAAAGTTCTCTACGTCTACTCACGAGAAGCAGCATTATTTAAGTTTATTCTTAGGACTATGAACATTCGAAAATGTCTTCTCATAAGTAATATTAACATATCGATCATATTTTAGTTCTTTAATGCAAATTATTGATGACGCAACATCACTTTTCCATCATCACACGACGCAGTAGCGTGATTTAGTTATAGGCTTATAGCTCAGCGACAGTGATTCACATTTATCCCGGAAAACATCACTCGTTCGATTTTGTCATTTTTTTTATTATTTTTCTTTAAAGCTAGATTATGCATTATGTAAATTTAATTCCATTTTTAAATTGAATAACCATTTCAATTTTAACTTTAAGAAACCCAAAAATTTCCACTTGTTTACTAGCATACAAGTGAAAGTTGTTTTTTTTAGATATGAGCCAATGATGATTTTTTTTTGGTATTTGTTTTTAAATTATATACTATATAATATTTTAATATTATATAATAAATAAAAAATAATATAACAAAACATTTGAAATAGCTACGTTTAAAAAAGGTTGTGTAATGTTATTTCAAATATTACGCTTCCAAGCAAATTAATTATAAATTTAAAAAATAATTTTAATTAAAATCCTGTTTTTAGTAAAAAAAAACCATTATAAAATCTTACCTTTAAAATGTACAATTTCAAAAATCCACAGATCCAAAATGAAAGTCCCAAAAAAGTTATCAATCGAGATTTTTTACTAAAACACTACATTTGTATCACTTAGCCACCGTTTTTGAGAGGAGCTTTTTAATGCCGATTATTATTTTTTATTTTTTTTAAATTGCACAATTTTTATATTCTGGGCCTTGAGCGGTCTGGACGAGACGAGAACTATAAGTGAATTATAAACAACTTCGTTATACACTTTAATGATCTACCTATATCTGTAGTCGCCACGATTATTTATTATCTAGGATACTTCTCATCTCATATTTTTTTCATTATATATTATTTCTATAGTTATTTTATATTAAATGAATAATATATTTTGTAGGAGCATTCTTTGGTAAGTATTGTGAAACATAACGAATTCTTAATAATATTGTAGCAATTTTTTTCCAAAATAATAGTTATAAAATTTTCAGTGTATGAAAAGAAATAAATTGAATGAAATAAAAATATATCAAATTATATATGTATATATGAGTTTTATGATAAGAAAGTTTTTTCACAAGTGCGGATACGCCGAAGAGGGCACAACAGTAATGCCCACAACCCTAATTGACTTAAAGCCTTTTGGTATTTGTATAGCTTCACTTCAGAAACGGAGGTCGTTTTGGTCGGAGTTTTTTAAATTTTACTAGTTTGAGAGCTCGAGCCTACCGCGTCTTTTTAACAACTATCACTTCCTTGGGCTTCCGGGGTTCTTACTCCAGGGACAGAAAAAAGCCCTTTGTAAAGGAGGCATGGTCGTCCTACTACTCAATGATATAATTGGTCGATATTACAGTCTGCACTAGCTGTTGTCACCGACATTATAGAAAATTATTATACCTACTCTATGTCCAAAAATACATACGTTATATTACTATGTGACTGACAGACAACGCTCAGACGAAACTACTAAACAGAAGAAAGAAGAAGTTCAAATAAAGAACTTAGAAAGTTCCACGTAGCACGTAGGAAGGTTAAAGAGTGCAGGTGTAACTCTAACAGAGGATTTCTATTCATCTAAAGTTACCTAATTTTGGAGGTATTTTACTTTTATACCTTTTTAAGAATTATTTTAATAAACAAACAGACAACTACTGCTTTTATTATTTTTGTAGGTTTAATATATTTTGTGGATGGACAATTGTACATATCAATATGACCAATTTATTTATATGGTATTTAAATTAGTCTAATAGAAAGGAATTGTGTACACAGTACACACATATTGCGCAAGAAATATTTTTTTAGATTCACGCCTTGTCCTTCCAGTAGCACGGTAGGCAGAGGGTACCTAGGAACCTAGTAATAAACACTCCTTTTCCCCCACTGAAGCACGGGAGTGAGAGCTTTTCCCCCACTGAAGTGAGAGGGATTGAACCTACAATTGAACTTTTACGGCAACGCAAACGCGACATTTGTGGCTCCGTCGTCCGGCCTCAAGCGCAGATATCAAAATAAATCCAAATCCAAAATCTACCAAATTTATAATAAATGGACAACCAAAGTAACGTGCTGTAGCTAGTTGAATACGGTTTTCTTTATGAACGAAAAACAAGTAGGTATTTACAATAACCTCATGTGACCCGAACTTCAATCGATCAGAAGCTAAATTATTTATATCTACTATGTTTAGACGTTAGATATCTGGCCCCTCCTTTACTAGTTGCAGCTAGTTTTATTTAGCTTAGGAGGTAAACAAAACAAAATATAAAGTAATTTCTTTTAGAAAACAATGATTTTCAAACACGAACGTTTTTCTAGGTTCATGCTGTCTCCTGGTGGCAAAGTATATATTTGGGACATTGTTTTGAGTGGCAAAACTCAACGCCGCTTTCTATTTCACCAAAGAGGAGAAATTGAAGTAATGTATTCTCCCGAGTGGGAATCGAACTCGCAACCAGTCGCAGACGTTTTTTCTCTGCGCCGTGGCCTTTTCAATTCTCACACTGAAAGAGACATCAGATTTTTTAGAACTATATAAAAAATTAAACTTATCTACGAAGAAATATGAATTATATTTTCCATTTTCTAACTATTAAATATTTCAACCCCTCGAATGAAAATCAAGCCCACACGACTGCCTCAATTAAATATTAATAAACCATAATATATATTTTTCGTATATGATAATCCATATATTTTTCTTACAAGAAGGTACTTTGAGACATCAGTCGAGTAATGTGATAAACATTGTATAATGAGCTATATATATCCTTGAAGCTTTATATTATACTGTGATAATGATAATAGCTTCCATATCAACACATTATCACTGTTTTAGTACATTTCTACGTATAAGTAAGTTACGATTAATAATTATTGTTTTGCGTACAATGATTAACTAGTTTAGTGCTAACGAGGAAATCGCCTTTGGCTACTATTACTCTTTACAAATCTATATATATATAAAATCGAAAGGTCACTTACTCAACACGAAATCTCAGAAAGTACAAGTGCTAGGAATCTCAAATTTTGCATAGGAGTTACTTATAGGACGTAGGTGCTCGCTAAGACGGGAATGTGCAATATTCGACTTCTAAGGGGTTGTTTTTGGGGTTGAAAGTTTGTATGAAACTTCGTTACTACAAATGTTAAGAGTCTTTCAGAAATTTTATTTTACATGGACGTCACTTATAGGACGTAGGTACTCATGGAGACAGAAATTAATAATAACGTAGTTCACGCAGGCGAAGCCGCGGGCGGGCCGCTAGTAACTTATATGTATGTTTAGATATGATATATTTCGTTGACCTATAGTTTTAAAAATGGTACGGAACCCTCGTTGAGCGAGTCTGACTAACACACACTCTACAGGATCTTTTTATGAATCGCTTAATATTTTCAAAATGCTTCTTATGTTTAGTATTATTTAATTTTAACATTACAATGAAAATAATATATACAATGAAAATATATAAAATAGTGTAGATTTTATAATTTCGTATAATTTAATTTTCGTAACATATTATGTTCCTCATGCTTGCTTGGTGGTGGAATATAAACAAAGCGCATCTTTAACCTGACGACGATAAATTCTTATCGAAACCCTATTAATTATTAACTGAAGTAAATGTCGGTGTTATCAATTATCTATATATCTATCTATAAATATGTATCTATCTTTCTATTATATAAAAAATATAGTAGACTTTTTAAAAATATACTTGTATATGTACGTATAACGTTGACATTAATCAATTGCTAAGAAAAGAATTCACAGTGATTTTATTTATTTAAAAAAAATACATAAGTCACTACATATAGGAAGCTATTACTATCTCATCCCACAGTTTGTGTGTTTTGAAACTTAATTATTTTTTATTATAAGTACTCCTTATAAGATTCAAGAATGACTTAACTACAAATATAAAAGAAAAATATTCCCAATATAGAATACCTACAACCAAGAAGGATAACAACCAAATGCCTACGTTTAACACCGTAAATCAATAAAAACTTTTTATTAGTGTTAAAACTTTAAAAGCTCAATTTCGGTGTCGCATGTCCATCAAAAGTATTCTGGTGATCGGCACCTCTATTGTACTGCCAATAACGTCGAGTCGATTTACATTATGCATTCGACTTTTTACCGGCGCGCGGTTAAAGTTTTAACATTTTTAAATATTGTTCATTGTGCGGCGTATTTGGGAAAAGGCCTTTGTGTGACAGTCGTGGATTCGAATACAGCATTGCAACTGTAGAGATAAAAATTCAGCTTCACGCTGTATCCCGCACACAGCAGGGTAGGCAGAGGGATAAGTGGTAAAGTGCTAAGACACTCCGTTTCTTCCCACTTTCTGCCGAATTCTGAAGGCATTGCGTGTTAAGTAGCAGAACTCAACGCCGCGCTTTGCCTCGACACCAGAGCGAAGAAATAAAAATATAAACGTAAGGAAGTATTTCACTTCCTCGAGTGGAGATCGAACTCACAACCGCCACGTTACAGTCACACCTTGTGCCGCTGCGCCATGACGGCCTTCTACTACACACATAGAATATATAAACAATATAAACAAAAAACAGAATCGTTAAAATCTTTAAAATAGAAAAAAAACATACATCAAACTAATTTATGGTGCTGCGTTAGGTGAACGATATACAGTGAGGTAATTAACCTATGTGTTTATCCCAATTCTATTAATCTGTAACTATCGTGTAAGGGTCGATCGTCGATCACCTATTATAAATGATCTTATTAAATATTTATAGTTGGCATATAGATTTATAATAAATACAGGAATAATTGAGGTAAAGAAAAAACTGCAACATCCAAAGGTTGCCTGGAAGTCTATGTCACTGTCACTGTGCTACAGCGGCCTTATTGTATGTACCTCAAATAGGTATTTATCTCTACTTTATTATTATTATATTTATTATTAAATAACTTCGTCCTTCACGTTTTAACCATTTGAAGGTAATATTTAGTATGGTGGATCTTAACACTGCATGTGCACCGCACCATTGAAATGTATATGTATATTAAACCTTCTTTTTTTAATAGATTCTGAACCAAGAAACATCCCACTTATTCAAGCACATTCCTACTGCACTATGGTGGTTTAAATATTTAGATATTTTAATTAAGTGATTCACAGGACGCGCATTCCCGGGACCGCCATCTTAGTGTCAATGACATTTTGGCGCCGCGCCAAATGTTAAAATCTAATTTACAAGTTTACTCCTCTCCTATTCCCGGTTTTAGAAATATCTATTTTATAACTACGTATGTAATCAAAGATTTTACGATTTTTTTACGGTTTTGAAATGCTCTTGTTTTTTTAAAATAAAATAGCACGCGCGACAGTTGTCGGTTGGATTTCCATTTGGGGGTTCAGTCTCCCATATTTAATATTTTCATTAACACCGTTTCGGCTACCACTAGGTTCCCAGGGTTCCTCCGCCCCGGCTATGTACGGGATGCAGCGTGAGGCTAAAAAAAATGTTGAGAAATTTAAAAAATCGAAGTTGTTGAAGATTTATAATAATTATCTATATCTGAAAAAAAAAACAAAATTGTAGGTATATTTTTTACTTTATTATTATAATATGCACAGCAGTGTGGCTGCTGCAGTATGCATTTTTAACCGATTGGTAGATTCCTCTAGGTTTGACAAAACAGCAAATTACTAGGTTCCCTGTGCCTACCCTAAGTTTACAGCTAAAATAGCGTTTACAAAAATTTAAAAATACAATTACTCTTGATTTAATTTCAAATCATGGCATTTTACATTAAACTGTGAAATAACTAACACTTGATAAATACAACTGAAATCATCCCAAGAAGGCTAAGTAATTCTGAATAATGCAAAAAGACCGGTCTTGAAATTGAAAAAGGAACAATTCGGTGCTTGTCTCGCGAACTGCCCACGCGTCTGCGACTAACGGCGTTTTTAAAATCTCTTTAGAATTGGCATCCCTATCTATATTTATGTGAAGAATTATATTAAATATTTTCAGATAAAAAAAAATAATCTTAAAAAATAAGAAATGGATCTTTAATCAGTTCCATCAATCTACTCCGTAATTGAAGTCGTGAATCATCTTTATCATATTTTTCCATATTTACTGCATTTACTCTGGTCTGCATTATCTTGATGTCACAAATCTATAAATATTTACATATTAATTGAAATAAAAATAGAATTCTACTAGAACTCAATTAATTAGTTATAATTACAATACAATATTAACTTTCTATAATACAAAAGAAAGTGGTGAAATTAGTCAATTCTCGACGGTACCACTACGTCGGTGTAGGCATTGTACGAATCTGCCCGATGATTTACAGCCGCTATGGATTTATACAGGACTCTTATTTCTTTGGAGTTTGGAACATGAATATGTAGTATTCTGTATGCTTAATGATGCTGTCTTGCACGATTGTTGTAGGGTCGAATCTTATTCGGGGTAATGAAATCTACGTAGTCAGGTCTACTATGTACCGCATTTTTCAAATTTAACATCTTGAATTTACTTCATGAAATGCGGAATACCTTAGATATCTAGAAATATATATGTTTTTTTTACAGTGTTTTTTAAATACTTAGTAGTGCTAGATATGCAGAATGTCAGGCTATAAAATATGTATATGTAAATATTTTATTGTTGTATATTACTTGTGCTTTGGAGTGAGACAAGTAACTAATTAAACAATGATTATTCCACACATTTCGAATTTCAATATATTCATCAATAAAAAAATTGCTAATATTTTTTTCAATACATATTAAAAGTGATATTTGTTTCATACAATAACAAATATCAAAATAATACGGCTTTCCCATAAAAAAGAAAAGATATTACACATGTTATAATAAAATATAAGATTTTTTTTAAATGTAAAAAAAAACGTTGATGTAAAGATGCAGGATTGAATCTACAACATTTGTTTATTTATAACTGTATTTCAAACTATGTCATCTCATCGTGACTTGTGCACTTTTACTATTTTGCTATTATAATTTTAGTAGCCTGTCTATGAACACTTTTGGATGGAGAATTACTTTTTAATGCATGTTCTTAGATTCGGAGCTTAGATAGGGCTACTGCTCAATATAAATAGCAATAGTGATTAACAAAATATATTCAATTTTGCTTACAAAATGTTGGATATCATTATATAAATTAAAAAAAGGTATAAAAAATAAAATATTCGTTCGTTTAAAAAATAACATAAAAATTATAAATTATTTTTATACTCAGTTTAATGTTAATCAATTTTGTTTTTTAATTAATAAAATTCTAAACTTTCAAAACAATTGGCAGTTCAAAAGCGTGCCTAGTTCTATTAATGAATATTGAAATTTAATAATAAAAAACATGCTTTATTAGATAGAACAATGGCAACCCTACGGGTGTTCTGTCAAATTGTGAGTGAAAATGGCGATTTTGCGAGTACGAATCAACCCATTGTTTGACGATCATTAGTTTCGGGTACAGTTAGCTCTAATTTCAGATAGGCTTCGCTTAATAATCTGTTATAAATGTTATGGGAACTTTATGTTTAGTTTATTTTTAAGCCGCATTTATTATGTTATTCATTTTATTTATTCCTTTCTTCATTGTTTTATAATACATGATCTTGGTTATTTGTTGACAAAAACACTCTGTATATTTCTTTCAACTTCTAGTTTAAAACTTCTGTAAAGTACTTAAACCCAAACTTATACAAATTTAATTATAACGATGTCTAAATAGCATTAAAATTTTTAAAGTGTAGAAATTTAAAAAAGTTTTTTTTTCATAAAAAAACTTTTTTATATGAAACGTATAAAAAATGTAATTAGCAAATTTGACCCAACACCTTCCGTTACAGTATCAAAATTTACTTTCACTACAAGCCATAACGCATATTTTTAAATAATTAAAACAACAATTCAATATTATTTTTAAAGGAAATAGCGTGGCTTATATAGAACCTGCTGCAGGGCGACATGCCTCCCACAAACCACAATTATATGTACTTAGGTAGCAATTAATGGTGGGTATGACAAAATAAGGGATAGAATGGACTATGACGTCATCGTGGCGCAGTTATTAAGTGCTAGTATTAACTATTAAGTAACAAGACGAGCGTAGCGTTGAGTTACGCCACTCACTCAACACACAATGTACAAAAAATGGGGCGGAAAGTGGAAAACGGAGTGTTTTAAAACTAAGTTCCCTCTGCCTACCCTGCATTATGCGGGATACAGCGTACAATTAAGAAAATGACATTAGGTACAACATGTTAAGTATGCTAGCTATATTTTTAAAGTTTTTTTATTAACATGAAAAGTTTTTTAAAGCTCTGGCCTCCATTACACTATTTAAATTTTGTAATCCGTCTTCAAAATGGCTATATATAATAATGAATATGCATATTATATTGTTTAGTTGTAAACAAGAACGAATAATTATGCATTGATTTATTCTGCGTATCATTTCTTCTTTTATTTTAATTTACACAAATGCTATTAGTATGTTTTTTCTATAAAAGAAATATTGAATATTGGAAGAATTAACCTCCTACTTTCTTCTCTCGCCAATTACTGCTCGGTTGGCTCGTTTTAATCTATCTTCTATGTATCTTACCATACTAATATATATATATATATATATATTTTTAAAGGTTGGTGGTGCGCCACACAGTCCGACGCCATTCTTCGCGATTGACTGTCTGCCTGGTGCACTCGTAGAGAGGGTCATCGAGGGCTGCCTTCACTTGGTCTGTCCATCGCATGGGGGATCTACCGCGTGGCCTGCTACCCTCAACTTTTCCCTGAATCACAAGGCGTTGCATGGAAATATCTTCTTGTCGAGAAATATGTCCGAAGAAAGTGAGAATTCGTGCTTTGACAATGGAGGACAACCGTCGTTTTACGTCGAGTTCACGGAGTATGGACTCGTTCGTTCTAAATTCCGTCCAGGCATTTTCCTCCAGCACTCCAAGCATTTTCCTTCAGCACCACATCTCGAGAGCGTCTATCTTCTTCTCGTCACTCTTCCGAAGCGTCCATGTCTCGCAAGCGTACATAAATATGGGACTGACTGGACTTCACGCTGTATCCTGTACATAGCAGGGTAGGCAAATGGAAACTAGTGATATTTTCGTTCTCCACTTTCCGCCGAATTGTATAGGCATAGTGTGTCGAATGGCGGAAATCAATGCAATACCAGAGCGAACAAATGAAAATATTAAATATTTAATTTTCACAAGTGGGAATCGAACCCACAACCTGTCGCACTTAACGTCGCTTATTTGTGCCCTTGCGCCACGACTAGCCTCACTCAAAGTTTACATATAAAATTGCAAGTTAAAATTAGTTTAAGTATGCATTTAAAATATTTTCCTTAAATTTAAATACAATAAGCACATAAGACTATAAAAATATAAAACAATTCTATACATTAGCCGGACAAAGCACAAGTTAGTTATCTTCGATGAAATTAGACGGTCCTTGAATTAATTTATGGTTATGTCGGCGCATGAACTCGCGAGCGGTGAATCATGAATAGTGTTACCAGGTGCAATGAAGAAACAAACCTATTTATGTAATAATGTTATTTAATAATTATATTAATCTGTTGTGTATTTAATATGATCTTAAATTTAACATTTATAACGATTGTTAAAATAAATATTTTGACATTAATATAAATTATACATATTTTTAATTTAAAAAATACTTACAAATAAACATTTAAAAAATATATTCTTTTATATTAGTATTCTTCAAAATTTTATAGTACATTACCAACAAAGGAAATATTATACATAACATGATGACCAAATATATAATAAAGAATCTACATAAAAATTAAAAAACACAATACAAAAGTTTTACCCAAAATTAGGCAAAAAAATATAAGCATTACCACATTCCCACCCCGAGCGACGTTGTACGTTCCCGTTCACTGGCAATTCCTACGTCGCCTCATTCGAGCTTCAACCACTCAGTTAGCGGGTTGTGGCGACTGTGATACAGAGTTCAAACCAAATTTAATCTATTAATACTATAAATAATACTTTTATTTTATTTAATCACATTAAAACACAAAAATGAGGGAGATTGTGCACCTGCAAGCCGGACAGTGCGGAAACCAGATTGGCGCCAAAGTAAGTGACATTTTATTTTTTTAATTTTGAATTTAGCAACGATTTCTGTCAATTGGCCGGCTGCAAACTTTTTTGCACCTTTTCGTATTCTTGCTCACATTTAAGTTTTAAGAATCTTATTTACTTAGCGATTATAATTTTTATTTATTTGCAGAAATAATAAAATGTACGTTGACACTAATTTTTTACATATTACCCTCGAAATTTGATTATTAACTTTTGTATAGGCTGTAAGGTAATATTACATAAAAATTGTTATAATTAATACGAACGTGTTACATTATGTTACGTGTACATTTTATTAAACAATGTTAATTGTAATCCTACCTGCTGACGCCGGAAATATTTTTGTGTCGTCGACCAAAATGTAATAAACATCATACTAATAAGAATGTTTAATAAGAATAATAACAATTTATTATTCCTTCTTTAGCGTGACATAAATAAGTAAAGAGGTAAGTTATATTTAACGGGACATAAATTGATATAAATATTTGAATTTAATAACTACAACAATTGCACATTAATTCTGCCACCTTATGGCATTATAATTAAATTCTTAGCACAACTGTAATATAAAAAACTACAAAGCAAGCGTCAAAAAATGATCTTGAGGTAACATTTTTGTAGAACTGAAAAAAAGTATGAAAAAGAAAAACTAGATTCATTTTAAGAGAATTTTAGATGAAATCGTGTTTCATGCAACCTGAGTGTGACGATGTCGTTTATTATTGGAGCAAAGCAAATGATATGCTTTCTCCAGACCGACTGGGTTTCGGTTCAACTTATAATAGGATAGAAAAAATGTATAAAAGAATTGAATAACTTGGTGAAAGTGCGCGTGGTAAGTGATAGGTACGACCAATTTTGATACAGGTGAAAAAATCGTCAATACACTTCCAATGATTAATTGCTTTTCTTCCAACTCACTGCGCTTCGACATTGTACTCGTAAGTTAGAAGTATCATAAACTATAATAGACTGCAGTATTTAGTTATTTGGTATATCTAAACTTATTGTATTGAGTTAATTTATTATTTTATGAAATCAGAAGTTTACTCCTTAATTGTTCCTGTAATAAAGACTTAAGTATTAAAAAAAATATGAACAATTAATTATTTTGAACGAAACTAGATATCATAATTCCATACATTTTTTAAGGGAGCCTCATAGAAAAAAATGTAAATGATTTTAAGGTACCGTGATGTTCTTTGAATTTTGTGAATTTTAAATCTCCACCAGGTTCACTTTTTCTATTCCATTCATTAATCTATTGTTTAGACACTCCGTTCTCATTAAGAAAAGGATATAAAAATATTAAATATTTCATTTTCTCGAGTGGGAACCCAAAACCTGTCTCTTGTACAGTCGCACGCTTGTGCTCCTGCACCACGATGACTTCATAACATAACACACACAACATTAGCGAAAAGATTAACTTCAAAAGTCCTATATTATTAGTAGCTATTACATGAATGGTATACACAGAGTATAAAATACATTAGAAAGTATTGTACCTAATTAGCCAAAGATTGGCCCGAAAAAGAACTATAATACAATAATTGCCCTTCCGTCGAGTTCAAGTGCGATAACCGCCGCCGCTGTTAAAGAAGCAACCGTTACGAACGGTATTTTATCATTACACTTTCATAGTAACATTACTTTAAAATGGTAGATAATTAAACAGAATTTAGATCGCATAATGCATTCGGAATTATTTTAATAAATATATTAGTGACAAATATACATAATTCTAGAGATTTTAATCTTTTCATCTGTTTCGTGTCAAATGTTCTTTATAATCTGTGTGTTCATTCTGTTTTTTTTAAATTATATTATGGGTCCGAAAAGCTGAAGATCGAGTGTGGCGGCGAGAATTGGGGAAGGCCTATGTCCAACAGTGGACAATAGATGGCTGTTGATGATGATGATGATGATGATGATATTTTTAAAGTAACTTCTTGCAGAAAGAAGATATCCGAAATCGTTAATATTTTTGAACGAATTTATATTATACAAATATTATTATAAATTCGCCATATTTCCATAAAGGTCTTTAACTCGTTATCGCTATTTCAATACGACTCATAGTTTGTTATCAGAAGTTTGTCACATGTACAATCATAGTTTGTATAAATCAAAATATTTTTGTTATAATTTCTTCATAGAAATTGTGTTTCACAGAATGAACTATATTTTATCTGTGTTACAATCGTGATAGGTACGTACCTACTATAATGACGTTTTAATAATTTAACATAGATTAGAAAAATGCCTTTTTTTATATAAAAAAGGCAAAAGTACCATTTAACTTATTTTAAAAAAAAAAATATGTTTTTTTAGTAAAAAATTGGTTTCTAAAAACTTTAATATAGCAAAAAAACGTTTATCGTTAGTTTTAACGTTTTAGTACACTTTCGGAAATATTTTTGCGTTTTGATCTTCATATTTATTTAAATTACGTTTTCTAACACTTAAACTAATGTTTTAAAATTTGTATACCAATTAAATATAAATAAAAAATAAAAATATTTTTGCTGCTTTTAACATTTATCAGCCCATTAATAGGTCTTTGACATTGAAACTGAGGTTTTTTCCACTTTATTTCATGTAAAAGGAAGTAATAAAATGTTCTTCTTCGCTTAATCAAGTAGGCTTGATTTTAAAGGCAGACATTATAAATATTTATTTAGAAACTGTCTTTTAAACTTTAAACTCGTTTGATTAGAGCATGGCTATAAATATTATTATTAATAATATTAGTATATATAAAATGACATAAAAAATAGGTCAGCTTATTTATATTATTTTTTCCCTTGAGTGAGGATCGAACCCACAACCGTCGCGTTACAGTCACACCCTTGTGCTTTGTCAAAATCTTTTTAACTGTTGAAAACAGATGGTTCTACGAAAAAAAGAAGACATACATAGTCGTATTTTAGATATTTAGTTTAGTACAAACAAGGTAAAAGCGATAAAATATTTCATTTCATTTATCTCGGAATATTGGAGGAAGGTCATGTTAAAAGCAAGAGGACAGTGGTTGATGACAGTGGACGATGCGAAAGAGGTATGCAGATACCATAGTCTTGGGCGTTATATTTTAATTAAAGTCTATTTCAATTAAGCCACCACAGCATCTTCTTTATGTTATTTTTATAGTAAAGAAATATATATATCTATTTTTATTTCGTATTTTTATTAAAAAAATAAAATAAGTTTATGTACCACAACGAAAGAATATTTCTAACAATACAATATGCAAATTACTATTTGCAATTCATCTATCATCCATTGGTCAATCATATATACATATATGTATGTATGTCCGACTGTCTATGCCGATATAAAAATTGAAAACATAAAAATTTTGAATTGAATACCGTGATTCACGCGTGGAAGTAGCGGCCGTGCTGTGAATGACAATGTTCTTTGCACTTATAAGACTCTATGGTCACTCATGACGAATATCCTGCCACTTATTTGGATTTTTGACGTCTTAATTCTAACAATTAGATCGTTTTGAAGCGGTATGTGCTCCAGATTACCTTATAAAACAATTGTTGACTTTATGAGCTTGGTTGTTTGTCGCGCGTATGGACGGTTTTGCCGATTTGGGCATAAAGAAGTCTTTATTTAGTTTTTTATTACGCTTGTCTTTTGATACATAATGCTTTCTTTATTAGGAAAAACGATGTTATTGTAAAGATATACTAATTTCAAGTCAATTTTACACTTATTCAACAATTTTTTTAAATATTAAGAACACGCCTTTGTAAAACGTCAAAATGATAGTCGTATATCTTGTCAATATAAACCTAACTGTATTTCATTATCTGTGGCACTTAAATGAAATCTTTATGATGAAATAACGAATTGTATTTTATATTAAATAGCACAAGAAAGTTAATTAAAATGTGATGAACGTGCATTTTTGCAAAAATTAATATAGCGTCGGCAAAAACTAAATTAGTAGATTTATCTATAATAATAAGAGAAGAACGTTACGTTATCTTTTGATTGACGCAGTTGCGAGACGTTTAGAAACTCCGCGTACACGATTCTTAACATTTTTAACAATATCATAAAAAATAGGAACATAACGTTTTATACGCTTTAAGTATAATATATGAACAAAATAAAACATCTATTGGGCTGAAAAATCTGTTCAATCAATTATTACAAAACAAGTGGGGAAGCCTATAAAGGTACCAGGGTATATTATAAGCTACACTCTAATACTAATTAAATACATGATTTAACTGGGTTCGATGTCCAGTTGTCGCCAAAACAAAACTTATTGAACATAATACGCAAGAGATTCGTGACGATTACAGTTAAGAAGAGAAACTGTTGATTTTGTCGGTGGTATCTTTATATAATAAACTTAAATATCACTTTCAAGTTAGCTATAAATACAGAATCTCTACTTCACTTTAATTACTAAAGTAAACAAACATAAGCGCTTTGACTAGAAACGTATACGGAAACCGGCGCCGTCCATCTTGTCTTGTCTAAATTAAGAACACAAAATGTCGCGACGTTTACAAACGGATGAACTCACGAACACTCTCCCTAATTAGAATGCATGCACCCCCACTGCACTGTGTATTTATTTTAGATTTTCTTACAATCATCCCTTTATAAGTACATGCGATGCTTTGGTTGTGTCAAATTTGTGGAATAAGGAGCGGAGAGATAAATAAATATCTTTCTCCGCTAAATGCAGCTTATATTTTTTCAAGTGTTATATTTTTTTTAATCCATCTTATTACTAGATTAAATTTAAATTTAACATTAAATTATATTAAAGCCGTCATGGCGCAGTGGGTTGTAGGTTCGATCCCCACTCAGGCGAATGATTGTATTCAATTTATTTATATTTCCACGATAAGTGAAGGTGTGACAATAAGTGGGAACCTGCATGCTCCACCCTTTTCGAAAATTGAGCGGAAATTGCAGCACGGAATGTCTTTATACTAGGTTCTCTCCGCCTGATCTGCTATACGGGAAAAAGCGGGAAGACACATAAGAATATATTTATATACTTATATTTAAAATATGAATAATTTCTACAGGAAATATTATATAACAAAAGTTAAACATAAAGACAAATAAAAATATTTACCTACGTGCAATTTCTTAACTTTCGCGTTTTAAGCATAATAGTAAAATACTCTGACACAATGGTTTAAGTATTAACAATGTTTGTATTTTACTTTTCTGAAAGCAACGAACGGAGAAAGCGAGAATGTACATATTCTTATAATAATAAAAAACGTCATTACATCCGTCTAGACACGTTTCCGTTATAAATCTCGGTTTAGTCACGATTTTGTTGTTTTTACTTATCTACTGATGTTTAATATAATAAATAACAATTTGCCTATTACTCATTTTTAATTCAGTGAAAGGAAACTATTGAAAAATTGAATCATGCCATGTTTTTCTATGAAACAATATTAATGGAACTGATCGTTTAATATAGTCTATACCGTGACTCAGATTTCATCTGCTTCATCCAAGCTGTAGACTCTTGGTTCACCCCCCACTTATTATATTTTTGACATTTTATAGTTAATCTTTGTAATGAAAAGAAATAACTTAGCATTCTATGGATTAGCCCAGGCGGAGCCTATGTTTTTGTAGGGTGAACAGTTCAGAGCACTGCCTGAAACTTCGCCCAAGTGTAGACTTAAAGAACTCTTTTTATTTTATAATTGTCAAATTATTTTCAAATATATTTAAAAAAAACAACATCATACGCATTAGCAATAAGCAAGTATTCGTTATAATATTACTGCACTTTTGGTTGAAAATATTACGATTATAATTTATTTACGATTATAATTTATTGCTATCTACTAGCCTACTATCGTTTATTTTAAATGCAAGATCTAAGTTATGGGTATAGTAATTAGTAAACGGTTAATCAATATAAATATAGAAAATAATTTTATAAATTAAACTTCCATATAAAAATTTTAGTAGCGGAGACCGGAGTTGGTTGACGATAGGGGTAGGTTGACTAACTATCAAAAATTCGTCCCACGCAAGCTTTGAGCCCTGCAACTAGACACGAGAGTCTGTCACCTCAGTCCGCTCAGTCACCAGGAACGCGACTTCGCGCACGCACTACATTTGGGAGTAATATTATTTGTAATAATGCCTATTTCTTCATGGTTATTGATTGTCAAAGAATTTATAATGTGTGACTTATGTTCTTTCTTTTATGTATTATTCTATTTGATTTCGTCGCAGATTTAAGGTTATAGTATGTGGTTTAAAATTTAAAAAGTGTTTCGGGGCTAGCAGGCTAGCTAATGTATGACGTGGCTGGTTGACTACTTGGTGAACTTATGCATAATAACGACTTAGTCAGACGTTGAACCACGTGTTGTCTATGGTTTCTTTGTTGACAAGAAAACAAAGAAGCCAAAGACAACAGGTGGAATATCTACAGAAACTCGAAAGGATGGAAAGGGTAAAGGGAAAAAACTCTTCGTGAAGTTATTAAGAAGACAAGTAGCGACTATGAACCTGATGACAATGAAAGATTTTACTTCGAGTATATTGCAAATTTGTTCAGTGTACTTGAAGCAAATTGTTTCATGCTCATATAGCTCCAGTATTGAAAGAGAAGAATGAAGAAAAATGGATACACTGCGCGCAAGTTATCACGCTCACCTCCCATCATAAATATAATTACATTAGTTAGATATGATTATTTGTTACCAAATGATTAAAATTTATAAGAAGTTGTTTCATTTTGTTTTAAATATTTAATAAGAAAGTACTTTGTTTATTTTTTGTAAATCAAATTACCTAATGTTTAAGCCTCTAATTATTATAATAATTTGACTTGAATTTTATTATGTTTAATTGAAGTGGTGGAAGAAGATCGCCTATTAGTTTCAATAACTTATACATTTTTGTTTTTTATCTCATTTCTATGTAGATTTTGCCCTTACAACTTTGTAGGTCAACTTACCCCAGGTGAATAGTCAACCATGGGGTAAGTTGACCAGTTTTTCCATTTTTACAAGAACTGGCCTGTACTGTATCGTAATGAATAACGTGCTTTTTGCCACATTTTTCCATAGCTTAATAGCAAATCTATTAAATAAATCTATTTTTAAGCTAATATACTCGACAGAAACAAAAATAGAAGCCTTTAAGCTGAAAATTGGTCAACCAACCCCGGTCTCCCCTACTTGTAGCAGGATTTTGATACGATTCCTCCTTCTGTGGGAAGAAAAATGGGTCTAATGATAGTCTATTTAATATTAAAATAATTTATCACTAATAGAATTATTTTATCTATTTATGACTAATTATAAATATTTAATATTTTTCTATAGATACAGTTAATGAGATTATTACGATATAATTGATTCTGTGAATACAAATTTTTCTAGGTGATACCTACTATATATAGCACTATAGCTCAAGTTACATGCCATGTATTGGACACTAGGTCACTGCCGTAAAAGCCTAGGTTATCCTACCACTTTATAAATATTAAACAACCCTCTGTTTCTAATTTAGCATGTCTGCATAATTTCATGAATAATAAAACGAGACGCCATGGATGCCTAGCTAGTAATTTTCTTACTGTGTATGTTTGTACCCATTTAAGGTGATATTCATGTGCTTATATTTATTATAAACTTTCAATTTACAAGAATTTTTTCCTACTACAACTACAACCAATCTATGCAGATATATCTTACATTCTTATATACAAGCAAGATAAAACAAGACAAGGCTTAAATATTTTTGAAATAATAAAACATTATATTTTATTATGAATATGAACACATCTGTTATTTATTGAATACTGTCCTTACTAAGATCATAGTCATTTGGTTTTTTTTGTTCAGTCGATCATGTTTCAGACTTAATCTGTAGACGACCTCATAAGATGTGACATAGAAATTGTAAGATATTTAGACAATTAACCTACATCTTTTGCTTAATTTATTCTCTACAATCTAGTGTTGAAACACTGCGTTCTACTCTGTATATTTATAGTATTTGTCAGTTATACGCAGATACTATGATAAATTAAGCCAGTTAAATTTTAAAGCACTTAGATAAATATAATAAAATATTGAACACGTTAGTTAACAAGGCAAATATTTGCATCTATCCATTATTTTTAATATATTTCATGGTAATTATAATTGACCTATATAAATACTTCCCTATTTATTTTAATACATAATTTTCATACAGAATAAAATAAACCATACGGAAAATGCAATAATGTAAATAATCAACATATTAAAAATAACCTTTGATTGTTAAAAAATGTATATTATTTTTATTCAACAATTTTCAATATGCACGTTTTATTACTGCATTGCTGGAGGACACTAACCGAACCAAAAAGTTAACGTATTATATATATCAAAATACCTTTGACTGTACCCGCGTTTGAATATGAATTATAATTTTAATTTCCTCACTCTGGTAACAAGACACACTGCGACGTTGAGTTCCGCCATTCAACACTCCTTCCATGTTCAAAAATTAAGCGGAGCATGGGGAACAAATATCTCAACAGTTACATATATGCAGGATTGTGCGCGAAGCTGTAACATAAGATTTCTCTTAAATGGAAATCAAACCCGTAGCTATCGCGTATTACATTAAGATACTTGCCAAGTAAGTTACAATGGCGCTTAGTACAGTCTGGGTCACCAGTCGACCTTGTATCTGTAGAAGTAGGCATCGTTCTTCATGACCAAGTTTTATAGCAAAAAATAAACAATGTGTGCTTTGATTCTACTGAATAGATTTTTTGCTTGTAGTAATTTATATGATAATAATGAAACAAATTGAAAAGAATCTTGTGTCTTTCATTTAAACATATCTTTATTTCTCTTCTGTTTAAAGTAGCATTCATAATACTTATTAGCTAAAAAAACATAAAGACCAATTTTAAGAATATAGATTTAATTTGTTAAAAAAAAAAGATTATTTTACCCAATGTGTCTCGGCCTGTACAATCTCCATGCTGTATCCCACATACAACTACCCTCTACTTACTCTGTTAAAGTAGGGGGAGTAAATCTAGCGTTAAGACACTCCGTTTCGAGATATTGTATGTATAATGGTGAAACTCAATTCCCGCACTAATTATTTTCCAAGAATTTTCTAGATTAAATAGATCAACTCTCAGTGGTACAAGAAACTACCGCAAGTATTAAATTTAGTTCTTCTTCCTTAAACAATATATAACTTCATCTAATATAACAAGCAAACTTATTTTTCTAGAGGACGATCATGTCTATAAATGTACTAAGCGTTGATGGAGAGATTCAACCCACCTTGTAATAATATGACCATTATTTTATCGTTATTCTGCTCATGATGCCAATATATAATGCATAAAATAAAGTGCACTAGTGCAGTAATACAGTGATTTCCTCTAATTTTCTGTAATATACAATTTAGATATGAGAGAGACTCTGATAATATTTAATATTTATGTAGTTATAGCAAAATGGTTTTATTCAATATATTTTTAGTTTTTGTAATACATTCAATATAAAAAGGTAGAAATAAATTAATAATATATATTTTTTAAGTTAATTCCCTATATCATATTACCTTTGCCACAAAACCAGCCACGATACAAAGAAGTAATTAACATTGGCAGATTTAATCATAGTTTTTGTATCTGTGCAAATAGCATGGCAATGGCGTCGGGTCACTGGCCGTTGCGTTTTTGTCCGTCTGTCTGTAAATTATTTTCCTGTTGTGGTTAAACTATTATTATACTGTAAATCTGAGAACTGCACCACAAAATGTCGTGTGCAACGATATTACTTCATATAAAACATACTCGTATATAGGATTTAGCTTAGTTTAAGCTTTTACTACAAGCTTATCGACTTTTCTAATAAATAAAAATGTTGGCGGAAATTACACATTTGAATTATCTATTAATTATTTTCTTAAAAAGCAAATTAATTAAACCTTACTAGGTTTAATTAATTTGCTTTTTAAGAAAATCAGACTTACTAGTCTGAATTAAATTATATTAAGTAAAACTTAAGTTAAACGCGGATACTGATCTAGGTAAGTCTAATTTATTTTATACACAAAATTTTATATGTTGGTAGATGACATTTCTAAATATTTAAAAATACATTAAATAATATTTGAAAATAAACTAATTAATATAAAAAGTCCAAACAGTGATTTATTTAACAAAAGTATCAATAAGCATCTACATCCGTTAAAGTTATTTCCTTGGGTAAGTGGCTTAGAATGTTTACACGATGCCGTTCCGTTTATATAACATACCCGTATAATGTTTTTATTTCTTTTAACATCCAAACTTGAAGCGAGTCCCGAGAGTAACATAGCACACGTGTTAACCACTTGTTAGAAGAAACTTGATAGTATGAAAAAAATCAAGTATCTATTTATTTTTAAATTATAGACATTATTTTGTTAGAAAAGTTTAATTTACATTTTAAATCTGTATTAATTTATTTTATTATTTACTTGGAGATGCTATAATTGTTACATCAATTCATATACTGAAAATTAAATTTAAGAATTATATATATGAGAAAAATTAAAACTAAGTTATACTTTAAACTAAAATAGCAAAATTAAAGACTCCTAATAAAGAAAGCAAGCTTTAGTTATAAAATTCTTGGCATAATCAGGTTCAATTCTGAGTGGGGAGTGAAAAACCAGAGATAAGTCTCTTTTTTTCTACTGTCCACCTATTCAATGGTATTAATCAATAGAAAAACAAACTATCTTCACAAGAACTTTAAATTTCCTATTAAACTAGATCTAGTTTGTACTTTGTATTAACTGGAACAATTTACACATGTTTAGCGAGCTCCCTTATTAGTTAACATACTGAGTACGATAATTACGTTTTTTTTAAGTGGTGCCATTATCGTGTACTTGTTTTAACACTTGTTTTCTATTTGCTTTTTTCACTCATTAAAAAGAAAATCTAAGAAATTGTTACAAAAAATTACATTTATTAGAGAGTAAGCTTATGTAGAACGATTTATCGATTAAGTACTTTTAATATATGTAGGTATAATATTTTTGAGGTTTAGACTCCATCGTGGGCGAGTGGAACTGCGTCTGAGACTTGAGGGTAAAAGTGATGTCTATAGGATCGATCCCCATTCGGGGGAATTATTGTATTTAAATTATTTATGAAGTAATCTTTTTCTGGCGTTTTCAGTCGATGAATCTCTGCTCTTCAGTTTCAACCTATTTGAGTGGCATTGCCAAAATCCAGCACCTTGTCTAACAGGACTGACAATAATGTTGACGTTAATTAAGATTTTAAAAGTAATTTAAACATAGTGATTTATTATACTTGGATTGTTATTCATCAATCGCCATAGACATCATCTGTTGGATTTTATGCGCAATTACCTTAACCATAACAAAATTACTTTGTAGTTAACACTTAACAGATAGCACTTAAAAACTTGATGAAAGTTACCGTTATATTTAGAAATTAAATTAACCATAGTTCGGTTATGTAGGGGTAAATATTTTTTGTTTAAGTAGGTGCTATACTATATTTTACATTATTTAATATTCCGATAATATACAAAATATAATACAAATAAATTGAAAATATTATTTTACTTATGATTAATTATGTAGGTATTCAATTTATATTAAAATATTCTTAAAAATTATCCGTAAATACATCAATGTTTTCAGTTTTGGATCAAATATAATCGAAATGATTTTCATCTGTAACACAGAACAAAAAGTAACTTCTCCCCAAGCTATCGTTCAAAAAAAAAAAACAAAGACCCTCTTCAGCACAGAAATACACGATTTAAATCCAGATATGGCAACACTCCGGGAGACTGTCCGAAAATAATGCAGTATACACTGATGTCAACGTCCAAGCAGCAATGCAATAAGAAAAAGTTCGTGTTCTATTTTCAAATTGCAGCCGTCATGGCTGCCGAGCAAAAAAGGAAGTGTTTTGTGCATTTAGTTTTGTCGTGATTTAAATTATATATTTTAGGCTACGTATAAACTTTTTATATCCATTTCTTTATCTTATTTGTCACTAGTTTTATTAAATGGATATACCGTGTGAATTTAAAAAAAAAGTATATTTTTGAACCTTATACACGAATTTTACACACATATACCATTTTTTTTAAATATAATATCTATTTTTTTATATGACACCCCAACAACACAATGTAATCTCAAAAAGTGTCTTAATGGGAACGGAGTTTCAAAATACGAGGCTCCGAGGTTTCCTCTGTTTACTCTGCTAAATGAGGGATAAAACGTAAAGATAAAAAAATTATAACATAATATTACAATTTATATTTTTTTACCTATTTTGACATACATTATTAAATCTTATACATAATTTTACACTTCTTAATATTTTTCCGCTTTTGAGTTTTTTTTTATCGATATCCGTTTAAATAACACTTAATTAATATATCCTGCCAAGTTTCCTGTTCACAGATATGTTAATTTTTTATACATTCACACAATTTCTATATAATTGCATTATACGCAAAGATAATAGTGATATACCTATTTTATTCCTCATCTATTACATGATATACAATGATTTTGTAATGTGGTCACACTATAAGTGGCTGTAGTGTGTATATCTTGTTATATTTAGTATGATTTACACAGAGAAACACGGTATTAGAACACGGCGCTATCGTAGGAGTACTTTCGCTTAAAACAATCTAGATGTCGTTTTTAAGTACGTAGAACAGCCGGGGATTGATATACCTCGAGGGATCATTTTGTACCACTTTCTCTATAGTTTCTTCAAATTGTAAAATAATACTAGTTTAGTAAGTACATCATTTTAATAATTTATTGTTTTCAAATCAACTCCAAATCTTACATTTATGTGTATACTTCATACAAATTATATTTATACATTTATAATATACTTTAAAAAATGTGAACATCGATTTAATCTATTAGGCTGTTACTAACTTATCATTGTCAATTTTCCTAAATGTGACAAAAACGTAACGTTAAAAAAGCAAATTAAAGCAATTTGTCTGTACCTGTACCTAAGAATTCCTTACAAACATATGTTACTGACTCAAAACATAGAAAAACACTGTTTTCCACGAAAAGTTGTATCAAATTGGTATTACGTAAATTATATACTATGATATGGTGTACATGTATATTAGAAGGTAATCCCGCGGCGCCCGAATGTCGTAAAGAGACTGTCTGCTGTGGAGATCGATAACGTGAGGTGTCTAACTTTCTGTATAAAAACAAGCGGCTTTTTTCTGTTTTGTGTATTTTTTTTTTATAAAAAGCATAGGTGGCATATCATTAAACTTTTTTTGCGGTGTTAAGTTCCAACACTCAGTACCTACTCAAAAAAAAAAACTGTAACTCGTCATGTTTGATACTCTGACCTTTCAACCTAGAAATAAATGTAGATAGGATACTGGAAAAGCTTTCTTTAAAATGTAACATTACTATGCATTTTCAACCTCATAAAGTGAATTAAAAATGGATTCCAGGTAAAGTCTAGATTGCTGACGACTGACGTTTTGTCTAAAAATTAGTCTAGTCCGTTCGGCGCCGACACAACGTCAAACTAATAGCGATGATATTTACATTTAAATACACAAATTGTAAGGTTTAATTTCCTATGAATCATGGCTGTTAGGGAAGCCCGTACATTGAAAATTTATATTGACCGATGGCCTAATATACATTTTTTGTAGCATTTTCAACCTTATTGCATTAACATAAGGTCTAAAATTACGCTAAAAACCTATTTCTAATAGCTTTTATTGACCACTTACCATTAAGAATTACCTGTTCAACGCGGAAAATGCCGGGATAGGTAAAAATTTAGTTTTGACACTCTGTTCTCCATTTTCTGCGTACTTTAGGGATATTTTTAGGTTCCAGCGATATAGATTTCCAACAAGACCATTTAAACGATTTAAGCTTTTTTATGAAACAAGACCATTTAAACGATAATATTTTTCGATTCCCACTCGGGGCAATAAATTTATTTAGATTCTCGTCGAATTCCGCTACTAAACACCCAATGTATCGAAGATTGGGTAGAAAGTGCAGAACGGAGTATCCTAGTCCAATAACGTCCGAAGCCCTAATACGTCATACGTATGCTCACCGTGCCGTATGCGGGATACAGCGTGAAACTAAAACAAATAGCGTGAATAGAACCCACAACCGTCGTGACAAAAGATGTCCATGAACTATAATAAAATTAAAAGCAATAATTATATCGATCACTAGTTAGCAGGAAATCGTTGGCTTAGGGCTTTCCAGGTTTCAAAAGGGAGGGGACGGATAATTTTTCATTGTTTTAGCACCCTTTTTGTAAACCCTTTGTGTAAATGGCTTCGTACATTGACCAGATGGCTAATCGAGAGCTAGGGCTTCGATTAGGGCTAATTAGGTACCTAATTAAGTACTAACTAGTGTTATATTAGAATATTCTCGAATGGGCATTACATCAGAGAACATCTTCATTTAAATTTTCAAACTTACTGGTCAAGTTGGACTGTTTTTAATTAATTTTATTTCTTTTAATATTTAGCTCATAATAAGCTGTTGAAGATAATATCGAATTTGACAACAAAAATCCTAAAAATTCTTTAGTTCTAAATAGTAGAAATGTAAATTTGACTAAATAGTAGAAAATAGTAGAAATGTAAATTTGCTATAAAATTTTATATTGCGTGAAAAAAGTGCAAATGACATGTACATAAATAACTTAACAATTGAAGCTAACCCAAACATCTTAAATGAGCCAGCGAGATTCGAACCGACAACCGTCTGACACTAATGCCTTTACAATAGGCCTAAATTGAATTTGATTGGATCATCAATGAAGGTAATCTGTGAATGAATCTTCAATCAATTGCGATTTTATAGGGTTAAAATATTTCATTATACAATACATATACAATCTATAATTAAATATTTTAATATAATGGAAGAAATGTTACATATTTTAAATGGGCGGTGCACGGCCATATTTACGACTAAAATATAATTACTCTTTATACAATATCTACTATTTCGTTGTACCTGGTGAACTATTAAATTGAATGGGTCGTCGAATTTCTAACTAAATTAGAGAAAAGCCTTTAGAAAGATTCTTTTTTTTTGCTTCACAGAGAGGCAGAGTGAACCTAGTATTAACTGTTAAGACACTCCGATCCCATTAAGACAGAGGCATTGGGTGTTGAGTGCCAAAACTCAACGCGTTTACATTTACAAGCTTGTGCCTCAACGCCAATACAACTCTCAGCAGATTTTTCCAATGCATAAATTACCCACACAGCGTAAAAATAACTATTTATTGGCGTCGTATAAAGCGGAAAAACAAATAACTATCTTATAGATAAAATCACAAAACCCAGATCCATTTTATATGTGCAATGTGTATGTTTGTCCGTGCACCGTTATTGTATAAACAGGAAGTGTACCAAAATGGCGAAACGGGGTTACAGATACTAATTATGGGGTCCGTTCACTGAAATCTATAATTATTTATATATAACGAAGTATATAAATAAAGATATGCAATATGACTCCAGAATTCGGCGGAAACTCGTACAGTCAACGTATAGTCGACGTAATATACATCCAGAGTTCAACGAAAGTGTCTTAATAGGAATGGAGTCTCTTAACACTAAGCAGAGAGAACCGGGGAAGGATTCTCTGCCTATTTATTCAAACATTTTCTTAAATATATTATAAATAAATATAATTATGTTGGTACATTTCGGTCTTTTGTTTGAACTTTGTCAAGCTGTAGTGGATTATAAACGTACACAAGGGTTTGAACTTATCTAGTTCAGATATAATATTGAGATGCTGAAAATAGATACAATTAGGAAAATGTATTGCGGTAAAATCCTAAAAAATAAATAAAATTAACAATTTATTTCTATTGTTAAATTCTAATAAGGAAATATGTCACAGAAAATTAAAATAAAATAATAGACGACATAGTGGCACAGTTCAGGAGTGAAGTAAACGAAATGTAACGGAAAATAAATATAGAAAATAAACTATTAATACCCACTGAAAGTAAATTATAAAGTAAATAACAATTAAATACAAAATGTTATATATATGTAAGTAAAAAAATACTTGTAATACAAATCCGCCTCTAGATAATGGTAATTTCTTGTTATTTTATTAACTTGCTTCTTCAACTAATGGAAAGAAATACATCTATAACTACATATAAAAATCTACCATTACTGAGTGACCAATGGATAACGGCCAGACAAAACAATTGTAAATTTCTTTCGTTGAGTGAATTAGTATATAAAATATATATGTTAAAGCATAGTTTGGTGACCTACGGACGGACGTCACGCGATGTTAGAAACCTGTAATTAAGGTACAATAAGTATAGATAGTATCGTTACGTGCGATACAAACATTTGTTTCACATCAATAAAAATCGATCTAAATTATAACTTTTGTACTAGTTTTTCTACTTTATTCTTTAGTTTAATTGCATTTAAAATACACTTGAGTCTGTTTTAATATTAAAAAGCCATTATGGGTGAGGAATACTTGTTAAAATATTTTCCTTTCTTTATATTATTGAGTGAAAATTGACAACATCGAGTAATTTACGACTAACTGGCGACTAACGCGCGGCTTCGCCCGCTTTAACTAATAGTGTGTTATTCTGATGTGTAAGCTATCCATACCTATATTATAAATTCGAAAGTAACTCTGTCTGCCTGTCTAGTAACAACCGTCGCTTTACGACCGTTGCTAAGCAACGATTTGCAAAGTTTGTTGTTAGACGTCGTCACCCAAAATGAGCTTGCTTAACGCATCTCTCTATTGAAAACTGAAAATAATTTCATAAATATATTTAATAAATATTCGTATAGTTCAAGCGGGCGTAGCCGCGTTCGGGTCCACTAGTATTACTATAAAATTTTATTCAAATCCCTAGTAGTTCTTTCGTGAAAGTGGTACAAACATCCATCCTCATATTCATATACTTTTACATTTATAATATCAGTACAAAGAATTTATCTGTCTGTAACGAATTAAAAATATGGATTTATATTTTCTTTTAACTTTAATATTAAAATTCCCAACTGTCACAATTATTAAAGAAGATATGCGACATTCGCTACGATAACGTCAATGTATTCTTATCATTATGAGACCAATATTTCTAATTCTTATCTTTTAAATATACTTCTCAATTATAAACACTAAAAGGCAAGTTTAAACATGTCAATACACGTTTGTATGTATGTTCCCCTACATTCATTCAAAATTGGTCCGAACTCTGAATGAATCTTTTGTCAAGGAACCTTCTCGACGCTTGCACCCTAAAAGCTATATTTGGTTTCTTTTTATTATTAACTCGTAAAACTTTTTAATTTCAAATGATAATACCGACGGCTTAGTTACCAATAAAACCGGTTATGGTTGATGAAACATAAAATAAAAGAAACGAATCAGAAATCGAAATTATAAGCAAATCTATGGTAATCTATATATATAAAAGGACTTGTCCTCACTGACTGAGGTAAGACGCACGCACAGCTGTAACTGATGTGCGTAGAAACCTTAAATTTGGACAAAAGTTTACTTTCGTAATCTGGACTTCCACTAAGAAGGGATTTTGAAAAATTTTAACCCTAAAGGGGTGAAATAGGGGTTCAAAGTTTGTATGGAAAAAAAATTAAATCGGCACCGATTTTCATAAAATTTGAAATTTAGATTTTTAAAAGTATTTAATTGAACACGTGTTTCATCGTTTTCTACAATTCTCCCCCTAAGGGTGCAAATAAGGGGTTGAAAGTTTGTATAGGTTTTTTTTAAACCGTCACCAATTTTTATAAAATTTGATATTTAGACTCTTAAAAATATTTAATTGAACATATGTTTCATGGTTTTCTAGAATTCATCCCCTAAGGGGGCAAATAAGGGGTTGAATGTTTGTATGGACAAATCTTTAAATCTTCACCGATTTTTATAAAATTTTAAATTTAGACTCTTAAAAATATTTCATTGAACACATGTTTCATGGGTTATTAGAATTCACCCTTAAATACGCAAGCGAAGCTGCGCGCGTCCGCTAGTATTATATATTATTACACATACTTGTAGTACATACCTAGTCTTTAAGAAATTTCATTAAATTGGAGACAAAATATAATATGTTATATCTTAAAAAAATATATAAATAGACTTAATAATAAATACACTCTTTTGTTATCAAGTAAAAAAACAACGTACAACGGGAGGATGTTTTTAAAATGTTTGTGCTAAAAAAAACAATGGCTGGAAATAACCTCTACCGCCTTTATCAGTTTGTCTATCAATCTACCTATATATTACTAAAAGAAAAGCCTAAATTCTTTCAATACACTGAGACACATACTGCTGAGTAGGAAGGCAGACCTTGGCAATAGTTGGGATTCATGCCAGGAGGAAGAAGAAGACATACTGAATAAAAAAATTTTAGAACATTCCTCATATAACAAGGAAGTCCTATCTTATTGATTATAAATTCGTCAGTAGATCGATAGTCGGCGATAACAGGTAGTCCTTAGGTATCAATAAATAATTCATATAGTGTAAGAACTGTCGACCACTCGAAGGATTTATATTTTATGGTTAAGTATTATTAAACACTTTAGTTTTAATGTTCGTACAGGTTGTAATAGTCTTAAATATAATGTAAAAAAGTAGACTAAAAAAAAACACTTAAAAAAAATACTTTTACAAAAATATTAATGTTTAATTAAATAGGAGAAACTTGCTATTTTGAATTTAACGAACGACAATCTACATTCATTTCATAAAGGTCACAGATAAAGCAAAGATTGGCGTAGCTACACATGTTTTAGTGCTGTTTTATTTGAAGCGTAACAAAAATCTAAAAAAATACAATAAATAATAGTAAAAATCAAAAGTATTAAATATAAAAAAAATATACAAACGTATATAAAGAGTAATCTTCATTAAAGAAAGGCTTATTTTTATTATTCTCAAAGAAACTTATTTGTGAAATTATCAATGATAAATTGCTTCCAAATAACTTTCCGATTTTAGAATTGTCCCGTCTTACATATACGACGTACAAATCTTTACAACTTAACATAAATCAATATATAAATAAAGAAATATATTATAGACATTATTTTTCTCGTTCTGATAACAAGGCACACAACGGGGATAGGTCCCATCATCGAACACGCCATGTCTCGAGAATTTTGGGCAACGAAGTGCCTTAAGTCTGTTATATACGAGACATGGCATGGGTCTAAAAAACAATAATAATATCAAAACGAAAATATTACATTCACAAACGGATTCGAATCCAGACCCACTGCCATTTACACTCGTAACTGCTATTCATCTGACGAATTATTTTGTGACGTACTTATAGGATTTATATATAATCAAATTCACATTAAATAATAATTAATTAATATAAACATTACCAATAAAATAAAGACAGTTGAGGAAAAAACGAAAATAGTTATTTGTTTTGCGTCAGTGGGCAGTGCGCGTCGCGACACCAACGTTGATGAACGTAGATTGTGCTTGTTTGTTTTAAACTGGAGAAGGAGAAAGATTATTGGATCTAAAATCTAGATATTATCTACACTTAAAGCACAAAATCTAGATCTAGGTATGTATTTATTGTAAGTAACCTGTATAATTTTAGTGAGAAATCACTTAACATTTGTGTAAACATTGTTGTGAAGTGATACACACCCATCGTACTGATAATACGTGCATAAATAGTATAACGTAATGTTTAACATACTTCTAGATGTATTTTTGAAGCGTTTTTCTAAACAATTTGTTTATTTTTTGTTTTGTTTGTTTATTTTAACTCTCCTTTTAGAATTCGTTTAGTAAATGAGCAGAACTCAACGTCACAGTAGAAGATGAGTTGGGAATTGAAGACGAAATCATCGTTTCTGGCCATCAGGCTTTCCAATTTTCATCTATTTGCTCATGTGTTACTTTTACATAACTTATAAGTAACTGTGAAGCCGTAGTCTTGTTACATGTCAAGGTCGAGAACGGGATAAGGGGACGGAGATATGTAGAACATATATCTTTATATTAATTTATCGTCACCTACCAGTACTGACGAACTAAAGATATATGTTCCAGATTATTTTATTTAAAGTACTTACTATGAAATGTCCAAATTCCAAATAACATTATGTATACTAAAATATACGTGAAATATAATTATTATATTAATATCTACGGACATTATGACGTCATTGTTGTTAGTTGGCCATGTCTGAACGTACGATGGTTGTCAGTTGAAACCCCCTCCTAACTTCTGAGTAATAATTATAACATAATAAATAATAACTATGTTATGTACTTACAAATGTGTTTCATGGGTCTGGTGACATTGGGAATCCCTCTAGGAGATAAAATTTACCTAAATGCAATGTGCGTGTTTTCCTATCTGATATATGAAAATAAATTACTTTTAGCATCTCCGCGCAGGAGCGAGCAGTGGCAAACTGTAAAGTAAACAAGGCGGTCGTGAGTTCAATTCCACGTGGAAGAATGTATTATTTTCATTTTCTCGCTCTTGAGAAAGAAGAAAGAACGCTGCGTTGATTTTCGCACAAATGTCTGGTTTTCGAAAATTGGAAAGGGAATGCGTTAAATATTAGGTTCCCTTTGCCTATCCCTACTTGGCTAAAAAGTATTTATAAATAAAGATACCGGCTGAACTAGTGAACATCGAACCTGGTCCTCTCGTGAGACTCCAACCCACTGCGCCAGTAAAGCGACTTGTATACAATAATTACAAAGAAACGCAATCTTGTAAGTCATCCATTACCCACTTTTATATAGCACGTTAGTCACCCGTCATAAACGACTCGCTAACTACTCGTATCTGATTATTCTGAATGTAGGGCGAATGTCCTTTACGAACGCGAGGTTGATACTTTGGTGCTATAGTAAAAAAATAGATTTAGATATTGTAGTTTTATATTGTTATTTATATACAGTAAACTGTATCCCGGTAGGCAGAGGGAACCTGTGAATCTAGTGTTAAGACACTCTGTTCCCATTAAGACACTTCCGTTCCTACCTTTTCGCCGACGTAGAGGGCATCGAATTCACAACTACTGGTTCTTCTTAGGTCTGAGGCATTAACTTTAGTGAACTGGTATAAGCATGTATCTTCTTATTTTGAATAAACGTTGACTTTGAAAGTCCAGTCTCAAAAATAATTAATTTATTAAAAAAATACTACCCACTTTATATTTTTAAGGGACACCTATAAAGTTCAAGTTCCATAATTTCATATAATTACATTCATGTACATATATCTACATATAAGAATGTAATATTTTTTTAAAATTTATCTAATTTATTAATGTCTTTGTCAACAGTTCTGGGAAATAATATCTGAGGAGCACGGCATCGACCCCACCGGCGTGTACCGCGGCACCAGCGACTTGCAGTTAGAACGCATCTCCGTATACTACAATGAGGCCTCTGGTGAGTTTTTGGCTTTCATAGGCAGTAGTTTCATATGTGAACCTGAGCTTAAAAATGTGCGGGAACCTAATGTCGTTCTTCAGTTGCCACACAATTTTAAGACATTACCTGTTCATCGGGAAACCGTATATCGTATAATTTCTTACATATTATAATCATCCCTACGAATGGGAATGGAACCCACAATCATTGTGTTTACAGTTACGCGGCGCCACTGTGATGGTCACCAGTAACATTCGAGTGCACTCATCCTAACTACATCATAATCTGCTTAAAATATGCTGATAAGGCACATAGCAGGATAGGGAACATAGTGTTAAGACACTCATTTAAAATGTACCAAACCTATAACAAATTTTAAATATAAACGATTTTTAGTTAACTTTACAACAAATCTATAACATAATAAAACTCTAAATTAATATAGAAACTGAAGCAAGCCCAAGTAATTAGTAAGCAGACCAAATAATACGTTTATATTCGGTCTCAGGGGCATTCGAGTATAGCTTTGCTTAGGTGCATGTAAATTGTAACTGTAGTCTGGTCGACCGGCGCAGGCGCACCGCAACGGAGCGTAGCGATGGATTATCACTAGAACCAACTTTATAAAGAATTTTGTTTTGAAATGTTAGTGTGGGCTATAGTTATTTATTATGAGAAATATTTAATAAATATTGTTATTATAATTGGATTGTTTATATTGAAAATTTTTATTTTGGTTTTCTCCATTTTAGTTACGACAGTACACACCTTAATTGTTGGTTAACGAGACGTACAATTTATAAAAATTAATTAGCTTAAGTTTGCGGCGTATGCATCTAAGTTACTTAATAACTTTTACTCTCCGTAGATTAATTTTAGTTTCTGTTTGCCTAATTCATATCAATCGCATAGAAGACACGAACCAAGTCCCTATATCTTAGTTGTATAGTTACACAACTAAGATCTATAATAACTTTTCCTATATGTCTACGTCTACCGCGGAATTATATAATACAAACCACAATAGCCATTTAATTACATCAGACAAGAATAGAAGCTGCGGCCACCCGTGAACTAGGAAGTGTCTACATAACCGGCGGTAGTCATAAATAACCCTGTCACTAGCTATCCACCTAAATAACACTTATGTCTTAAATGATCTCTCAAATAGACATATAGTAAGGAAGCACTTATAGATTCATTAATGTCATCGTGATGGCATTGTAGCGCAGTGGAACAGCGATTGTAAATGGTTATGGGTTCTAAGCCCACGCGGCAAAACGGCTTAATTTCTATTTCGCAACTTTGGTAGTCAAAGAATGGCGTTGAGTTTTATGACTTACCGTAATGTCTCGAAAATTGGCGAAAATAAGCAAAAAGTTTAATATGAAATTAGGTTCCTTCAAGAAAAGTTCTCAACGTCGTTCCCTAATTAAACATTTGGAAAGTTGGTATTTACAAATGTCAATTATGTTCAAAATGTTAGCCTTAAATTTAAAAAAAATTACAAAACTAGAGCGTAAGATATTCTTCTTAATAACAATATACGTATCAAGACAGGCGATATCTACTGTCCTACAGCAGAACGACGGCGTCTGACGAAGTCGCTGTCTTAATTTTTACCCTTTTAAAGACATTTAGTGGTGGGTGGAACCGAACATTCACTTATCATATTATAATTACTGAACCGACAATAATCGTCTAACTTCAGACGTCCCCATCTGAGCCACGAGGGTCTCTCTTAAGAGTTACCGTTAAAATTTCACAGAACATAAAGCATGCATCGTCTCAACCGCAATTAACAGTGCAACGACCGCCAAACTATGAATCACTTGCTATAGCTTGCTTCATGGTGTTATACCCTTTATTTGAGTTTATTAGGGGAAGATTAGAAATCTTAAGTGGGGAACGAAAGCGTCTTAATGAAGACAAAATGTCTTAAACACTAGGTTCCCATGTTTCCTCTGCTTACCCTGCTATGTGCGGATTACAGCGTAAAGCTAGAAAAAAGGATTCAAGATATTTTTTACAAGCTTTTTTTTCCTATTATAATGCGTTTCTTATAATATACAATTACCTAAGTTCGCAATTTTGTAACACAATACAATAGGTGTTTGTCTCCTTTGAAACTCGATCGACCGCGTCTTTTTTTCTGCAAAGCGAACCAGTTCATGGTATTTTTATATTGAAAATTGAAATAATATCCTCATAGTTCAGAAACGTCTTTGGCATTAATTAACAGATTAATGTAATAAAAGAAATAAAAATAATAAGTTTTCGTTGTGATTCAGTTGGCACTGATTTTACTTATCATGGCGTGTTCCAATTCCGATTGCAGAAATATTAATATTTTATAAATAAGTTTACAAAACAAGTAATGTCAACCACGTCGAAAGATGGTTGAATGACTTATTTTCAAAAGATGATATAAGTAGTTATAGTTCTGTCATTTAACACCAAATATACGGAACCTAGGTAACGAATTGTCATAATATTAGGCTCCCTCAGCTTAACCTGCTATATAGTACTTAATTCAATTTATTATGCTTTATTTATGACATAGGTATATACTAAGTGAAGTTGTACATATTTAATGTTGTTTGTATGTACTATACAGTTGCGACGGCGGAGAACGGCGGCAAGTACGTCCCCCGCGCCATCCTGCTCGACCTGGAGCCCGGCACCATGGACGCGGTGCGCTCCGGCGGCTACGGCCAGCTGTTCCGCCCCGACAACTTCGTGTTCGGGCAGTCCGGTGCCGGCAACAACTGGGCCAAGGGCCACTACACCGAGGGCGCCGAGCTCGTGGACGCCGTGCTAGACGTGGTGCGCAAAGAGTGCGAGAACTGCGACTGCTTGCAGGGCTTCCAGCTCACGCACTCGCTGGGCGGCGGCACCGGCTCTGGCATGGGCACGCTGCTCATCTCCAAAATTCGCGAGGAGTACCCCGACCGCATCATGAATACCTATTCCGTCGTGCCCTCGCCCAAGGTGTCCGACACCGTCGTCGAACCCTACAACGCCGTTCTCTCCATACACCAGCTCGTCGAGAACACCGACGAAACCTACTGCATAGACAACGAGGCCCTCTACGACATTTGTTACAGAACGCTCAAGGTGCCCAACCCCACATATGGCGACCTCAACCATCTAGTATCGCTTACCATGTCCGGAGTGACAACCTGCCTCAGGTTCCCCGGTCAGCTCAACGCGGACCTCCGTAAGCTGGCCGTCAACATGGTGCCCTTCCCACGTCTTCACTTCTTCATGCCAGGCTTTGCCCCCCTCACGTCACGAGGCAGCCAGCAGTACCGCGCGCTCACCGTGCCCGAGCTCACGCAGCAGATGTTCGACGCCAAGAACATGATGGCAGCGTGTGACCCGCGCCACGGCCGCTACCTCACCGTGGCCGCCATCTTCCGAGGCCGCATGTCCATGAAAGAGGTGGACGAGCAAATGCTTTCCATTCAGAATAAGAACAGCAGTTTCTTCGTCGAATGGATCCCGAATAACGTGAAGACTGCAGTGTGCGACATCCCACCCAAGGGGCTAAAGATGTCATCAACGTTCATTGGAAACACAACTGCCATTCAGGAACTGTTCAAGAGAATATCCGAACAGTTCACGGCCATGTTCAGACGCAAGGCGTTCTTGCACTGGTACACTGGCGAGGGTATGGACGAGTTGGAGTTCAACGAGGCGGAGAGCAACGTGAACGACCTGGTATCGGAGTACCAGCAGTACCAGGAGGCGACGGCGGAGGACGACACCGAATTCGACCAGGAGGACATGGAGGAGCTCGCGCAGGATGAACACCACGACTGAACTAACATCCACGTCTCCTAATCTCAAATATAATACACTATATATTTCCATAATTAGAGGCTAAGTCAAGTGCATAAATGTAAAGTATATCCTAAAGATACCAAAGTGAGAGCGTCATCTGTCTGTGTGAATGTCAACTGTCAACGAACGTACCGAGAAGTACATTTCTTTATTTTTAGTTAAAGTATGTACTGACTAATGTATGCTTTTATATATTAATTTATAAATTAAATTTTTAAATTAAATGGTTTTTAAATCACCTTCCCAAGATTTAAATTCAAATCAATATATTCATTATTCAAATACACTTTGACACGCACTTTTTAATGAATTTAAATCCGTTCAGAGACAGATCCGCTGAAAAAAAAACCTCTAAAATTTACTGGTTTTGAATATAAAAATTACAATTTTTGACATAATATGAATCCTCAAATTTTTCTTGGATAGACTAATAATGTTTTAAAATGGTATTTTTTTAGCTTCATTTTTATCCTGCACATAGCAGGTTAGGCAGAGGAAACCTGCGTAGCGTAGTTTTGAAGTATTGGGTGTTGAATTATGGGTGTTACCCAAGCAAGAAAAGAAAAATAGTAAATGCAACAGGTTGTGAGTTCGATTTCCACTCGAGAAAATAATTGGCAAATATGTATTGTTTAGTAATGAAATATTTAAATAAAAAAAGAAATTATATCATTTAAAAAAACGAAAAAATAATAGACAAATATTTAATTTCATATAACCTGAACATTATTATATCTAGACTATATTTACAATATGAACACAATAGAGAAACCAACATACAAACTAATACATTTTTAGGCAACTTACTAGTGGCGGAATTTAACGCCGCATTTGTCTTTACTAGAGCGGAGAAATGAGAATTCACAACCGTTGCGTTCAGAGTCAAATAAAGATTTAGGAACCAAATATGAAACAAAAATAACCCTACTAGCTTTATGACGTCACATTACAGCACACCATCAAACTAGTAATAACAAGAAAACTTTTGTTTATAATATAAATTTACTATTCAAATGTATTTATTTCTTAATAATTTTGATAAAAATTGAAAATAAAATTGATAAAAATTGAAGTTTAAACTAAAAACTAAATACTTTTTAATATATATTATTCGAATTCTGTTTTTAATGTTGTTATTAAACAAGACTACCATATTGGTATATTGCTTAATGTATGTACTGCTAACAAGAGTGGTTGTGGATTTAACTTTTTTATTTATTTTAAATACATTTGTTTTACTCGAATCGTACATATAATTTCTTTACATACACAAAACATACAACGCTAAGTGTTAATTTAACAAGTGATCAACGCAAAAGAGATTCTACATGTAACCCTCAAAATGAAAATGACAATTATAACTTTTGATTTTGCTAAAAAATAAACCATAAAGTCTATTCAATGATTCTATGGATACCATTCCATTACTTTTTTTAAAAATAGGGTCTCTTCGTATTTCTGAGGGTGTCTTATAAACTATATGACATTATAAAACTTGAACATAAAAAAAATATGGCAACTTTTCAAAAATAGAAAAAAAAATGCATAAGCTCCCATACATTGGGTATTATTTTTTTCATTAAACTACATAATATTGTTTAATACATTATTATTTACAATTTATAGTCAAAATTGTTAAAATACTAATCGGCACTTTAAATAACAATTTATAATTATTAATAACATACATAAATATTTCATTAAAATCTTGCCACTCTAAGAGCCAGTTTCACCACTGGCTGAGTCCCACGACTACATATGTATTGTTACTTACTATTATCGTTGATTAATGAGAAAAGTATTCTTGAAAATATAATAAACTTATTAAAAAATAAAGTTATTTTGTATTTTCATCTTCTATCTGTAAGATAGCATTAATTATTAAATTACTATCTGTAACTTTATTCATAACCGGTAAAACTGGCCCTAAGGCTCGTCTTTATAAAACGCTCTCAAGCTATAGATCTGACATCAATCTCGAGATGCCGTTTTCGTTCATATATGACATACTTATAACCATAAAATACTAAAATTCCGAATTAAAAAATATATTTATTACCTTTACACAAAACATAATATTATTTATTTAACTGGGCTGATAAAAATGTTTATGTAAAAAATGTGTTTCAAATAACATGTTTTTTATATTAAAAAAATACTGTCAACAAAAGAAGAATATTCTGATGTATGTATGGGTGGAACCTTGTAGTTATACAGCTCCTATTATTATATTACAAATCATACTTTAACAATTATCGTACTAATTAAAAAAAACATCTTTTTTTCAAAAATAAATGAAAAAACAGCATAAATTAAAGCCATATTTGATAGCGCTTGAAAATTTTGAAATGAAAATCAAACATATTAGAATACGTATTTAAAAAAATATTATACAAAATAATTAAAGCAGCAATTCTAACTGGTTAACTATTTGCAACTACCAAATAACTCAATATAAAATATTTCTTTGAGAGCAATTATTACAATTGAACCTATAATCTATCCATTTATACTTGGCAGTTACAAAAAATATATATAACACTAACATTAGTCTAAATATTTACAGTAAAATAGCTTATTTCAACAAAAAAATAAGGCACCAAATGGCATGACATCCGCCATCTTGTTTTTGACAGAACAGATAAAATAAATATTTACATTAATAAATTTGACATGGCACAGGAAAAATAAAGATTCTTTCAATATTAAACTATATAAAATAGCCGCTTAATTATAAAATTAATTTTATACATTAATTTATACATACTTAATAAGATTATTTAGTTGTTAACATACAATAATTCATTTCAAATTTGTCACTTATAAAAAATTTAATGTCATCATAAATCAGTATAAATTAACCAATTCTATATAACCTTTCATACACATGTAAATCTAATTCAATAACATTATTCATTATTATTAATATCAAATAATCTTGATACTTGGCTATATTGTCACTTATGAATTAACAAGTCTGTACAAAATGTTCAATTTCGTGAAATTCTTTTTTCAGCTTAATGTTGCTTATGTAGACAGCACGATAGACAGAGGAAACATAGTATTAAGACACTCCTGTCAAACATTGTAAAATTTTCGACACATTGCGTGTTGAATAGCGACTCAAGACCGCACCTCGTCTTGTTACCAGAGTGAGAGGATGAACTCATTCACATACGGGATTGAACTCTAGGCAACCATATGCTTTAGTCAGAAGGTATTCTACTGTGCGCCAAATTGCCTTAATTTTTATATATAACAATAATCTTAAAACTTGGCGAGAATGTCACTTATAAATCAACATATCCATAAAAATGTACAAGTTTGTTACTTTTTCACACAAATTCACTTTAAATGACCACTTTTACACATAAACTTCGTTGTCGTCGTTCAATCTGATAGCATTATCGTTTGCCGCTAGTTTCAACAGTGTTTTCTTTATTCTTAAAGCTGGTAGTCGTACTGAAGCATTTTGATGCCAACATTCTCTCATTAAATTCGCCATTCCCACCATGGTCTGCAGAAAATGCAACTTTTAGTTAAAATGCCTAAAAATCAATTTTTATCATCAATATTCCTTTATACTAAGAATATACAGATCTTCTGTACAATTTTTTTTATATAATATATATAAAAAAGAGAAAATATTAAATATTAAATTTCCCCGAGCGGAAATCGAACCCACAAATGTCGTGACTGTTAAAGTCACACGCCTGTGTCCCGACACCACAAGGGGCTGTATTATTATGATGATTTCGGAAGGAAAAAATGATTAGTACGTTACATGTTATGGGGGTTTACGTTACATAAGATACATACAAAAATGGTGCAATGGTAGCAGGTTTGATTTCTTGAAGACAAGATATTATAATAAGACTAACCGGATGTCCATCATCAGGCGGCTCGGGCCTAGCATTGTCCACACACACAATCTTCCTCATTTCTTCAAAGCTGGGGTCGGCTGGAGCCAGCTCACTGAATGGGGGACGGTGGTCTCGGGCGGGGGACACTCGCCTGCACACCTCCCATAGCACTAGAGATAACGCGTATATATCGCATTTGCGGTAGGATTCGAAGCATTGGAGGTTCATACTGGAAGATATAATACAATAGATATGAAAATTTAGAAAATATTATTGTAGTAACTCAAGTTTTAATACAATTGTTACAGAATACTGATTATATTTTTAAGGATAACTATCATTCATTCATTTATTAATCATATCATGTACAATATGAGGATAAAAGTAGGCAAGCCTTCTCAACTATATAGCAGCAAACAGAACATAATATCAAGAGGCTCCAGAGTAAATGAAAATGATTACTGATAGTTATCCACCAGTAAGAGACCTACAGTCCCATAAGTTTGATTACATTGTAAATTCAAAATTTTTAGAAAATCTAATAATATATATTTCACTTCCTCAAGTGGGGATCGAACCCACAACCGTCGCAATAAAGTCACACCCTTGTGCCGCTGCGCCACGACGGCCTTTTTTTACTTATAATTTAATAAAAAATGTAAAACCCACCTCTGGTCAAGCACTTCCGGGCTCATATATCTCTTCGTCCCTTGCCTGGGGTTCTGCATGAGGTTGTCGGCAACGTGCTGTCGGGTGACCGCGAGCCCAAGGTCAGCTATACAACATTCGCCATTCACTTTCACCAGGATGTTCTTGGATTTTATATCTCGGTGGGCTATCGCTGGTTTACCCTGAAAATGTTTGGAATTTATTAGTATTTTTTTATTTCAGTAAAGAGAAGTGAAATTTTCTTAACTATCCTCACATTTAAAATTTTGTTTTATTATATGTAGGAAATTAGAGATTTCGAAGCCGTCGTGACCCAGCGGCACAAGGATATGACTGTAACGCGACGGTTGTGGGTTCGATCCCCAATCGAGGAAGTGAAATATTTATTTACGTTTATATTTCCATTTCTTCGTTTGCCAATACAAAGAAGAATTTAATTTTTCCTCATGGAAATTGAACCCAAAACTTTTCAGCTATATATTAAAAAAGAAAATAAGATATAAAATTTACCTGTGTCCCATGTATGTCCGTATGTAAATGCAATAACCCATTAACAGTGGACAGACATATTAACATCATTTGATGTCTCGTTAACGTTGTTCTGCTGAGGTGCTCATACAGTGAACCGAGTGGATGGAAGTGTGTTATAAGCCAGAGCTAAAAAAAATTTATTTAAATAAAGGAACTTGAACTTATGTAAATATGATCTTAACTCTCCACTCTATTTTCGAGACATTGCTTGTTGAGTTTCATAACTCAACGCCACATTTTTTGTTATCAGAGGTGAGAAATAACAAGAGTTCATTACACATGCTACACTACGACAGTCCTGCACTTGACGCAATTATTATATTTTTAATTGCGAAACAATAATAATAAAAATTATACATAACGTTAATACAATTAAAATAACGTTAATAAAAATACAGTTGTGGGTTTAAGTGCCCATTCACATGAAAGAACAATTTTATTGCAGTGAAGCGTTATGTTCCGCGCCTTAACTTGTAATGTCTTAAAAATTAATTGAAATATAACAATACCTGCGTACAACTATTCCGGCTAGTCATATCACTACCAACATATGCCAATATATTATCATGTCGCAGCATCACTGTACTGTAGATCTCAGTTTCTCGTCTCCAGCTTGCCTCGTCACGAGAGAAGAAGATTTTGACTGCAACACTGTCCGCGTACCAGGAGCCGCGCCATACTTCACCGTAGCGACCCTAGATTGGAATAAACAATAATAATTCATTTTTTAGCTTCACAAGCTGTACACCGTTATCGCTTTACCGCTTCACAAGCTAAGGTAGACAGAGGGTGTCCGTATATAAGTCATTGTTTGTCGAGTAGGAATCAACGCCGCGCTTTTCCAAGCAGAATGGGGAATTAGAGAAATTAATTGCCCCAAGTGTTTGAATCTACTACCATTGCATTACTTTCATTTTCATTTCTTCGCTCTGGTGTTGTTCCGCCACTCAACACGCAAAACCTCTAGAAATAAACTACTACTAAACCTACTACATGCGGGATACTCCAGGACACTATATACAATTTTCAACATCAAAAAAATCTTCCTATACCTTTCCAATCCTCTCAATAAGTGTAACTTGTTTGGCCAGTGTCCGTTGTACCATTAGTGGCAAGCCCGACCCTGAGCCGCTAGTGACCGAGCACTCCAAATACTCGCGGAGTGTCGAGTCACCGGCAGGCACCGCTTGGAGGCCAGCCTCGCGCCCTTGTGAGCTTTCTACACCTGTAAATTAATGGAAAATAGGTTTTAGTATAATGTGGGTTATAATTTTTTTGTATAGTAAGGAAGCCAATGACTTGATTCTTTTTCCACATAGAATGGAAGCAAAGGAAACCTACTGTTAAGACACTCCCTTCCCAATGCACTGCAAGCTCAGACTCAGTGGTATAGCTTAATGTCTCGCTACTAAAGTAAAAATTTAAAACAATATATTCCTCCGAGTGGGAACCGCCAAGCCGCTGCGTTACGAGAACCTCTTTTTTTTAGGTAATTAATAAATAGTGATAAATCACTCCACTTTGTATAAACATGCAAACAATAAAAGAATCATTCCTAGAGTGAGATTTACACCCATAGATACAGTAGCTTAGCCACATACCTCACATCTAAATCGCAGGATTTGTGCATTTCTTACTTAACAAGCAAATATTAAAAACAATAACATTTAAAAGATAATATGAATCTGAACTCCGTACCTTCATAATATGCGGTGGTGAGGTGAGCACTGTACAAGGGCGATGTGAAGTAGTTGGAATCCGCGCCCAGCTTGTGTGCAGCTCGGGATACTCGCAATCTGTAATTTAATAGGTAAATAGTATTATTTATATTATGAGCAGTGTTAAAACAAAAGCAAATGATTTTGCCAGAAATCTTAACAGCAATAAATGCTCTTAACAACTAATATTCGAAAATTAAACTACCACACGCTTCGCTACCACACCACTAATGTTGTCAACTCACTTATGCTATAACACAACAGGTAAGACGGTGACAAAGGCAGGAGGAGAGCAGACCTGCGCGCACGTCTCACCAAGACTACTGACTCACAGAACAGCCCAATATTTAGGGTATTACCAGAGCGGCGGCGAGGCGTGGCGGGCGGCGGTGAGGGGGAACATAACCGCAATACACTTATCTTTCACTAACACAACACAAACCACTACCATTAGTGATGAGAACTTGTCCATCTCTTGCTGTTACACCCACCTGTGCGCACGCCGCGCAAGTACCACGCACAGCACAATGAGCAGGGCGGCGACGAGGGCGGCGGCTAGGCAGGGCGCGAGGGCGGGCGGCGCGGGCGCGCTTGCGGCTGGGTGCGCGGGGGCCTCGGGGCCGGCGGCGTCCTGGCTGAGGGCGGGGAAGTCCCCTGCATTGCACAGGTCGCCTTGACAGCAGGTTATGTTGAACTGTGTTAGGTGACGTTTTGATGGGCTAGAATGTCATAGTAAATATGTTATAAATATTTTATATCGAGGGCATTGTCTGGACAGCATCTAACAATGATATTGTATTTCACCACTAAATCTGCAAACTTTTAATAATTGGGCAGTACATGAGGATTGATGTTCCTAGGCACCGAGTTATCACTGCCTATATGTAAAATAATTATAGGTAAGTCCTATGTTCAACTTAGCATTCACCAGGAAGTAGAACATATTAGTTCATTTTCTCTCTACTATCCATCAACCTAAAGTAATTGTAATAACATCTAAAAGTTAAAACTTACAGAATGATGATGTATACAGCATAAAGCCTAACAAAAATATGAATAATAGTCGACTTAACTCACCCATTCGTTGCTTGATTAGTTCTGCAAGTGAACTGATAATGGTCCCTCTTTGAGGAGCATCCTCGGGAATGCTGCAGGGCTCCATCCGGAGCTCGGACTGTGGATTTGAAACAGTAGAGGGCTGAATCACACTCTTGATGTGTGAATGTTTCTTCTTCATCATCACAGTTTGGTGATTCACATTGGTGACATTTATATCTAAAACATGAAAAAACGAAAATTAGGGAGTAAACTTAACATTACATACTTCTATTACATTCACCCATTTCCAGTTTCAGTTTACCCTACATAGCAAGGCAAGTAACAGAACATATTGTTCAAGACAGTTGTTTTAATCAATGCCTCTGATAATGGCCAGAGTGAGGAAAAATTCTGTACAGGTGGACCACAATGGCCTCTTCACCTGTTGCATCTATGTAGAAGAATTTATATATAATATCTATGATCTAAATTGCATTCATAATTGTATATTATATGTATAATAATACAATATTGTTCAAAACATCAACAAGATATCCTCGCTTGAAAGACCAGGAAAAAGTTGTTTTGACATGATTTTTGTAAAAACATTACCTTTTTTGATACTTCCTCCTTCTGAGCAGCACAAGAAAGTAAATAACATTAGATAGATTATAAATGATAAAATAAATTTAATAATAGAAATGCAAGTATAGATTAATAAAACTATTAAAATCTCACCTGGGATTCTGTACCATGCTTTTATCAATGTTAAACTGATCATCTCTAAGTTGGTTGTCTGTCTGTGTACTTTGATTCCCATCATCTTCCAGATTGTCCAAGCCTGGAAGCCCTGCTGTTAATAAAGTATAATATTAGTATGTACTTTTTAATACCAATATTATAAAGCTGAAAGTTTGTTGTCCTATCCTTTTATACCATACAATATACAGTATGATCAACAAGTCATGGCTATCCTGAAGTTAATTGTAGACAGTTATGCAGATTTAACACTGTCATATACTACTATTAAAATTTACTATTAAAATTTGCTATCAAATTTAACACTGATAACACTGACAAAATATCAATGATTATTTAGGATTTTTCTTTACTTTTAATTATTTTTTTCCTCAGTCTTACTATTTGCGACAATTCAGAAAACCTAACTTCAAGATGGCTATAGAAGTAATGGCTACCTTAAAGTGAGCTTTTCCTTTACGTGACAAATAATCTTAAATATCTATTAAAATTATTTAAATATAATGTGGCAATTAGATTAATATATTTATATTCTACATAGCACTGGCATACAAATAAAGGACACAAAAATCATTAATATAATATTTTTTGACTTATATCCTATAACAATTTATTTACTAATTAGTAATATCAAATACAACAAATATATTTAGTTTGATTCACTTTGTATGATTCATAGTATAAATTAAAGTACACTTTTATAAGCTGTTTTGTATTAGTTCATAACCTAATTACAAATATCCCAAAAACCTTGTTATTTAATTAATAAAAGATTTCTATAAATATAAATTACATAAAAATTTTGGAATAAATTGATTTACATATTTATTAGCCTTGAAAAATGAAGGTTCACAAAATTATTTTTACTTATTTCTTATTATCATTTTGTAGTCTGGTTTTACATGTTTTCTGTTTGTTAAAGTATATTTGGCATACTGATGTTCATTTACTAATTCAAACATACACTTAATATATAAGTTATTCAAAATAAACTAGGTATGTTATGTTTTGGACATATTATCGATATTTACTATTAATAATATTAACATCATATTTTATTAATACGAAAAAAAATATTAAAAAATTAAGAGATATACATATGAATTTAATAAACACTGTGTAAGTCTGGCGTCTCATGAGAAAACAATAATAAAAACTCTTGACAAAAAGTGATCTAAAGAAGCTAAGTAATTTTCTCGAGCTCCCTTTGAGATATAAATCAAAACTTTTATGGTTGACGTATTTCATATTTGCACTGATTTTAAAACATTTCATGTCTTTATAACTTACCTCGACAAGCATTTAAAAGTAAAAAAGTGAACAAGTATCGCACTATGACAACGTCCGCCATTCTTCATTCATCATAACAATGCACAACTGGTCAAAAGAGATACATTTTACAAAGGTCATAAATTTATAAGATTAGATGTTGTTTAAGTATACAATTTAAATTATTTTATATTAAAATAAATATAAAATTTAATCTTTTAATATTGTAGACTCTAATCTATAATAATAATGAATCTAAGCGATTAACTTCCGGTCAGGAACGTAAAGGATGCGTTTACAATTATTCCTTCAACTACAACTTCACATAATATAAAATATAGTAATTTAATTTAAAGCATTATTAAAGGAATAAAAATATTCTTCTTTATTTACTCTAATTATAGAATATGATAAAATAATTATCATAAAACTTAACTTTATTATATTCACAATTTCAAAATAGTTAACATTATACTTTTTTATTCATCAATGATTTATTCGAGTATCCGATTGTAGCTGTTGATTCAAATCGAATAATGTCGGTTGAATGTTGATTTACTTGATTTTGTTAAAGGAACATATTGTATATTTGCGGGTACTATATACTATATTTATTGTTCTTTCTGTACAATTGTTATAATTTTCTTACTTTAATCAATATATTAAAAATGCCACGCACAAAACGCCCTTTACGAAAACAAGAGAAAATTTGTGAAGACGATGATACTTTGAAGAAATTAAACAAATTAGGTAACATTTTATTATTTTCACATTTTCGATCTAATAATTATCACAAATATAAAAAAATCCCCATACAATTTCTCATAATTATAAAAAAAACTAAAATATTTCGTATTATTTTCAAGTAATTGACCAAAAAAAGAAAATCGATGCACGCGCCCATATGGAGTTAAGAAACCTCGATATAGCCTTTAAAATGCTGGGCTCTATCAGTAGAAATTATATAAATAAAACTGTCGGCGAATTGGTAAGTATTAGAACTTTCAATTATTTTAAAATAAAAAAGTACTCTTGTAACAATGTTATCAAAACATCATAAACATTTCATTTTTAAAATCATTACTTTAAGCTGATAAACTTAAAGAAGACATTAATAAAATATTATGTGGAAGGGTCAGTTTCATAATCATTTCAATAAGTTTATATTTATAAACATTTGGCTATTGTATACAAACTTAATTAGGTTCAAACACAAACAACTTATATGAACTTAATTTGGTTATTTTGTTTTTCTTTTTGTACAGTTTTAATGTTTAATGATGAAAAATCCAAGTCAAGTGCTTTGATAAATTACCTAGAGCTTTAGCAATAAACCTACACTTTAAAATTGCTAAGTATTACAGAACTATTATTATTGTTCTTTAAAAAGGGTACCATTAACAGTATATTTATTATTTTTGTTAATTTAGAAAAACGAACTGTTTTTCAAAGAACCACCTAGCACTAGAAGATCTAGAACAAGAAATTCAGCTCAATCAGCATCACATGACGATGGTATGATTATTTTTATAGTTTTATTATTCTTTGATGGCATTATACTAAACCAAAGTGTAGCTTTTTCATTCAATTTAATGAAATATAATTTAAATTTGTAATTTCTTTTAGTTAGTTAATATTTTTCATAACTGCATAAGTCAAGTAGAAAGTAGTTTTATAATGAAGCCTTTATTATCTTGGCTTTTTAGTTAACTTTAAAATACCTCTAAGGTCTTCTAAAGTCATAAAATGCAGATGTAGAATTATAAATTAGCATTACATAATTTACATATTTCTTAAATTAATGTTTCATTGTATTATAGTCGATTATTTAACAAATTATGTAATTAGAGGATTGAATAAAACACCATTTTTATTATAAAAAAATCTTCCTTAATAGAATAATAAAAAGAAATTTAAAGAATAAAAACAATATTTTATTTGTAAAACTTCCTAACATAATTATATTTTTAATTTTACTTATATTTATATTTTAAATGATTTCTTTTTATTACTAAATAGTGTTTTCTAATTTCATTTATTTTTATTTGGCACTGTCATATTTTATCCTTTGTTACACGATGTTTCATTGCACCGATAATACGAGTATAGCATGTTTAATAATAAAGTACCTATTGATATATAATAAAAATCTTAAAAATTTAAAAAGTTAAAAAAATAACCACACTTTGATATATTAATAATTATTTAATAAGTGGATACACTAACCTTTACCTTTAAATCTCTCAAATTGAAACATCCATTAGAGTAGGGGATATTTCCCGACCAACAAGCTCTTAATAAGGCATACTAAACTACACTTAACACAAAACAACAAATTATTTAAGAAAAAAACACAAACAAACACATCGAAACGATTATTTTAACATTTTTAAAGTGATATTCCACACTTAGGAAAGAGAAATATCTAAGAAAACAGTCACAACAACATTATTGTTTTCTCTAAATATTGCAATATTTCTTATTATGTTGCTATTCAATTTTATTTTATTATTAATCGTGCTCATATCATCTAACATTTACATACAACTCAACTAACTTGGGTGGCTTTCTGGGCTAGGGTACCTAACGGAGAACTCATCCCAGGGCTCCAGTGAACGCGGCGTTAAGAATACAGTACAAGGTGAGTATTTTATGCTTTCTATTCTTGCTTGTTACTGTCTTTTGTCTTTTTATCGTGCCATTTTTTTGTATCATTATTGTAGTTTTAGGATTATTCTTTTTTGTTTCTTAGTTTATTGTTTTTTTTTTTGTAGGCAAATTTTAGCTTAGGCAATTAGATTTAGTCATTTAAATGCAACCATTAGGTAAGAATATAGCTTTGTAAATATAATAATATCAATTTAAGTGTAGTTTTAAGTATTTCATTTAATGATAATTTAGAGAATACCTTGTGACACGTCACTTTGTACTTCATTTTTAGCTAATTATGTGTTGATTGATGGAAGATATTATCTACATACATTTATAGGATATTCATCAAATAAAATTTGAATCTGCAACTTAGTGGTCGTTTATAGCATTACAAAAAATATAAAGAATATATAATAAAATGATGAGGCCTTCATGCGGCTGTAAATGCGGTTATGGGTTCGATTCCTATACTCTGGGACCGATCTTGATATGTCGTTTTAATAATCTGTTAATTATCTATTATTATTATCTTAAAAGTGATCTCTAGGGTTGAGAGAGATTTATACATACATACGTCCTTAGGTTCCCTCTGCCACCCTTCTATATATGGGGTACACCGTGAACTTAAAAAGAAATTGTATAATGATGATGATTATTATTATTATTATGTTTATGTTTATAAAAAAAATTATCTTATGTATGGTAAGGCTTGCCTTGCCTGTGGTGATAAGACCGCTTTTACATCATTTTTCATTTGTTTTATCTTGTATCTCTTTTATGTTTAAGTTGATGTAATAAAATATTAAATAAATAATAATAATAATAAATATTTGTTTTTTTTCATGTCCCAGCTCCACCATCATCTAGTCGCACCCATAGGTCTCGTTCGGCGGACACGTCTCGTCTCACAAGCACGACGGCCACAAGCAGCCGTACTGCCAAAGGGCAGAGACGACGTTCCCGCTCAGTTTTCAGAACACCCGCTTATAACAAGCAGTCGGCGGTGAATTACCCCGTTATTACGCCTAAGGTCAGTTTTTTTTTATATTCACGCTGTATCTGCACAAAACCAGGTAGGCAGGTGGGAACCTGATGATTTTCTTCCCGAGTGTACAATGGGCAAAAGTTTAGAATGCCTTACTTCGCGGCGGCAAAAATATCAATGTACATAACTAACTGCAGTTATGTAGATTGATATTTTTTTTCTTATTTTTTAAAGGTGAACCCACGTGCTCCTCTCACGGTGCTGCGTCAGCCCCGCTCTGGGGAGATGGTGGTGTCCATGACCGGATCACCCGTTATGGTGCCCAGTATATGCACGTAAGTTGAAAAAAATATTATTAGATTTTATAGCCTATATCTATACTAATATTATAAAGCGAAAGATTTTGTTTGGTGGAACGCGCTGATCTCAGGAACTACTGGTATGAATGGAAAAAAATATATGATCTCATGTGTGGAAGCGTGATCTCATGTGTGGATTTGTGTTCTCTTTATATCGCCACTCAAAAGAAACCCTCGCAATCTTCTTCTTGAAGTCGATTACTGACTAATTAGCGAATTAATACAGAGAGGACCAAGAACCCGGTTACAATTTGAAAGACTTTATAAGTATGTAAGAAAATTAATCTAGTCTTTCCACATTTTGTAGTCTCACTCTGTATCCTACACACAGCAGGATAGAGTGAACCTAGGAACCTAGTTTTGAGGCACTGCGTTTCCCATTAAGACTCTCGGTTCCCTACTTTCTACTGAGGAATTGCGTGTTGAGTGGCGATACTCAATGCCGCGCTTTACCTCCATACTGGAACGAGGAAATGAAAATATTAAATATTTCTCTTTTATTATGACCTCTTTCTCTAGCTTCAGTGGCAATAGTTCCTACCCTAGGTGGGTAGGTCTTTATTTTTAAATAAATATAATAAATTTAATTGTTCAGAATGCAACCACACGAAAAAGCAAATTGCAACATCCTTCTCAATGATGGCACAATGCTGTCCCTGCAGCCCAAAGAGCTTCGACAATCACAAGCTTACATACCATTCTCATTAATGGATACGGCAGTATTAGATCAATTGAATACATTGAAAAGTAATTTGGAAAAGGTTCTCAAGCTGGGGAAGGAAGTGAAGTATAAGGATTGACTGTGTCAATGATATTGTTAGTGTCAAGAGAACTTTGTAACTTCAAAGCAAATGCTTTATTTAATTTGAATACATGAGAGAAATTGTTCTCCATTTAGAAGAACTATGGTTGATAGTGTTAGTGACAGTGTTAGTTTTATAAGAACTATGTTTATTGATGAATATTAATAAAAACATTTGTTGAATACATAAAAGAGTAATTTGAAGAAAATTTTACAGCTGAGGAAGGGAGTAAGGAGTTGTCATTTAACAATTATATTATTGTCATTTAACAACTAACACTATCATGTTATTTGTTAAAACACTGTGTGAAGGCAGTATTTTAATTGGATCTCTTTTTGACATGCATTGACCTATTGTGTAATATTTTCTGTAAAATCTTCATGTGTTCTCCATAAAACGTGACGTTGGCGAAGTGATTAGTGCTCAACTGGCACGCTCGAAACGCCATAAACTAAAAACTGAACTGAACAACACTGTCAGTCCCAACCATACATACCCTTTTCATTTATGGACACCAGTGTTTCAAAGCAATTGCATATGGCAAAAGTAATTTGGGGAAAATTCCAGTTGAGGGAAAGTACTATTGGATACAGAAAAGGAAAAGTTTTGCAGTTTACAAAGAAAACAAAAAAATATCCATAGTGATAGTAATCATTTTAGTGTTAGTTGTACTGTCACTACCATCACTATTGGCACAATACTCCATCACTACATATTTGTCACTATACAGGTGGAATGAATTAATTAGTTAACTTAATTGTATTGATTTGTACATTTATTCTTTTTTTGCGTCATGCTGCATTGCGCTTGTAAGCAGAATAAGCAGTTGGAGAGCTTTTGACCAAGAGAGTCTTTGCACTGTTTTTCTACTTAATAAAGGATACAGTATGAAGTTAAAAAAATATTTGTTTTTTTTAGAATAATGAATGTTTGTGAATGTTGACCTCAATTATTATTGATATGGCTGTTTGTGTGTTATTTTAATTTTATGTATTTTTTTTTATTTTAAGACTTGGTAATGTGTTCTTTAATGATATAGTGATTTAATGTTTGCTAAATAATTAGAATACAATAACGTAATTAAATATAATATTGCATATATTTTTGTAGTTTTTCTTTGTCATATATTTTTTTACTGTAAATATTGTACGAGAATTATGAATGTTCATTTTAGAATTTAGGATATCGAAACAGTTTTTATGTTTTGGTTAAACTATAATTCTTACCAACGATTTTTTTTGAGGTATTATGAGGTTAAATTTCAATAATTTTATTTAACATAAATTTTGAAATAGTTTAAAATTTGTCTATTTCATCAAGGTTCATAGTTTATATTATCTTTTTATCTGAATAAATAATAAAAAAGCTTATTAGGCATCTAATATTTTATTACTATCCAAATTTTTGCATTAAAAAAACACTATTCACTTTATAATAATGAGTAGTCAATATATCAAATATGGTATAGAAAAAAAGACTACATGGTAAAATCTCAGTGCATGTACTATACTAAAAAGAATATGATTTTTGACAACAGTATCCAAATGATGTTTCCCAACATCAATAGCTGTGCTTAGCAAGTGTTTGCTCTACTTCTTTAACATATTTCTCAGATACCTTCTGCTGTCTCATCTCGGACACCTAAAAAAGAGTTATTTTAGTAAACTATCTCAAAATATTTATAATGAAATTTTATATTACAATTTATATTGGTTTACGATTTTGCTTAAGTAGACTAGGTTTACCACACACCGCCCAACTTTCAGGACATAGTCCGGCGGACGTGTTGAATGGCGGAACTGAACGTTGCGATTCATGTTTTTATCAAAGCTAGGATATTAATATCATTCATTCTCCCGAGTGGAAATCGAAAACACTGCTGCCATTGCGCCACGATCGCGAAGGCAATAAAAACCATATTAATAAAAGTATGAGAATGAGAAACTAGTCCAATAAATTTTGGGAAATGGGAACAATTTTTTGTTTCGGTATATAGCTATTAGTCTTCGGAAACATAAGACTTTGATTTATACCCGATGTGAAATCATGGACAGCCGCAGCCACGGGCGTAGGAATAGGGGGGGCCGTGTGGTCCGTGCCTATCCCAGAAGTCTGGTATTTTACCCCAAAAATTTTACTAACATCAAATTATCCTGAAAAATTAAACAAAAACATTTACACCAACATATCGGTGCAAAGGTAGAGTTCAGTCCCCACAAAATATCTTTAGATACGCCCATGGCCGCAGCAGATTTGATCTAAGAGATATTAATATAATTAAAAGTTGGTCATAAAAATATTTACATATTATTAAGATTCAGCTGGACTGCTCTTGACTCAATCTTAATAAATATAAATAATTAACCTTAGGAAAACCACCTATGAACAACGAGTCGTAAGTACATAGACTCAATCAAACATGCAAACGAAGTTGCAAGTAGCAGCCGGGTCAAAATATGACGACTATCTTTAACATCTCTTTTCTTCTCTTTTCTATTACCTTTTGTTTGATAACTCTCCTCTCATACTTCTCCTGCTGTTCTTGCTCCATGCGGAGGGCGACGCCTTCGTTGTGGACCTTCTCCCGCAATTCAGCGCTGAAATTATGGAATAACGTTATCAATCACCTGTATTTAGAGATAAAAGCATATGTTATCATTAGATAAAATGTTGTTATTAATACGGAAGTAGTGGAATTTGTATAAATATAAATGTAGAAGAATCTTTTTGATGCTAAATTTTTAGATAAGTGGGTACTTTATTTAATAGATACGACCTTCATTTTTAACCGACTTCTGGAAGTAATGCTATTCAACTATTTTTTTACGTTTGTTACCTCAGAACCTTTGACTGGGTGAACCGAATTTGAAGATTATTTTTTTATTCGAAAGCTGGTGCTTTCAGTGTCCCATATTATTGTTATTCATGTGAAAATCACGTAAGTATTAAATTTGAATTAAGCACTTATGTGCGTGACAAATGAAGGAATAACGCCAACCGATTTCGATTATTCTTTTTTTATTGGAAAGGATACACTTTTTGGGTATTCTGATTAGAGTTTGGTTAGGTTCTGATTGTTGGATCCCGATGAAGTCGGTTTTTTTGTTAAAAAATATTATATTGCGCCCACTTTGCAAATGACGATAAAATAATTATGATAAATCAATACAAATTAAAAACACTTATTTTTTATATAAGTTCTGATAAGTGATTAGAGAAAACAGTGGGTTCGGTTACTAGAGGACAAGTAGCCGTATCGTTGGATCATTCTAATTAAATACTTAATTCTAATTAAATAATTAATTATAATTAAACAATCACCGAGCGCGTTCTTTATCGTTGATTTGCTTCATAATTTCTTGTCGGTGACGTTCGACGCGGGCTTTGCGTTTCTCTTCCAACTAAAAAATAGACACAAGACGTATATTTTTAGTTTAAAAGTACATCTAAAAATATTTTACAGAATAACACTTATCAAAATAAATAGGTGTTAGCTACAGGTTGTGGGTTCGATATGCACCTGAGGAAATGTTATAATTAATATTTTCATTTCTTTTCTTCGGTAACGAGGCAAAACGCGGCGTTGAATTCCGCCACGCCGTGCAATGCCTCTAGAATAAGGCGGAAAGCGGGAAACGGAAGTGTCTCAATGGAAACGTAGTTTTCGTAAGACCGGATTTCCAGGTTCCCTCTGCCTACCTAGCAGAGGAGGGGTGTGCAGGATATAATGTGAAGCTAAAAAAGTATAATATTAGAATTTGGGCTGCATTATAAAGTGTATGAAATAAGTAGGCACCTGTTTCTCTTTCTGAATGAACTCCTCATTCTGTCTCGCCGCGTTGTTGAAACTTTGCTCATCTTTGGCTATTTCTCGTGCTATGAGGCGATGGATGTCATTAATCTGAAATTAAAATAGTTATTATTACTTTATCTAATTGGCTTAAAATATATATTAATATATTGTTTTCTACACATTTAGTTATTTTGTACAAAAGCTATTTTGTATACCTATGTTGTAAAAAAAACTGCAATTATTATAAAAAAAATCATATACTATTCAAGTAATATAAAAAGATACAAAAGAAAATGTGAATACACAAAATAATACTTATACCTACAATTACTATTTTTTTCCGTAAATATATAGAAAGATTATATAAGTAGGCACCTGTTGTACTCTAGCTTCGTGCAATCTCTTCATTTCCAAGTTACGTTTGATGGCCGCTTCCTTCTCCTTACGTCGGTACTCTCTTTCAACGTCTTCTTGAATTTTCAGATTGCGTATTCTTTCCAATTCTTCTTTTAACTCTTGTTCTGCCTAACAAATATTAAACGTAATGAAAGGTGAGAACCATACCTTGTACCGTTAACTATGTCTGTAGGGTTACCAAAACATTAAATTTAATTATATTAATTATATTATTTTGATGAATTTGAATAAATAATTATTTCCTTATCTACTTCTGACAATGGAACATAATTATTACGTTCAATTATGTGCTTATTAATGCATTGGATGCAGCGTAGTGCAAGCCAATGCTACACTTTGTTCAATTAAATTACAGAAATATCAATATTAGAAATATTAACTTTACCCTGAATACTATTCAACCCATAAAATTTGATTTAATTAAGACAAATCCTATATAAATGATATGGCGTAAACGAAAAGGCCACTCGTCAGTCATACAATTTCTCGAAAATTAGTCGATTCGTGGGGAACGGAGTGTCTTAACACTAGGAGCACAACACGAAACTAAATAAAGTACCTTTTGTGCCTTAGCAATGTGATCGATGCCCTTCTGCTTAGCGGCCTTCACTGCTTCAGCTTCAGCCCTGTTCTTTGCATCCCTTTCTTGTTTTTGTCTAAGAAAGTTAGCGATTCGCAGATCCATTATGCGTTCTTCTTCATTCTGCAACTGCTTGTAGTACAAAAGCTCGGCGTTACCTGTCGTGTTATTAAATAATTTACTAAATTATTACTTTGAACAAATTATAATTTTTCACGTACCTATTTCGTACCTTGATCCAGTATTTCCTTCAGCTTGGCCTGCCTGCCGTGTTTCTCTTTTAGTTTTTGAGCTTCATCGATTTGCATGGCAATGTTTGCTTGATTCACTCTAATACTCTCCTCCTCAATACGCTCTGCTTCCATTATCTAGAAAAAAAATGTAAATCTATTATTTCTTATCTTTTTCGTAGGTAACGCAACGAGGACCTAGTGTTAAAATATTCCGTCTGCGTTCTACGTGTTGAGTGGTAAATTTCTTATCAGAGTGGAAAAATAATTGACTCTCCTGAGTCACGAGAGATCACAGCCATAACCACCGCGTTTGACTATTAACGCTATGAATATGTAGTCTTCTCATGATGGTAATGATAGGTATGCATGGGCATTAAGAGATACTTTCAAGGGGAGGCCTGGACTTTAACTTTGAACTAATCTGTTACTGTGTAGGTCTTCTGAGGTGCCCTCTACTCTACGTCCATCTGGATATTTAAAATACACAAATAATATAACCAATGTCCTAATCGATAATAGTAACCTTAGCAGTTTCATGTGCTTTTATTTGTTCCTTTAAGGCCGATAGGTTTTGGAGTCGCAGTTGATGCCTTCTTTCTTCATCTTCTTCAGCTCTCTTCACTGCCGCTTGGCGATTCTCTTCCATTATCGCATCAAGTCTAAATAATAAGAAAACTTAAGGGATATTTCCTGATACTGATATTTACTATACTTATATCGCACTTAATTTGTCATATAGTGGCCTGTATACAGTCATTTTTAAATAGTTATAGGACTTGGCTTTTATAAGCAATATTTTAACTAATAATACAGGTGTAATATAATTTCTTAAATTATTTATCCTAAGTTACGAGTACTTTACTGCAGATTCTCCAATCCAAAGCCGATAAAGCCGTTAAATATTAGTTTTAGATGTAACATATTTATATTTTCACCTTCTCTGTTCTTCATCCAACTCAATTTTTAGAAGATCTTTTTCAGCAATCTGCGCGTCGCGGATGGCGTGGCACTTGGAAGCCAAGATAATGCGGTTGCAGAGACGTGGTCCTTGCATGCTGTTCGCTCTGAGGACTGAAAAAAAAATCATCAACACATGAGAAGCTTAAAACTAATTTTATTTTATAGGACAAGCATATGATTATAAACGAGACAGATTGTGGGTTCGATTCCCACTTGAGGAAATGAAATAATTTTATATTTTCATTTCTTCACTCTGGTGCCGAGGCAAAACGCGACTTGAGAATTCGGTGGATCACTAGGGGAAAATAGGTCCCTAGGTTCCATCTGCCTACTCCGCTATGTGTGATAGATGTGATATGTATTAATCATTACATACTTTCAGCACGCGACAACGTATGGGCAGCTTGGTCTGGCCCTTGCAGTTCAGGGTCAGTAGAACCTGTGGCTTCAGCGCCAGGTTGTGGCATGAGCTGTTCTTTTAATTTCTTTTTCCTCTCTTCAGATTCTTTCGCTGCCCGTTGTATTGCTTCTTCTTGAGCGTGCATCGCTTGTAATTGTTCTTCCTGAGTAACTATCTGAGGACATATTAACGTTGATATAATATGTATTCTATTTTATTTTTCTACTGAACCAGAGTAAATCTGTTGGGAAAATTCTTACGGTAACATTTAATGATTTGAAATTTTTTCATTTCTCTAGCCTGGTAAATCCAAGGAAGGTGTGTAACCACACAACAAGCAATTGTTAAATATATACAAATTAATAACAGTATGTAATTATAACGTTTAAATCCCCACTTCGGTCAGAACTCCCAGGCACTCCAAACTTGTCACCGTACAACACGATGGACCCGGCGTCCGTACGATGAATAAATAAGTAAGTTTCTTCTGCCAACAGATCGAACTAACCTTCGCTTGTTTTTTTAATCTCTCATAATCTTCCTTATTCATGACAGCTGGATAAAAGTTAGGTGTACGTTTTGGTATCAACAAGGTCCTCCAGCCTGTCAATTGTGGTACCAAAGTGTATTCGTGTTTCGGAACCTCGCATATGTGGATAGGTTTCTTTGTAATGGGGAACTTGAGACGACATTGCGATGGTCTAAAATTTAATTTAAAATATTTATTTTAGGTTTTTTTAGAATAGGCAGCGAAAATCTAGTATTAGTGTTCTACACTCTATTGGGTGGCGGAACTGAACGCCATGAGACTCAAGTGTTGAGACACTTCGCTCCCCAATTTTCGCTGAATTCTGGAGGCATTGCGTGTTGAATGTCGGAACTCAACGCCGCTCTTTCCCTCGACACGAGAGCGAAGAGATGAAAATATTGAATATTTCATTTTCACGAGTGAGAATCAGTTTACAGTCTCAGCAATGTGCCTCGTCGCCATGACTGGCCTCGATTAAAATCGGACCGAACACAGCAGGGAGCAGATGGGGGAACCAAGTGTTAAGACATTCCGTTCTCCATTTTACGCCGAATTCTTGAGTCATTGCGTGTCGAGTGACGAAAGTCAACGTCGTGCTTCTTTTTCACTATTTGAAAAAATATGTATTTAAATAATAACTTAACTTAATTTCACGCTTTATACCTGGCGGGGTAGTCAGTATTTAAATAATGATTTTACTATTTTATAACGTACTTAAAATAAGGTTTTTTAAGAGATTAAAATTACCTATGCAATTGATAGCACCCCGGTTCGTTACCTTTACTAATGGTATGATACTTTATACCTTCGTGTAAATCTTTTATGAATTTCGGCATTTTTTACCGTTGAAATTTATAAATTATATTAATTATTTGTATAATAATTTAAAAAAATATGTATTTAAGTCACTTGTCTTGTTCGTGTCACTAAGTAACAAAGTAAATAAGATCGCTTAAAAAACTAAAATTTATTATATCGATAAGTGTCGTAAGGAAATTATTCAACACAAATCTATGCAAAAATATTAAGAATATTTAATCAATATTGTTAAAATGTAAAAAAGGAATAATATGCAAGTAATTTTATTAGATGTTATAATTTGGATGAATAAGCTTATGCCTTAGCTTAATTCTTGTATGTATTTTAATAAATGACAATGTCAATTCGCTAGTGCTGTACAAAAATATTTAACTTTGGATATACATGGTTTGCTATGTTTTTAGGAAAATTATATAAAAATACTAGAATCTGGAGCCCTGTCAAGGCTTTATAAAATAACGAAAGTTTTGCTTATGTTTATGATTATTAACGCTCTTACCAGAGTCGGTATCCTCACAAGCAGCCACATGGTGCTTGCAAATTTTTCAGGGACAAAGCCTCTTCTTTACCCACTCGGTGTCGCTGTAAATGCCAATAGGGCTAACAGCATTAACCTCAAGTTTGAATAAAAAAGTATAAAAAAAATTTTAAGTTAAACGGTTTTATATTGCAGATAAATGTACTAAAAGCTAAAAAATAATTTCATAGAAATTATGATTACTAAAATTTAATCGTGGGGCACGTCCAATATCTACAATTGAAAGACATAGCGTGAGACTTCACCCACCTAGTGGTAAGTAGCAAGTGTCCCCACGATTTTATTTTAGTAATCATAATTTCTATGAAATTATTTTTTAGCTTTTAGTACATTTATCTGCAATATAAAACCGTTTAACTTAAAATTTTTTTATACTTTTTATTTTTAAGTTTTTAGTTTTATTTCTCATGCTATTCAATTCGTTGAAATGAGGCTCGATGTCTCATTATTGCAAGGTTAATGGAGAATGTTACGAACGACCCCCCCAGAGGTCCAATAGAGGGACAAGGCTATGTACAACAAGATGTGCCTGAATCTTGAGGGGAAAACGCTAACGACATATCATTTTTATCCACCTAGTGCCATACAGTTCTCGGCGCGCTTTTACCTTTTACCTTGGGTGGTACCCCTAGCGACGTATCATTTTTAGGCACCCTATAGCCACACAGTCCTCGACAGGATACCAGATCTTGACTTAGGTGGGAGATTCATATTGTAATTGTGTATAGTATACTGTATTATACTTACCAAGCCCTTTATTTTGATACCCATATTGATGGGATTGAAAACTACATTATCCGCCATTTTGTAGCAGTGGCCATCTTTGATTTTGATTTTGTATAGTGCACTGAATTCTACTTGACAAGCCCTTTCATTTGATACCCATATTGATGGGATCGAAAAAACTAACTTGTCCGCCATCTTGGATTTTGATTTTGTATAGTCCACTGAATTCTGCTTGACAAGCCCTTTCATTTGATACCCGTATTGATAGGATTGAAAAAAACTAACTTGTCCGCCATCTTATAGTGGCGGCCATCTTGGATTTTGATTTTGTATAGTCCACTGAATTCTACTTGACAAGCCCTTTCATTTGATATCCATATTGATGGGATTGAAAAAAACTAAGTTGTCCGCCATCTTGTAGCGGCGGCCATCTTGGATTCACAATAATATTGAATATGGATAATTGTATTGTCACCAGAATCAAAGGCGTATACCAAATTTCAGATCAATCGGTTAACGGGAAGAGGGTTAAATTTCAATTACTAAATTTGACCCAAACAAACAAACGGGGTGAGCTAAATAAAACCGTTTAAAAAAGAGCCTAAGGCAATTTATTTGTGGCGTTCTGTTCAATTTTAAAATATCCCTTATTCCCGTATCATTTGGCAGTATTCAAACTTTTTTGCTCCAGCGTCATTTTATCATTAATTTTTATAATAAATAACCGATGGCAATATATTAAATAATCGATACACCTTACTATAGAAATACAGCACTAGTGAGATAATTATGGCGGGTGCGGGTTATCTTTAAAATCAGTGCAAACAAAAAAATATATATAAACGTATATTTCAAACATAATGGGAGCCAGTTGATGCTTAAACCTTATATATTACTTTATCTATAAAAAGTATATTTTTATACACCAGTTACTAAGTGTTGCATAAGTATGTGAAAGGTTATGTTATTCAGTGGAAAAATCGTTAAAAATATTTAGTATATAACTAAAACTTGAATTAAAGTGTATTGAAAATACAAATTTTCTTATAATGGAGAAACCATTAAGGTCATATTTGGCATTATCTCTGGTAAGTTACTTTTTGATTGAATAATTTGTATTTTGTATCCATTAAATGTCTCGGTATGTTATATTCAGTAACTATCTGCGCAATATTCTCTATTATTATTAAATTTAAATATAGATCTCATCCTGTATATTTTGCATCCTCTATTATATTTTAAAATAAATAGGATATTACTTATTTATATGTAATAGGAAATAAATTTTTTATAATTTTTTTCACATAGTCTTTGTTGTCTAGTGTCTTTAAAAAGACCTTGAAAGGTGATATAACCACATTTCTATAATTTTTTTTGTAAACACTGCCAAGGAACATTTTAGTTTAATTTTTATACTTTATGTTAAAACATTACACTCTTAATTTCCCAATATTTTGGCTAAATCTTGGTAATTTATTATACTCTCAATTAGTTAAAATTAAAAACAAAGTAACTGAGAAACCGTTCCCCACTTTTCACACAAAAATTATGTGTTTAAACAATATGCTATATATATTTTAATGATTTAAATATAAAAATTCCAAAATTTATCCATAATTTTTTCTAAAAATTTATCTATAATTTTTTATATTTCTCATAAATGAAAAATATATTTTATTAAAATTTTTCATTAATATCAACAGGCAGGAGGACTGGCAGGTGTTTCTGTAGATGTGACCCTCTATCCATTAGATACATTAAAAACTAGGTTACAAAGTCAACAGGGTTTTTACAAGACTGGTGGTTTTAGTGGAGTGTATAGAGGTAAGATATAAATAAATAAAACAATTAAATATCTAAATTGTAAAACATTTTTTTTCATTATTTTCCATTATTCAAAGTGTGATTGAGTTCTACCCCTTAAAATGCTATGCCTTATATAAAAATTCAGTGGAAAGTATGGAATGGAAATGTCTTGGCACAGAACTGTTTTAATATTATGTTCCGAGGTTGTGTCTGCTTACCACCGCTCTTCCTCCCCTTAAGGATTTCAGATTACATTGTAACTAATTTATTTAAAAATCAAACACAAGGGTGCCAAATCCAAGTTTGTGTTATTTTTATAGGCAAATCATATAGAAACTGATTTACATTAATGTTTTTTTGTCAGATAATGATTTATTCAGCAGGGATGTACATAGAGTACCTGGCTAGCATTTGTCTTGTTAGTGTATGGATACAATAATAATTTAATTCCCCCAAATTCAAAATTACAACATCACATATAATATGAATTTAAAATAATACAAATTTATTCTATAATGTATATTTTTTAATTATATATTTTGCCATATTTTAATATTACATCTGTTTATATATGTTATAGGAGTATGTTTATATGTATTTTTATGGTAGATTTAGTATAGCTTTTTTTAGCTTGTTTTTTTATTTAATTTTCAATTTTAATTTCTGGCTGGCTACAAACTATATTAATTGATATTAAAAGTATTCCTTGGCAGTACATTACATATTTAACAGACAATACATTTTTTTTATATTATTTCATTTAATTTTTTTATGGAACAATTGTATATACTTCTTTGTTTAAACTTCATTATCATATAATGCAATTGCAACTACTTTACTATTTAAGTAACTAAGTTCACAAATAGCAGGATAGTTAAAAATAATGGTTCAAAAAAGATTAGGTAATGAAAAAAATGATTTTGTGAACAAATTAAGTAGAAATTGTAAAATAATTATAATCTATATAATATAAAAAAGGAGATGTTCCAGGAGTCAATTTGGCTGTAATTTAGTAAGTGTTATCGGGCAAGACCGCATATAGTCCGCTAGTAAATTGTATTTTTTTCCTACTATCTACACTTAGATCCTAATACTATACTATATTAAGTACTATATCCTAGTACTATATTAAGTACACATACATAATATAGAGGAGGAGACTTTTATTTTCTTTTTCATTGTGGTAATGATAAAATATGGAGCGTGCTCTGCTCACTGCACTCCCATGGCATTTATTTCGTTACTGATATAGCAACACAAATTCAGATAACAAGAGATTACATTTGATTAATTTCTTTATATCAATCATGTTTGTCAAATATTCATTGTGGTAGACAGTGGGAGCGACGGCAATGACCTCTAATCTCACTAAGGAATAAATAAACGGGACGTTTGTGGGTTCGACTGCTACTCGGGGGAATGAATTATTTTCATTTCCTGATTCCGCCACTTAAATCGCTCGGAAATTGGGCGAAAAGTTGGGGACGGAATGTGTTAACACTAAGTTCCCACTGCTATATGAGGCATAAAGCGTAAAACAATATTGATCATAAATATTAGTGATGCAGCTTTGAGTTGACTTTAAGTTGTCTCTACTAACCCTGCTATATGCGGGATAAAGCGTGAAAATATAAGGAACATATATACATAATACATATAATTTTATTATGAAAGGTATAATACATATAATTTTATTATATAAGTATAAACTTAGTTTTTTCTTCCCTCAGGTTTTTTTACAGTAGCATCGACATCTATGCCCACGACAGCTCTATTCTTTGTATCATACGAGGCTACGAAGAGTTTGTTACAACCAAAGGTGGCGCCGCAATATGCCCCCGTAGTACACATGTTTGCGGCTAGTATAGGAGAAGTTGTAAGTATTTTATTTATTTTTCTTTACAGTATTTTCAATATATTTTTTTATATCAAAATATTATTACAAAATGTTTATGTATAAATAGTACATGTACTTTTAGACATAACATGGTTAAGTCCTGTTTCTCGCTCTTGTAGGAAATCCTCTCCAAGTGCTCCCTTATACTCCCCACCTATGCCAAACTACGCTAAAATTTAAATTTTCTAAGTCCAGTAATTTATTTGTACGTTGTTTGTCAGTTAGTAACGGAAGAGCTTTATATATATACATTTTTAAAATAACTATTTCATTCTTTATTCAGTTGTTCTGAATCAAATATATAAAACAACCGTAGAATCTAGATAAAAATGTGATGCGAGAGAGTAAAAAAGTTGTTAACAACTTAGTTGTTCAAATTTCGCAGTTTCATGTTTTTACACAAAATTTCAATTTTAAATATTTTGCTTACTTTAAACTGATTTAATAAGCGATTAAAAATCGCATCATCATGATTGGATATTACAAATTTTTGTAACTCATGATTATATGCATAATTCGTTAAATTTATTCGCGTATTAGATATCGGATACCTAGAAAGATTTTCCAGAGCGGGACCTTTATTTTGTTTTGGAACTGATTTTTCTATGCGTTGCGGATTCAATTTCCATTGAGGGGAATGAATTATTTTCATTTCATCCTGGTAAGGACCTCTGCTTACCGTGCTATGGGATACAGCGTGAAGCAGCCTGCACCACGACTGGCTTCTAAATGTCCTTGTAATTAGATGTCTACATAATATGGGTAATACATATTATGTATTTTATATAATTTCTTTTGTTACAGCTTGCCTGTCTCATCAGAGTTCCCGCTGAGATAGTAAAGCAAAGGAAACAGACGTACGTAGGCACTGAAAAGAGAAGCGCCATATGGATACTTTCACATGTAAATATATGTTTATTTTTAAGTAGCTAAAATACTTTAAGCCTTAGACACGTCCAAAAGATCAGTTTTCGATTTAACTATTGTATTTTAATACTACTTTCCTTAACATTCAATTATTCTATTTCAATCGGTTCGTAAATAAAATAATATGGCAAATTAAAGTATTTTGTTTGGCTTAATTGCTACGAAAATTTTGCTGAATTGGCTAAAAGTTTAGTTTGCAATGTATAGAGATTGTCTTTAACGTAATAATGTTATTGGAACATAAAGTAATTCAGGTTGGTAAATATATAATTGTGTATATCAAACGGGCGAAGCTGCGAGCGGTTGCTAGTTTATAATTAATAAACTTTTTTTTATTTTTGTTTGAATATAATGTTCTATAAATTTATTTTAAAAAAATATAGTCGTTTGTTTAAAAACATATTAAAAACATTATTTTTTAATTTGTAGGCCATAAGATCAGAAGGCGTAAGAAAGGGTATGTACCGAGGTTTCTTATCAACAGTGATAAGAGATTTGCCGTTCAGCTTCATAGAGCTGCCGCTGTGGGAGTTCTTGAAAACTATAGTCAGGAATAGAAACAATAGTGAAATCACTATATTTCAAGTAGGTGTTATTTTATTTATTATTTCTTTCAGCTTCACGCTCTATCCCGCATATTATTGTTTGTATCTCTTGTTAAGACATTCCGTTCCTCAGTTACCCGGATTTTCCTAGACATTGTGTGTCTAGAAAAATCGTCGTGTCGTGGTGAGTGGCCGAATTTAACTAAAAATATTAAATAATTCATTACCTGAGTGGGAATGAATTCTTTAATATTTTTAGTATAGTACGGTCGAAGAGTCGCGACATCCCTGAAACTAGATTTCACAAATTTTGCACATTGTGCACTCGCATGAACACGCAATGACTCCAGAATTCGATGGTGCGTGGGGAACGCAGTATTTTAACACCAGGTTCCTTATTACACCCTGTTGTGTGCGGGATACAGTGTGAAACTGATTTTTTTAATTTAAGAAAATCAAATAATCAATAATAAAAAACCTAAAATCAAATCTACACAGCCATCTGATTTTAACTTCGAGACTACACTACACAATTGTCCCCATACATGATTAGTAAAAACAAAACAATTGTTTCACTTTTTCGTAGAGTGCTGCATGCGGAGCCCTAGCTGGTGCAACAGCGGCCGCAGCAACCACTCCCCTAGACGTGGCCAAGACCCGCATACAACTAGCGGAGGTTTCCACACCGGGTGCGAAGGCCCGCCGCGTACCCGCCGTTCTGGCCCAAGTGTATAGGACTAGGGGTGTTAGGGGTGTCTTTGCTGGCGTCTCTTTGAGGTTCTGCGCCTTTTTTGTAGGGGGATTTGTGTTTTTTGGTGTTTATGATGATTCTAGACGGTATTTTGAGCAAGCTTTTAATAGATAGTTGTTATTTAATTGTTGTGGTAAGCAAAGTGTTTGTTTGTGCTATGTGTTTTTATTTATTTATTATGCATTTTATATATCACGATTAAAACAAAATATATAAAGTTACTTATTTATAAATTATAATACGAATAATAAAGATATTTTAATACGAATTTAATACACCTATATCATGTGGTAAATAATCATTAAATATATATAACGGGTATAAATATATTATTTATGTGAATTATATTATATGTATAAAATACTATTTAATGTTATAGAAAATAACTTTAACTTTTAAGTATTTAGATTAGTAAAACTAGAAATAAAATAATTTTAAGTATATCAGATTATATTTTTAAAATGAAAAACTTTTTTATGGAAATCTTAACTAAAAAATTACGTTGACATAACTAAAAAGTGTATATTAAATATTATAATTACTTAAATTGTACAAATAACGATTCTTCTTAAAGAATGCTTTAGACAAATTATATTATAAAAATATTTTCGAACATTTTAACTGATAAATAAATGTATTAAAATATATTTTTTGCTCTTTTCTTTAAATCGCTTGTATAGCGATAGGTGCTGCTTCAAATCCTGTTTCAATTTTTATACGTAATTTAGTTATCCTATAGGACCTAACAAAAGTTCCTAAACTAATATAGTTACCATGTTTGTGGACGTATTTTTTGTATATTTTGAAGATTATTGTAAGAAAAAGAAAATAAAAGTTTTGTTCCACAAAATATAATTTTTATTCTTTACACCTTAAACAACGATTATGAAAACTTATTCGATTTTTATACACTGATAATATACATTCTTATTATATTTATAACAATTCAGTTTTGGGTGCGATCAATAATATTAAAAATCGTTTAAAATCGATCACAACCAAAAATATTTTATATTCACACAATAATTATTACTTAAAATTTTCATTCGTAACTAAATATACAAAACAATGTAAAAATTTATTGTAATAATAAATTATATGTAACAATAGTGTTTGGAACAAAATCGATTAATTTATCGATAACTGTGCACTTCTTCATGACATAAAGGTGTGACAGTTGTCAAAAAAATATACATTTTGAAATGAAATTTAAATAAATATAGTATAAATAAAATGAATATTAAGAGTTAGATAGTAGGATTTAAAAAATATTTAAAGACAAAGTATTTTAAAGTAAGTTTTTTATGTCCAATCAATTCAATTTGATTGGACACAAAAAACTTCAATTCAAATTGAAATAAAGCACCAACTAAAAAGAAATACTATGCAAATAATTCGTTTAGAAATTTTTGGAAACATTAAATATAACCAATACATAGAAAAAACTTTGGAATGTCATAGCCATTATCGCTTAGCCTAGTTATATATCTAAAAGGTGAATATATAATAGATACAAAATATTAAGCAAAATAAAAAAACGCATCTAAATTATTTTTTTTATAATGGCTTTAAATTCTATGTTTATACAATTTTTATCTACCCTCTTTATAGAAAAGATGGCGCTACAATAATAGGTTACAATTAGATGCTATTTTTAAATTTTACAATAATTGATTTGTGTAATTCTCTAATTATGCTTCCATGCCATATTTACTTATTTTTTGCCATTATTACTTATAAGATTATAAGAAATTTCTGTTAAGTACTAAGTAATTAAGTGCTTGTATAATAAAAGTTAATTCCGTGTATCTACAAGCTTCCCACAATGATTTACATCATTTATTATATTTTCCATAACACCATCGCATAGAATATTTATTTATCATAAGATAATATTATCATAAGATAATCAAAATAATTAATTCTCTTATTGTTTATTTTTTCGACAAGTGTTTTAAATCATTCCCAACAGTATCACACTATTCACCGTTTAGTGACTTTTAACTCAAGTTGTGACCAAGTGACCCATATTGAACCGAGTAGTCACCGATCCAAAGTCCTACTTTATCTAAAAACACATTTTTTCAGTATGTTCTCGTTGATCTTCTCGAGTGCTATATTGTTTGAAAGGGTTCCATAGGACTTTAACTTAGTGACCTAGTTGCCCCCACGACACTGTGTAGTGACTGATCACTACTGAAACTTTATCTAAATATAACATTGGATCACGTCTACTATGTTGTTCGTATGGGTTCCATAGTGCCCATCGTCGTGTAAGTGCTCACACATATTAGTGTAGTGACCGATCACTACTCAACCATCTAGTTTATCTAAATATAACATTAGTATGTTCACGTCTATCGTCCCGTGTGCTATGTCGTTTAAAAGGGTTCCATGGTGCCCGTCGTCGTGTGGCGCTGGAACCGCTGGAGGAGGAGGCTGCTGATACTGAACCCTGATTTGAATTGGTCTGGTGGGTTTCTGGTGACTGGTGGAACAAAAGATGTAAGATAATTGGATTGTTTACTCACTTAAATTTACACAAACGTATAAGATTTATTAATTCATTAATGTAAAACCAGTGTAATTTGTTAACATTATTTTATATATGTAATATACAATATTTTTAAGTTTTTATAATTATACATTTTAATGAACGGTGTTATACTTTCGCATGGCGCCGCCTACTAAAAGATTGAAGATTCCTTTATTATAAGCCAACGTAAATGGTTCTCAAATTTAGTTGTTCACTTAGAACTTGACCATATGGCAGAAATTAATAGAAAAAATCCACGAAACAAACAGAGAATATAAAAATAAATTTCTAGAACATTCCATACCTTAACACAAGCCCGATCCATGGGCGTTGCAAGACGCAATGTAAGGGAATCCCCGCATGCGTGTATAAGGCGTACCACTTCTTCGTGAGAACTCCATTTTACATCTTTATCACCGATTGTTATTATGAAATCACCTTCTCGCATGCCGCCGATCTGGTAAATTGATATTTTTATCATATATGTACATAATTAAACAAAATGAAAATAATGCCAATATAAAAAAAAATCCTAATAATTAAAAGAATAAAATAGATAATATTTCTTTAAATCGAATCTTTATTAGAAGTGGTACACTACAGATTATTTAATACGAACCATAAATTGTAACATGTAAAAAAATATTATCAATACAAAAAAAATATTTAAAAAAATATTGATTAAAAAAGCGGTGCTTAAAAAATAAAGTAGCAAATATATATTTTTTCGGATGCTTGCTTGAATTATTATTTAAAGCCTTTCATTATATATTAAAAAATAATTAAAACTTACATCAGCCAACGAGTTAGGTTCAACCCCCGCTATAATAACAGGGGCATCACCTCTCACGGAGAAACCGAAACCCTCTTCATTATTATTAACATTATATTCACTCGCAACCCTCCTTAAGTCCCTTCCATTCTTCTTCCCATAATCTTTCTCCATCTTATAATCAAAGTGATTATGATTATGATTATCGAAACTGTTTATATAGACGCCATTTTGTTTCGTCACTCTATGTTTGTCGTAATCGTCGGTATATTTTTCGTCGCTTCTTATAATTTGACTGTAATATGTGGTGTTGTCTTCAGATCTGTCTCGTTTGTCGCTTGATCGTCGTTTGACTCTGATTTCGTCGTTTCGTCGGTTTCGTCGTGCGTGTTTGTCTGTTTGTTTTTGTAATTGGATCAGTCGTGGGGCGCTCCAATGTCTCTTTGCTGAGAATATAGCGATAGGTCCGAGGGATTTGAATAGATCCTCTACTCTGTATTGGGCGAAGTCTGGCGGTGTTAGTGCTAGCTGGAATTTTGATGCAGCTGAAATAGAAAATACCACATGACGACAGTTAATTACATACATTTGTATAATTTTAAAATTTAAATTAAGATTTAATGATTATATTTAAAACATTTTTGTTCCCTCATTCTCGTAAAAACAATGTGTGGTCTTGAGTTTTGGAAAAATGCAATTTCTCTAAATAGAATAAGTAAATGTTTTAAGACTTTCTTTGATTATTTTGTAATGCAGAAAAAATATGTTTAATCTATATACATATATGGTACCTAGTTAGTTTGGCACAGTTTTGTTAATTTTGGACATTGGCCGAAATGGATTTGAATCCACAACCGTCGTGCACAGCATAATGTATCCTATATATATATTTATATATAAATAAAGTTAAACAAGTACTTACGTAATATATTTGGTGTATCCAATAAATCTGCGAAATCATCTGGCGGCGGCGCGTGTTCCCTTGAGGCTCTGTCTCTTGCTGCTGTCACTACCCGTGATAGTGCTTCTTTTGTTCGTAGCTCTCTGTATAAATATACATTATTAGATAATAATTGCTAACAAATGCAAAGTACAGTACGCCCGCCCCGAAGTTTTCTAAGTTTTAGCGCATTTGTACACTTGGGTACAGGATAAAATTAAGAAAAAAATTAAAATTAAATCTGACCTTTAGCGTGCCCATGATTCATCGAGCGTTGGTACTGTTCTTACTACTTGTAGTAGTTAATTAAATGACAGTGCTTAATAATTAACTAAATCGAGATAACTACAGTACAATTGACAATTAACTATTGCAAGACACTAAAAATTACATTAAATACGAATTAAGTTTTCATATCTATTTGTAAAAGTCAATTCATAGAAATTATAAATAAAATATAAAATAAAAAGATAAACAACAAGCGTACCGACACATCCTTTGAAGTCTTAAGGCCTCTTCATACAATGCCAGCGCTTCCACCAAGTGAGCTCTTCCTAAAGCCACATTGTCTAAGTCCTCGTCGTATTTTAAACCTAAAACAATAATTATAAGAATCAAACTGAAATGAAGTCAGGTTGATGAATATGTAAATTATTATATTAAAAACTTTCTTTACCCAAAAACGTCTAAGCAAACAAAGTACAAAGTACCGGATACAGAAGTCAGTATTATTTGAGATCGCATTGTGAGGAAGTACTTCCCCTGGAGCCTAAGACAATGACAACAATGACGTGTGGGACAAGGATCTTCACTTTGGCTTAGAGGTTTTTTATTTTTTTAAATGTATTTTTTATTTATATATCTATAAATATAATAAAAGTATTTATCAATAATCTATTAACCATCGTTATTATCCTGCGGTGCGTACAACGCCGCGAGTCGTCCGCAGCGGGAGTGCGGCGCGTGCAGCAGCCCCGTCGCGCAGTACTCGTGCGCTAGACCTGGAAAACAATAGAATTTACAAAAAATATATATATTTATATTACATATTATTTAGTTTCGTGAAACCCTTGGGTATGAAAAGGGAACCTACCCTGTTAAGCCATTCTGTACCTCACGTTCCGCCAAATTTTCGTTTCATTGAGTGTTGAATGACCCTTGACTTTGTGTTCTTACCAGAACGAGGAAAATGAAAATATACCATTTCCTCAAGTGCACATAGAATCTACACCGGTCTCGCTTACAGTCCACACGTTGTGCCACTGCGCCACGATAGCCCCTTTATTCAGTTGGGAAACAGTATAGATTTAGATAGAAACATGTATCTTATAAAATAATCTTATTATAATTGGATTTTGCATATTAAATGTTAAAAATATAGTAAGTATTAACAGCTATTTAGTAAATAGTAGATATTTATTGAAGAACTTACCTTTATAGAATTCAGTTTTGACGTGGACGAGTGACACCCACGAGTATGGCACGTAGTTGAAAACTCCTTCTGTTTGCATCTGAAATCATAATTATTGTTTTAGAATAAAAAAGTAAATCAACAAATATAAGTAACTAGTGGACCCGGACGCGGCTACGCCTGCTTAAACTATAAGAATATTTATTAAATATATTATTTTCAGTTTTCAATAGAATTAGTAAGAAAATATAAGCTTAAATAATAATTAGTAGAGACATATTATTAGAAAAAATATCTGAGAAATTGAAAGTAACTAAAGGATATTCTTAATATTAGAAAAAGTACCTATAAACTACCCATAAGGATATTTTTTGCCAACACTATCAAATAAAATAAGAAGAGAACCATAGTGTATTTTAAATTAATTATAAACAGCAAATAAAGTTCGAAAATTTACAAAACCGTCAACGTCATCTGCCCGTTCGCGTCGGTCATACTCATACTCATATGCCGCCCGAAGGCTAGGTCATTCCGAATCAGTGACATCTCCTTAATTATTTATTAGAATCTTATACAGTAAACTATAATTTCAATCTAGATAAAATGCTAAAAGTGACTATTATATTTATTTTCATAAGGATGAATGTCAAAATGTCGCGGTAACGGTTGCGTAGCGACGCAACGGTTGTTATTAACATGGCCGAATAAATTGCATGTCAAATTAGAAAGTACTTTAAAATATATTAATATATATGTGTAATGTAATGTTATATAGCCTATAGCACTCCTGAAGAATGTAGCTTTCATACAAAACAAACACATAGTAAATCGGACCAGTAGATCCAGAGATCTTAGCGTTCAAACAAACAAACAAACAAACAAACAAACAAACAAACAAACAAACTCTTCCGCTTTATTATATTATTAGTAATTAGTAATTAGTAATTAGTATAGATACTTCCCGTTAATTCAATCCTGAAATAGGTACGGAAGCCTCGGTGGGCGAGTCCGATTCGACTTAACCGTTTTTTTTTCTGTATTTTATTCTTGTATAAATGAAAAAAAAATGAAAATTAGACGACACTATAGATTTATGTTAATTTTTAACCGAGGTTCTATATTCGTCAACTTTACGACTTTACTTTTTAAGTGACTTTATTTTTTTTTTATTTAAAAAAATACTTTTCCACCAAGTTATGGTCTAATAATAGAATACCAGGATAATGTTAAATATATTTTTTTATTATAACAATATGTTGAGTTCCGCCACTCAATGCACGTAATGCCTCGATAATTTAGCGAATATTAGGGAACGAAAGAGTTTTACCACTAGATTCCCGAATTATCTCTGTCTACCCTGCTATGCGGGATATAGGGATATAGTGTAAAGCGTGAAAAATATTATTTACAACATATAATTTATTTTTAATTATTAGTAAGAAGCATATAAATAATTATATGCTTCGATAATCGAAATTATAATGATAATGATTTGGATTGGGAGCTTTGGCGCACCCTGGGAGAGGCCTATGTCCAGCAGGGGACCCGAAAAGGCTGCTTTGATTGATTGATTGATTGATTGATTGATTGATATAAATAATTTGGTGCATAAAAATGCTGAACGGAAAAGAAATGATTAAAATTTAAGGAATCTAATTGTGGACATGTTTTAGGACAAATAATAAATAAGATATGTAAGAACAAGTTGATTTAATACTGTAATTCTACATATTACGTCAATTAAATCATATAAATTGTTGACATGAGATAAAAAGACAAGGTGTTTCTGTTTCGAGGCTCATTTATCATTGTTATTTCATTGTAAGTGTACAAAATGAGTGCCCAGCAAGTAACAAGTAAAAAATATGAACTCGTACCCCCAGATGGAGGATGGGGTTATGTGATAGCACTGGCTGTTACAATTAATTTTGTAAGTTCTGCTTATTTTTTTTTCCCTGGTAATATTTTTCACTTTAATTAGTGAAAAGTGATAATACTTTTCACTTTACTCAGCGAACAAAAACAAACTGAGTGTTAATTGTGTTTTGTTTTCATGTCCTTAATTGGAATAGATGTTTCATAAGTGTCAGTCACAATTTTTATTACCATATTTTATTAACCTAAGCATCCTTAAAAAATATTTTTGTCCTGTAGGTCATTATATTATCCTCTATCTAACCAATATGGAAAACAATGAAATGTTATTAGTTATTATTATTCACAATAATAAGATATAATAGACCTACAAACTTACAATTTCAAGAGTGGCAGTTCCATTAATATAACGATTAGAAATGTCAATAAAATTTAAAGTACAAACAAGTATATTAAAGAAAAAAATCATTACAAACTTATATTTGTAGTTAATATTCATACTAAATAATTTTATTATACTTCTCGTAAACATACAGTTTGGAAATTTAACAAGAAGTGTAAAGCAGTTGCAGTACAGATAAATTAAAAAATCAGAATTTAGAAATTGATATTACAGATAAAACTTATCACAATTTTTTTCTTATAATTGATCATAAAAAATGAGTGCATACTTAAGTTTGTCAATACTAATACAATAAGTTTGTAAATACTATTATAACTATTATACGTCCCTTTATAGTTGTTTGCCCGTTGACCTACAATCTTGATATTGGTTCGGAACCATCGTTAAGCAAATTTGACTCGCCCTTGACAGTGAATTTTTTTAGTTGTTTGTTTTATAGAAAGGCGTAGATATATGAGATTTTTTTAAAATCAATGTAGTAATTTGAAAGGTTAGCAGATAAAAATATCTTTATTATGGGATATTTTTATTTATAATATTAAATGACATTTAATTATATCTGTTACACCATTTTTTTAGCTTCACGTTATATTTCGCAGGAGCTTGGAAGTAACTGATCGATGCATATGGAAGATATATTAAAAAAAATGTTATGGTGGGCATTTAACAATGTAATACAATAGTGATTTTAAGTCTTTGTGTCTTTGTCTGTTTGTCTGTCTGTGCGTGAGACAAGCGTATACAACCGTGTTCAGGCTAGTCTCAGAAACGGCATAACCTACATATATAAAAGTAGTATGCACTGTTGTATTTTTGCAGGCTTGCCATAAGATTTAGTGTTTGTTTTATTTCAATCAGTTCATAAATAAAAAAGTTATAATCAATATAAAATATTTTGTAAATTGCTGCCCATAATGATGACTGTTATATTAAATTTATTTAATGGGAACGCATTTAGTGTCCGCTTCCATACATTTCAAAATAACTTGTACAAGATTCAAGAAATATTCTTGTATACAGGTTCTCTTCTATTTTTATTTATTGTTTTATTTGCTATACTTATCCAGAACTTTAAAAGTGAATCCTGGGCCATATTTTTTTGAAATTTGAGTATTCCTATTATTTCTTTTACTCCTAATTGTACCTCGGTTTTATGGCCATAAACAGGACACTCAAACATATGTGTTATTATAACGCCCGGCTCGAAATACCGTTTGCACTTGAATCGATTCAAGTACTCGGGCAACCCACCGGCACCGTGGCCAGTCAATATTCGTGTGAGTGTACACGTTTAGCTTGCCAACGGTTTTGTATGTGCGGGCTGCATTTTGGGAGAACCTTTCTTAACCTTTACCTTTTACCTAAATTATTAAGTATATATAAGTTATTAAGCAAATTATAGTTAAAAACCAAGAAAAGATCCAATTTTATTACCTCATCTATAAATGAGAGTTATTTATACTTTACTGTAGTATTACAGTGTTATTAATATTTTTAAAAAATAATTTTCAGATTACTATACATGCATTTCTACCAAGTTATGGGGTGATCTACAATCAATCATACATTTCTTTGGGTATGAATTCTACAGATGTAACATTAATGAATGGAATCAGCGCTGTCACTATAGCAATGACAGGTATAAACATTTAACATATTTTTAGCAAGTTTTTATTTAAATTGAGCTGCTTTGTCAGTAGGAATTTGGGTTAAAGCTTGCAACTGAATTTCAAATCCGCTGCTCCATCGATTATGCTGAATTGTATACAAGTTTTGTTTGTATGATGATCTCAATATTTCTGATGATATTTTTTCATCTACTTTTATGTTGTTTATTGAAATAGGGAAAAGCTCCAAGATTGACAACTTTTCGTTGATAACCGTCGCGTCCAGTCAGTCGTAGTTTCTAGGTGCCACGACGACGATGTAATTAGTCTCTCCTAAAAAATATTGTTATATTTACTCACCACGAAGAATTTAAAAATATTACGAATTGATGCAGAAAGCTGAAACAACTTCGATATTCATGTCTACCATGCTTGCCCTCGCAACCGTGTAAATGGAATACAAGCGGTTGTAAAGGCTTAGAATTTATGGAGGCTTGTAGAACCATACCAAGCATGTAAATGTTCCATAATAGTCTCATTATAATTAGTATATTATTAATTTATTATTCTATTTTTAATCTTAACATTATATTGTTTTCAGGATTTTTGATAAGTCCCATTTTAAAAGTTTTGTCGATACGAAAACTGGGACTTATATCGGCCTTGATATACAATCTAGGCTTGATCCTTATCATATTCGTGAAATCAAAATCATCCTTCATCTTGAGTCTTGGAATTGCTCAGGTAATTACATTTGCTTGTTTTGTTTTATTGCTAATTGTTTTAATATTTAAAGAAAATAAATGTAAGAAAAACACTTTTTGCTGCACAACTGTTGAACTGTTGTTCATTACAACAGTCGCATTTACAGTCAGGCACTGTTCCATTGCGCCACGAGGGCTTTTTACAAAATGAAAGCTTAAGTAATATGTTTATTCTCTTACTGTCGTTCACACTGTCAATTGTGAAAGTGACATTTTTTATTTATATTTAAAGTTTCAAATCTCAAAAAAGAAATATACAGAAATCTTATAGACTCACTTTGTACGTCTGTCTGTCCGTCTTTCCAAACTATCTCAAGAAGTAAGAGGAATTAAATCAAATATCGAAATTTACGGTCCCATGATGCATAGACAAAATTAAGTCAACAAAAATAATAGATAGCATAGCAGCATTTTGTATGAAATCCGCCTCATATTCAAAAACTGTAAGGTATTTTTCGTGGACCATATTTCATAAGTGTAATGAAATTTGGCACGCAGTGAGAGCATACAATACAATTTATATAACAACTAGCGGCCCGCTCTCGGTTTTACCCGCGTGAACTATGTTATTATTAATTTCTGTCTCCATGCCTACGTCCTAGTGACGTCTATGCAAAATTTGACACTCCTAGCATTTGTAGTAACGAAGTTTCATACAATTTTTCAACCCCTATTTCTTCCCCTTAGGAGTCGAATATTGCAAATTCTTGTCTTAGCGAGCACCTACGTCCTATAAATAACTCCTATGCAAAATTTGAGATCCCTAGCACATGTAGATTTCGTGATGAGTGAGTGACCTTTCGATTTTATATATATAGATAAAAAAATCATTACAAACTTATTAGTGTAGATTATTTCATACTAAATGAATGCATACGCCCGCAAACTTAAGCTTGATAAAATATTTTCCAATTGTGCCGCCACGACGTTATTAGATTTTACTGTTAATAAAATGTATAATATATAATATATATTTTCTACTTTTTTCAGAGCTTTGGAAATGGAATGATAGTCAATTTGTCGTTCACAATGCTGAACAACTATTTCGTTAAGAGACGGCTTCTGGCTGTCAGTTTCACGCAAACTATTGTAGGTAAGTAATGTACTATGAAATTGAAAATTGTTAACTTTATATACGGAAAATTATAAGTACAGTATTAACTTCAGAGTCATTATTAGAATTTGTTTTTTGAGGCACAAGTGTGATTGTAAACGTGACTGGTTATGAGTTCGATCCCCACTCGAAGAAATAAGATATTTATTAAAATTTGTACTTCCATTTCTTCGCTCTGTTTTCGTCGCAAAACGCGGCGTTGAGTTCCGCGACTCAACGAACAACGCTTCCATTGAAAAAAAAAAAATTTACTAAGTTACCTACTAATAGTCTCTTGAAATTACTTACAGGGGCCCTAACTTTAGTCTCTCCTTACTTCATCAAATGGGCGCAAGATACCTATGGATACAAAGGGACTTATATCTTAATAGCGGGAATATCCACACAAAATATCATCGGTATGGCTCTGTTCCAACCAGTTTCGTGGCATATGAAGAAAGTTGAAGTACCTGAAAATAAAGAAAATGGTATTTTATTTTTTACATTCTAACAAGAAAACAAATCGGATTCGCACATTTCCCCGCATAACAGGTTATTAAAGGGAACCTAGTGGCGCACTGCGCCTAATTTTCGAGATAATGCGCATTGAGTGGCTGAACTAAACTTCGCCCTTGATCTGCCAAAGTAGGGTAGGCAGAAAATCAGCTTCACGCTGTATCCCGCACACAACATAGTAATAGATAATCTAGAGTAGGGATAGGTAAATAATTTAAAATATAATATATATATATTCTCACGAGTAGGGATCGAACCATTAACCATCGTGCTTGCAGTTGGACGCTGTCCTTCTGTTTATTATAATACCGTTATATATACTTAATAAAAATATTTCATTAACTTAGCACCTACACTGTATATTATTTAGCCTACATTCATTATTTATAACAATTTAAACATACACATGTTAGACATATTAAATATATTTACCGTATTCTTAACATTCTTAGCTCAATCAATCTAGGTAGATATATATTATTAAAATAGCCCCTTTCATTTAGAAAATCCATAGCCAAGTCAATGGACTCTAAAGTTAATAAAAAGTAAAAAAAAAAACAATCTCTTCGGTAAAACTCATTTTATTTTAACGTAACCTAGAAACGTTATTTCTAAAAGTATTCCAATATTTTTCCACAATACCTGTTGTAGTCCAGTGTTTATTAAGTAAAGGCATATTTTGGCATGTTTTAGCTTTACTTCATGTATACTGCGTATAACACGTTAGGTTAAACGGAACTAGTACCCCTGCTCTTTGTATTATTTTTTTTTTATGGTAAAAGGCCAACGAACGTACGAATAACCTGATAGTAAGTAATCACCGCCCCCCAAGATTCCGTGTTGTTACACGACCGTCAACACACCTCTGGTGTTCCAGTGGTGTTCCTCTGGTGTTCCAGAGGAGCTACAGGTGTGTTGATGGGCTTTAAATTGGCTTTTGTATTTGATTATTAGAACGATTAAATAAAAATAATTCATTCCCCTAATTGGGAACCAAGTCAGTTGTGTGCCACGATAGTCGAGACATTCTATATCTTAAATACCTACCACAAAAATGTTTCCGAAGCTTTATCTTTGTATTCTTATGATATGAATGAAAATAGTAAAATATATTAAATTTCAGAAATAGAGTCGCTTTTGGCAACTGAAAAGGAAAAAGTAGACGAGATCACATCATCGTACAAGGCACCTCATATAGAAAATATAAAACAGAGCTTAAATGAGAAACAGATTTTAGAAGAACTGGAACAAAATAAAAGCAATGTATCAAAGTAAGTTTTTAATTTTGGTGATGATGGTTGTGTCGTTTTATTATAGGGTTAGTTTTATTATCAATGTAAAAATTGAGTGAGAAAGAGTAATAGAACTATCTACCTATATCCGCAGTGCTAGACACGTACTGTGTTTTTTTACTTTTATAATTTCCAGAAGTTTGGTTAGGATAGGGAAGAAAGGCAGGGTAGACTTTGGTTGACTCTTCAAAACATAATATCGATTATACTCGAGGCAAGTTACATAAAAAATATAAGAACCCCCGGGTGGCATGTGATGAACAGGTTGATGACGGTGAACGTTCATTGGGATACCCCTGCATACGCAGAGACTAAGGTCACACGCTAAGTCACTTGGCGCTCTGGTCTCTCTAAGGATGAACCTCGCTAGGGATGATCCATAAACTTAAAAAAAACTTTAAATTCAAAATAAAAATGTATTTATTGCCTAATTTAAGAACTTTAGATGTTTTTCCATTGTTCAAACAATACTTACTCAAACGTATGTATCTATATAATAATATGAAGTTCTATATCTAATATTTTGAAAAATTATTTTATTACAGTTCTATCATCTCTAACTTTATAGATGTTCCTTTGTTAAAAACATATCTTTTGTCGAATGCTTCTTGTGGACTAGCATTCGTTATATTTGCTGACTTAACAATAACAATAATGCTCCCACAATTCTTATACAGCATGGGGTGGTCTGAAGTAAGCATATATTTTTAAAATTTTATTCATTACTTATAGATAATAAATACATACTACTCTTAAATATTATTTTTTTAGCTTTACGCTGTATGCACATATCAGGGTAGGCAGAACCTGGGAGCCTAGAGTTAAAACACTTTGTTCCCATTAAGACTCCTCCGTTCCCCACTTACCGCCGAATTCTCGAGACATTACGTGTTGAGTGGCAGAACAAATATGGTTTTCTCTTCCTTATAGATAAATATAGCTGAATCAATACATTTCAAGATCATATAACGTTTTTATTTCAGAGTGACGTAGCCTTGACTCTGTCTCTTAACGCTGCAGGAGATGTAGTGACAAGAATATTATTTATTATTTTGAACAAATGGTTCACTAATATCGGGAGCCATAAGATTTACGTTATGGGTTTAACAATAGCCTTTGCAACGAGAATTGGTATGTATATTAACTGCTACTTATATAAAAATACTAGTGGCCCACTCGCGGTTTCACCTGCGTGAACTATGTTATTATTAATTTCTGTCTTCTTGACTACGTCCTAGTGACGTCTATGCAAAATTTGAGGCTCCTAGCATTTGTAGTAACGAAGTTTCATACAAACTTTCGACCCCAAAAACAACCCCTTAGAAGTCGAATATTGCAAATTCCCGTCTTAGCGAGCACCTACGTCCTACAAATAACTCCTATGCAAAATTTGAGATTCCTAGAACTTGTAGTTTCTGAGATTTCGTGATGAGTGAGTGACCTTTCGATGTTATATATATAGATGGACAGAAATGTGAACAGAAATTCTATTAATTTATCTTGAATGTCGTGTTGATGGAGATGAACAATAAGTCTACTTACGGTTAACACTGAAAAAGTTCAACACCACTTTTAGTTTTATACGAAAGTCAACCAACAAACATAATTATGTATATAAAAGAGAACACGATAATTACAATAATATTAAGAAATAACTGAGAAAACAATGGAACGTATATAAAGCGCGTAGAGTGGCAAGTATCGACTGTTAGGTATAGAATATGCCGTTGAAAAGAGGGTAGGCGTATTCTGAAGCCATTGCGTGTTGAATAGCGAGACTAAACAACGCGCTTTGCCTCGACATCTATCTATCTATCTATCTATCTATCTATCTATCTATCTATCTATCTATCTATCTATCTATCTATCTATCTATCAAGCTAATAATTTGCTTTTTTTTCAGCAATGCTCTCAACACAGAATATGACATTTATAAAAATATTCATAACACTCTCCGGAATATCTCGTTGTACAATGGTAATGTTGGTACCGGTTGTAATAGCGGATGCTGTAGGTGAAGATAAGTTTACATCAGCTATGGGAATATATTTAGCACTTTATGGTTTCTTCACAATGCTACTGGGTCCTATAGTTGGTGAGTAATATTAAGTCTTTGTAGCTTTCGTTGTATTTCCCATATACAATATTAGAATGATAAACACATTACATATTTCTATTCCAGGTGCAATAAGAGACTTAACGAACAGTTACTCGACGGCTTTCTATATATTAACGTCCTGTTTTGCTATCGTCATTATATTTTGGACAATAGAACTAATATACAAAAGTAACAAATACAAACGACGGGCAAAAAATAAGAGTTCTAAAGCTAAAGTTCTGACAACATGAAGAAGCACTTTAACTAATTAATATAACGCAGCATTTATTAAATTTTACTATAATGTTTTTTACGTTTATCGATTTATATTATTAATTATGTTAATTCTTTTATAACCTATCTGTGATTATGAAATTATTATAATATTTTTTGTTATGTTATTTATTATTAAATAAAATTAAAGATTAGCGTTTTTTCGTAGAGCAAAATGGACTTTTGTGTTTTTCACCTTCATGTATTAGAACGTGACATATGTGAAATCAATGAAAACCTAATGAAATGTTAGCAATCCACGCAGTATAATATTTTCTTAGCTAAGCAAGACTAAGATTTTAAAAATTTAGAAATCTTAAGTGCATTACTATATTAAAACATGGACGTAATTCAGCGTATTAAATAAATAATTCAGTAGTTTAAGCGGGCGAAGCCGCGAGCGGACCGGACTAGTATTAAAATAAAAATGTACACAGAAAAGATATATATATATAGGACCATATATTTATTTGTATTTTGTTTTAAGCCTGGTCTACAATCCAGGAGGTGAAGCGCGAAACACGGACATTTACACCAGGGTAGCGTTCATGTCCACAACCTTCTCCCCAGGAAGTAATTCCAATAACAACATTGTTGTGGAGTACCGCTCCCCCAGAGTCCCCTCGACACTGGTCACGGCCGCCAACATCGAGCCAGCCAGCACAAAACATATTATCGGTAACTTCGCGGCCTAATTCGGAGTAACGGCGTATACATTCACCTTGGTTTACAGTCCAGAGCTGAACGTCTCGGAGTACTGGTGAATTTGATCCATCAGGCTGAAATTATCAAAATATATTAAAATTTTTAGGGTTAACTTTATACAATACAATCAGATACTAAATAATAAATAAAAATAAACTAAAAAAGTACATAAAATTAACTAATAATAAAGAAATAAAATAAACTAATTTGAGGGCATTGATACTTCAAATAAATGAATTCTTACAGTTGTTTGGCCCCATCCCATTGCCCACACAGCCTGGTTATCTCCAAATATGTAGTTAGGTCCGGCAATTGCTGCAGGGCTGACATTGTTATTGTAGACGAAAGGAGAAGACACATGAAGGACGGAAACATCGCTATCAAAAGTAAAAGGCTCGTATTCTCGGTTATTACTAATCCTGCTGATCTCATGAACCATACCGCCACTTTGATGGTAAGGGGAGCCAACACGAGCACGGAATTGCATGAATATTAGGCGGCTGAAATAAAAATAGATTTATATAGATTTTATAAATAAACAAATCTTTTTTAAAAATATATCAAAATTAATATAATGTCTAAGTTTTACTGTGGTAGCCATCCAAAACGCTTGTTTTATATGTTATATCTAAAAGTTGTTTAAAGCATTTTTTTAATTAGAAAAAAATATTTTTTTCGTTTTCCATTCTGGGCCCAAATTTAAACTATTTCTATGCTTACAACTTACTTACGTTGACTTATAAGAGTAAAGAAGTGAAGATAATTAAATATAATCTTTCATCTATAATAAAACACCATCTAAATCTGATCATATCTAAATTTCTCTTACAAGTAGCAATGAGCAGCAGATAGTATAGCTCTGTTGTTAATAATTATGCCCCCGCATGCCAAAACGAAGGGTTCTTCACCGAAAAATGAAAACAGCATAGCCGCCTTAAATGGATATTTATCAATCGATGTAACTGATCCACCAATAATTCTACTGGGTTCCGACGGCGCGGCTAAAAATTTTAAAACCGTTGAATTAAAAATATAAAAGATACATACTCGTATATTATATAATTTACTAGCTATTCAGTAGTAAGTTACAACAAGCTGACTTTATTCTATATTAAAAAACTCTCTTAAAATCAGCTTACCTGTGGCAACCGCCAGACCAAGAACTAATAGCACAAATATACGCATTTTGAAGACAGGTACTCCACTAATTTGAATACGTTTAATGTGGATATTTATATACTCGTCAAAAAAAAAATACTATTACCATATTCAAAATGATTGATTGATGATTAATTACAATTATCAGTAATATTTTTGGCACGTTATCATGACCAATCACATTGATTATGTCGTTTGCTGCATTATAAATTATTTAAAATTAAAAAAATAGAAGATAAATCAAATTAGTAACATAATTTAATTGCTTATATAATAGCTAAAAAACTACTTTTTTGTTTATTTTCACCTGCAAATGATGCTAAAAAATGTAGTATAGTTATTTTTTGTAGAATCAATATACCTATAAATTTTTACTTTCTGAAATTTTTCTTTTAGCTGTGCTAAAAGACGTTGCATCCTACCAAATTTCACCAAGTTACCAAGTGTGATTTTTTTTAAGCTGCCAGGGACACGTATACACGCGTTCCTGAGGAAAACATACGTTTTTCATTTGGAGTTACGGAACCCTAAAAATTATAATATATAAAGTTAAAATTCAATAATGACTGTTTTACTTAAGAACTATATTATTAAACAAATTATAAATAAACATTAAACTAATTAAACTTCATGTGTGTGCAAATGTGTGTAATTTTATCTTATACGAGCGGCCCGCTCGCGGCTTCACCCACGTAAACTATGTTATTATTAATTTCTGTCTCCATGGCTACGTCCTAGTGACGTCTATGCAAAATTTGAGACTCCTAGCATTTAGTAACGAATGACAAAGGCAAATGTCATTAGTAACGAAGTTTCATACAAACTTTCAACCCCAAAAACAACCCCTTAGAAGTTGAATATTACAAATTCCCGTCTTAGCGAGCACCTACGTCCTATAACTAACTCCTATGCAAAATTTCAGATTCCTAGAATATGTAGTTTCTGAGATTTCGTGATGAGTGAGTGACCTTTCGATTTTATATATATAGACAAAAAAAGTAAAAATTAATGGACGTATACATCCAATTATCTCGGGCACTTCGCATTATTTACATAACAGATAATTTTAATTCATTGTATCATTATAGTATTAAATGATTTATCTCATATGTATACAAAAAAAGATTTTATTTGTTTATTTTGCTACTGGGCCAATTGTTATTTAAGTGTCGTTGTAAGCTGTTAGATCCGGGTAGTGAATTATTTTGACTTTCTCACTTTGATATGGGTAAGCGCAGAATATCAATAAAAGTAAAAAAAAGTAGGAACGCCTTATAATAAATTCACAGCAATTTTCTTGTTAAGTCAATAATATAACACGGCCGTCATATATAACAATCTTGATTAGAACATTGTTAATAATACTAGTGTGTATAACAAATTTATCAGGTTAAAAGATAAATAGCACAGGTAAATTAAATAATACCAAATTTAAATTAAAAAATAATAATTTTCTTAAGAATCTAAATTTAAAATTTTATAAAAATACTGCCGATTTAAAAAAAAATCCATACAAACTTTCAACCACTATTTCATCCCTTTAGAGTAAATTTTTTTCAAGATCCCTTTTCCACCCACTAGGGTGTGCAGATTACGAAAACATCCGTCCAAATTTCACGTTTCTCCGGTTCTCCCATCAGCGGTGATGGCTGTGCGTGCGTCTTACCTCAGTCAGTGGGAACATCTCCTTTTATGTTATTTTTGATATAGATAATGAATAATTATGTGTTATACCCAAGACAGCAATACAATGGAAATTTTGTAAAGTAAATGGAACAAGTTTACAATTGTAGTCAATATAATAAAATAATTAAGCCGTTACGGGTTTCCCGCGAGAGCGTTCATAATCTTATATTATCACAGCGAGCCGAACCAAAATATATTATGTCGTAAAATGTGGTAAACAATTTTCACATACAAAAAATAAGCCATCGCTTGAAAATACAATGAAAATACAATATGTTTTAGAGCATATTATACTCTTTAGCATATATAATTTTGATTTTTTTAATAGAATTTTTGTAATATTTTAATTGATTTCAGATTTTCTTTTCTTTTCCTATTATTCCTATAACTAAGAATCCGCTGCCCGTCCTTCTCTCACCAGGCTGTATGGCATGAAACGTAATAGTTAGACAATTGAAAATTATACCAGATAATGTTTTTCTGATGCCGCTGTAATAACAAATAGTAAAAAAATAGAAAAATAAATATTTAAGGGGGCTCCTATACAACAGACATATTTTTTGCCGTTTTATGGTACGGAACCCTCCTTACGCGAGTCCAACTTGCACTTGACCGGTTTTATTTATTATTATTTAGTCTGGATTACAATTATTTATTAAAAAAATGGAATAATACAATAAGTAAATGTTTAGGCACTCCACTACCTAAAATGCTAACCGTAGTTGCAGTTATCATAACAGAGACTTTCAGATACAGCTTGTAGGTGCTACCCGGGAATTATTTCTTTACAATCACATTAAAACATAATATTCAGAGGAAAGTTCATACGAGAGAAATCTTATTTAAGCCATTGTGGCGCAGTTGACAGTTTGAGTCTAAGCGTGGTGGTTGTGGAGTTCTTTCTTACTCGGTTTTAAATTATTTTCATTCTCCCATTTCGATGAGGCAACGTACGAGTACCTATATGTAGGTAAGTCCAACCAAACTACATATAGGTAGGGACTATAACGGTAACATTGCAAAGGTTGTTGTTTTAAATTAACTCTGTATTCAAACATTAAAATTTGCACTTGAATAAAAAATTATAAGATATACGATCATAATATTGCATACAAATATTCTGCATAATTTTAAACATACATATATTTCATTGAATTTAAAGTTTTATTTCAAACATTAAATATTAATGCGGATGAATATTTTATATTATTACATTCCCACATAATTCACTATAAAAAACTAAAATAATTATATGTATCCATCTAGACATTACTAAAATGTTTATTGTGACCATCTAAAAACAAGTTTGTAATTTTATGCCATTTTTATACCAAATTTGGATACTAAGATGCTAAATCTATATGAGAATTTAGATATTATATTTATTAACTAGTCACCTTTCTGACTTCACTTGACTCCTACTCCGCTAGGGATAAAGCGTGACGCTTAAACAACATTATTTTTTGGTTATCTAAAACAAAAACGTCAAAATGCCATTCCTCAATACTACTTATATGAGCTGAAGTATACTCCATGCGTTATTTAGTGCACGAGCCTGTAAAATACATGCTAATAGTAAAAGACGGATTTAACATATAAGACTTAATTAAATATCACTAAGTTACTAAATAATATAAATTCGGGTTCTAGCGTTGTAATTTTATTTTAGAACTTTCTTTTCTTTTTGTTTCTCTTGTCTGTATTTGTAGGGTAAAATTAATAATATTTAATTAAGCGATGTTATTTATTGTGCTTTATTCTCTCATAATAAATATATATTATCAATTACATATTATTGTTTCCTGATATTTTTTCTATCACGAGGCGACCTCATTTAAAAGACTATAAAATATCTATAAGATAAATATGGTTCAATGAAGTTCAAAGTTTAACAAGCAATAAAAACGTAGCGGTTATCAAGAATGTACATTTTGAAACATCGTAATCAATTTTTATTTAGGAATTATGTCAAGAAACAGCTCTACTGCTAAGATAATAAATAATGTCAAAAAACATGGCAATGATAAGTTACGTATTTGGCACGTGCTGCCTTTACCAATAATATTATATGAATTGATATTCTTATCAGCTCTTATTTTAAGAATTATATCGTATTTTTAACTTACCAAAACAAAGGCGGTGGTATGGGTTACGCTTATCTAGCTTTACATCACTTCACTTATCATAAAAATCGATTTTTCTCTTTACCAAATTCTTTATGAAAATTAATAATGGTAAAACCCTAAAACACATAGTAATCACATTATTATGTATTTTAACAGGTAAATAAAAACTCATAATGAGCTTTTCTTTGCCTGCTTGGCATGTATTAAAGAATATTACTTTGCTATTACTCTATCACAATTGAAATATAATAATAATACTAACATAACCTGACCCTTAGGCATGATCAATTGAGGTTAGGATTAAAGTAACAAAATTCTATTCGAGAACGATGTCCAAATAAAATTTCAGGCACGAGCGGACGGTAACATTACGCTTAAGTTCTTGTACGTGTACGTTTAAAGCTAAGTGTCTTAAAGTAGTTATATTATAAAATATTTATTGAAACGATTTAAGACTAATTTATTTATTAATACCTTAAAAATTTGAAGAAGAAGTTTTTAGTAATAAACTATATTAAATACTCAAAATTACTACAATATGAAAAATTAAGTGACCGACATAGATGTTGTTAGTAAAGTCATCATCATCAGAATTGCAGGCTTCAATAAAAATGTAATAGTAATTATAAAGAAGACCATACTCTGTTGGATTGTGTAAATTCTGAGGATATATGATGAAGAAGATTTGTCAGTGAAAAGAAGGGAGTGTTAGATTGACCTACTGAAACATAATGCCGATGATACTAAAAGATCACACGAACATCATGAATACCTGTATGTTAGATATTAAAGAGAAGAAATTTATTTTCCGTAAATTTTATGTTAAAATTCATAATAATAGGCAGTGAGCAGTTTTCATATTTTACTATTGCTTAATGGTAAGATGGCTTACAGCAGGAAAAAATAATGTTTCATAGTCTAAGTCTAATTGTTTTGAATACAGAGTAAACAGTTCAAGATTAATTACAATTTCTATTTATTTATACTAATTTCCATTAATTAAACGAGAGAGAAAAATAAAGACGATTTCACACCACCGGCACCGATAAAATTTTCTTGACGTATAACATAATTATAATCTAAAATAACATAAGTATAATGCTTGGAGAAACAGTAGCGAGTTCAATTACATTGAAATGGATACAGTCTTGCGGTTGCTCAGTAACCAACTGCGATCCTGACTTTGTAATTTAAAGACTATTTGTATTCGAAATTTAACTTTAGATTTGAAAAAGTGGAAAAGTAACTTAAATTGTTTTTTTTAAATACAATACTTATATGACTTAGTTGCAACTAAAACCTCATATTACGTATATTTGTTCTCTAAAAATTTTAAAAGATTCAAACCTCTTTAAAGTGACACTTCTAAAGCTTGCGTGATGCAGTTTTAGATTGGAACGTTTAGAAAAAAGAGAGATCTTTTATGAACTGAAACAATATTGTTTAACAAAACTTTCAACAATTTTAAACGTAACATTGAAGCCATTGTGTCACAGAACGCGGCGATTATGGATATCAAATCCATTAAAAAAAATCTGACTTAAAACAACCGATAAGAAGACAAAACGCGGCGTTAAGTTCCGCCACTCAACCGACAATGTCTCGAAAGTTGGGAACTAAGTATTTTAACACTAGGTTGCCTCTGCCTTCCTTCTAAACGTAGATTAAATTCTCAAGTCTGCATTAACCCCTATACGTGACGATGTCGAGGAAAACTTCAATGGTTTTACATTGATCATCTAAGCAACAAATTGTGCCCTACAAATGCCTTGCGTACATTTCCTTAGTATCTTTCGCGGAAGTAACTTATTATGAGAAAATTGATCTCATATTCATTTGCAACTGCAGATCTAATCAAAACAATACAATAAAACATAAATAATAAAACTGATTAAATTCCATATATCGCTCTTTTATTTAATAAAAGAATTAATATCATAAACAGAAGTAAATTGTGAAAGCGAAATCAACGGAAAGCAACGGAATGTCTTAACACTAGGTTCCCAGGTTCCCTTTGTCTGCTGCTATGTGCGGGATAGAGCATGAAGGTAAAAAATGCTACATTTTCCTTAAATTAAACAATAAATGTTATATGCTCTCAACAGTTAAATATTAAACTGTAATATAAAAATGTTTATTTTTCTAAGAAAACTATATTATTGACAAAGTTAACTAGGACTAGTAGGAAATATGACACGTTCTAAGGGCGGTAGGTAGCTCTGACCACAGCTACAGGATGTTACATAAAAACGATTAACGTTTAGTAATATGAAGTACCTAATAGGATCAATAACTGATCTGTCTAAACTGGATTCATTTTTTTAATTCAGTAGTTACTGAAGGTTACCGCATTCAACCAGATGAAATTTTCAGATTTGTAATTTGAGTATATTGCAATAATTATATTGAATTTAAATAAAATATAAAAACTAAAAATTTATTATCTAAAACCGACAGGATTATTTTAATAAGAGAAAGATAAACTGTTATCTACAAATTATCTCTTGATTAAAGATTATGTTTACATAAATTTTACTACAGCAAATTATTCAAGTTAAGCAATACTATAATAGTATTTGCCAATAATTGGCAGTACATACTTGATGGGTGACTGTTTTTATTATGAAACTAGCGGCCCACTCGCGGCTACGCCCGCATCCTACTTATACAGGGTAGACATTCGTCAAGTAAATCGTAAATACGTTTATTTTTAGGGTTTCATATTTTTTAAGGAAAAAAGTTATCCCTATAAGATTACTGTATCAAGTGCGTCCGTCTGTCTGTCTGTCAATACAAAATACAAATTATAAAACGACTAGGGGACGCGCGCAGCTTCGCTTGCTTATTGCTTAGGGGTGAATTCTAATAAACTTTGAAACACGTGTTCAATAAAATATTTTTAAGAGTCTCAATTTCAAATTTTATAAAAATCAGTGGCGATTTAAAGATTTTTCTATATAAACTTTCAACCCCTTATTTACACCCCTAGGGGATGAATTAAAATAAACCACAAGGTGAATTCTAGAAATCCATGAAACACATGTTCAATTAAATATTTTAAGAGTCTAAATATCAAATTTTATAAAAATCGGTGGCGATTTAAGAATTTTTCCATACAAACTTTCAACCCCTTATTTGCACCCTTAGGGGGTGAATTCTAGAAAACCATGAAACATATGTTTAATTATATACGTTTAAGAGTCTGAATTTCAAATTTTATAAAAATTGGTGACGATTTCAAAAAAACCTATACAAACTTTCAACCCCTTATTTGCACCCTTAGGGGGAGAATTCTAGAAAATGATGAAACACGTGTTCAATTAAATACTTTTAAAAATCTAAATTTCAAATTTTATAAAAATCGGTGCCAATTTAAAAATTTTTCCATACAAACTTTGAACCCCTATTTCACCCCTTTAGGGTTGAAATTTTTCAAAATCCCTTCTTAGTGGATGTCCAGATTACGAAAGTAAACTTTTGTCCAAATTTCACGTTTCTACGCACAGCGGTTACGGCTGTGCGTGCGTCTTACCTCAGTCAGTGAGGACAAGTCCTTTTATATATATAGATAATTTGAGTAAACTTGCTTTTAAAATTATTTTATCAATATTTTTAGAATGGAACAACCTAGTGTGAACTTTGAGTTACAGGGTAATATGTGCTATCAAACAAAACAAGAATCACCAAGATCTATTCATGAGAAGACTTTCAGATCCTGGGTACATACAAAAAAAATATGGTCAAATTCATGACCTCCCCCTTTTGAAGTACATGTCAAGTCTTAAAAGGGAAGGGAAAGGGAAATATGAACGGAGATTTATATACTAACTTTGTAACGATTAACAATTAACAAAAGTATATGATTTATTAATATTAATTGTGATGTGAAACTTGAAAGATGGATTTTTAGACAGTTTATGAAAGAGGATCTCCCGTCCGCCATGAGTCGGCCCATCTGTTTATAGCCTTGTCTTTCAAACTTGAAACTTAAAAACACCTAATTATTATATTTATAGCTATCAGAAAACACTAGTGTCTATTAATAAAGATCTATTTTAGAATTCATCGCATCAGGTTGATAAATAAAGGCGTATATTTAGAATATTATGTTAAACAGCACTAGCAACACTATAGAATTATTCTATTTGCTATTGCATAACTTTTATTTTGGGACCTATAAGCAATATATTATTCTCATTTCAGTTATAGCTAATAATGAATGACGCATTTATTTGTAAATTATATATGGTCAAATATATTTACTTATCCTATCCTATATCCTATCCTATATCTTATAAAACAAAGTCGCTTTTTGTGTCTGTCTAAACTTTCTAACTCTTCTTCTTCTAAACCACCCAACGGATTTGGATGCGGTTTTCACCATTAGGTCGAGTATTTCTCAGGGAAGGTTTATATATAGTTTATTATTTGTACATTCTTATGTAAATTAACATAAATACGATAAATGTGTATAAAGTTCTACCCGCTGAGACACTTTGGCGCATGCGCTGCTTTAATGGTAAATACTACATGAAAAAATGTACTGGAGTATTGTTCCTCTTAATAAGATCTACAAAAAAGTCCGCGATGGCATATTCGTATCTTTTAAGAATAACGTGTAGTGATCATATTTCTGTCTAAAAATAGTAATTTCAATATATTTTTTATTGTGAGGGATATTTCTCCATAATGGTATAATGCTATTAATCCTTATCCTTTAAAATACTTTATTAAATTTCTACGTTAAACGAAGATAAAATTTGCTTTTTAAACTATTTCGAAATTGCGAATAGTTTTAGAGAAAAACGCATTTAATTATTGACACATCACGCCGTTCACAGATCAACTGTATCGAGTCAAGTTTCACTTATCCCTTACTCTCAGCATATAAATAAGTATATTAATTACGTTGGCCATTTAATGTAGATCAAAACTGTCTTTTCTGTTTTTCATTTTAATAAGTACTTTAGAAGTTGTTACAATATCAAAAAATCCTTGCTGCGAAACACGTTATGCTTATACAAGCGAGTCCGCCGCGCCCGCCTGCCTTACACGCATCGGTGGTTCAGTGGTAGAATGCTCGCCTGCAACGGGGGCAGCCCGGGTTCAATTCCCGGCCGATGCATTCTATTTAATTTTCGTCACAGGGAGCCACGTAGTGCTTGCTTTTCATCAGAGACAGAATACCCTCTTCAGCATTAACCACAAGCTCGAAAAAAAACCCGCCCGCTATAGAGTCATAGCAACGAAGATTTAGATGCGTTTGCACGTATTGGATAATTGGAGTTGAATGTATTATTTCAGGGCGATATATTTGGTTTCATATTTTTTGTAGTAGTTATTAGTAGGTAGGTTTTTGTTTATAATTTCTTCCGTTTAAAAATAGTCATTTAACTATCTAAAAATAGTCATTTAAATATATTTTAATAAGTACTTGAAAAGAGTAGTTGCTACTATGATTTAAAATTACGGTACCTACTAAAAAATCCTTGGTGTGTTAAACAATTGGAAAATCCTTATTGAAACTACGAAAATGCGGGTTGCATTAGGGTTTAATTAATTTTCACATTATCTTAAGTCCTTTGCAATCATATATTATATGAATAATCCAGTAGTAAAAGCGGGCGAAGCCGCAAGGGGGTCGCTAGTATCATATAAAACAAAATCGCTTTTCGTGTCTGTCTGTTGTTTCTAACTCTTCTTCTTCTAAACCACCCAACGGATTTTGTTGCGGTTTTCACCATTAAGTCGAGTATTTTTCGTAGAAGGTTTATATATAGTTTATTATTTGTACATTCTTATGTAAATTAACATAAATACGATAAATGTGTATAAAGTCCCACCCGTTGAGACACTTTCGCGCATGCGCTGCTTTAATGGTAAGTACTACATGAAAAAAATGTACTGGAGTATTGTTCCTCTTAATATGATCTACAAAAAAGTCCGCGACGGCATATTCATATCTTTTAAGAATAACGTGTAGTGATCATTTTTCTGTCTAAAAATAATAATTTCAATATATTTTTTATTGTGAGGGATATTTTTCCATAATGGTATTAATCCTTATCCTTTAAAATACTTTATTAATTTTCTACGTTAAACGAAGATAAAACTTCCTTTTTACAATATTTCGAAATTGCGAATAGTTTTACAGAAAAACGCATTTAATTGTTGACACATCCCGCCGTTGACACATCAGCTGTATGTTACTCAAGTTTCACTTATACCTAGCTCTCAGCATATAAATAAGTATATTAGTTACGTTGGCCATTTCATGTAGGCCAAAACTGTCTTTTACATTTTTTTACATTTTAATAAGTACTGTAGAAGTTACAATATCAAAAAATCCTTGCTGCGAAACGGCTCGCCACTCGCCATGCGTCCGCCGCGCCCGCCTGCCTTACACGCATCGGTGGTTCAGTGGTAGAATGCTCGCCTGCCACGCGGGCGGCCCGGGTTCGATTCCCGGCCGATGCATTCTATTTAATTTTCCTCACAGGCAGCCACGTAGTGCTTGCTTTTCATCAGGGACAGAATACCCTCTTCAGCATTAACCACAAGCTCGAAAAAAAAAAACCTTAGATGCGATTGCACGTATTGGATAATTGGAGTTGAATTTATTATTTCAGCGCGATATATTTGGTTTCATATTTTTTGTTGAAGTTAGTAGTAGGTAGGTTTTTGTTTATATGTTTCTTCCTTTTAAAAATAGTCATTTAACTATCTAAAAATAGTCATTTAAATATATTTTAATAAGTTCTTGAAAAGATTATTAGCACAGATTTAAAATAACGGTACCTACTAAAAAATCCTTGCTGTGTAAAACAATTGGAAAATCCTTATTGGAACTACGAAAATGCGGGTTGCGTTAGGGTTTAATTAATTTTCACATTATCTTAAGTGCTTTGCAAACATACATTATATGAATAATCCAGTAGTAAAAGCGGGCGAAGCCGCAAGGGGGTCGCTAGTATCTTATAAAACAAAGTCGCTTTTCGTGTCTGTCTGTTGTTTCTAACTCTTCTTCTTCTAAACCACCCAACGGATTTTGATGTGGTTTTCACCATTAGGTCGAGTATTTTTCGTAGAAGGTTTATATATAGTTTATTATTTGTACATTCTTATGTAAATTAACATAAATACGATAAATGTGTATAAAGTTCTACCCGTTGAGACACTTTCGCGCATGCGCTGCTTTAATGGTAAGTACTACATGAAAATAATGTACTGGAGTATTGTGCCTCTTAATAAGATCTACAAAAAAGTGCGCGAGAGCATATTCGTATCTTTTAAGAATAACGTGTAGTGATCATATTTCTGTCTAAAAATAATAATTTCAATATAATTTTTATTGTGAGCGATATTTTTCCATAATTGTATTAATCCTTATCCTTTAAAATATTTTATTAATTTTCTACGTTAAACGAAGTTAAAATTTGCTTTTTACACTATTTTGAAACTGCGAATAGTTTTTGAGAAAAACTCATTTAATTGTTGACACATCACTCCGTTCACACACCAACTGTATCGCGGGCGGCCCGGATTCGATTCCCGGCCCATGCATTCTATTTAATTTTCCTCACAGGCAGCCACGTAGTGCTTACTTTTCATCAGGGACAGAATACCCTCTTCAGCATTAACCACAAGCTCGAAAAAAAGAAACCCGCCTGCCTTTATAGCAACGAAGATGTAGATGCGTTTGCACGTATTGGATAATTGAAGTTGAATGTATTATTTCAGCGCGATATATTTGGTTTTATATTTTTTGTAGTAGTTATTAGTAGGTAGACTTTTGTTTATAATTTCTTCCGTTTAAAAATAGTCATTTAACTATCTTAGAAGTACTTATTAAAATTTTAAATTTTCAAGTACTTATTAAAATATATTTAAATGACTACATTTAAATATATTTTAATAAGTACTTGAAAAGATTAGTAGCACAGATTTAAAATTACGGTATCTACTAAAAAATCGTTGCTGTGTAAAACAATTGGAAAATCCTTATTGTAAATACGAAAATGCAGGTTGCATTAGGGTTTAATTAATTTTCACATTATCTTAAGTGCAAACATACATTATATGAATAATACAGTAGTTAAAGCGGGCGAAGCCGCAAGGGGGTCGCTAGTATGTTATAATTATGTGAATTGCTAAAAGTTGCTCATTTGACTGTTGATCCAAACATTAATAAATAGACAGTTTGATTAAGCCATATTCATTCGAATTAAATAAATAGAACGTGACGCTTCTTATTGACGTGACGTTTTATTATTTTCCATATACAAACCACTACTGAACAATTATCTTTTTTTTTTTTTCAAATAAATGGTCGATGTGTTGTTACAAAGATTATTAAAAACTACACTACAAAAGAACCAAATTAGTTTCCTTTGTCACTCTTAACAAAATATAAAACAGAGTAAGTAGTGAGTGTCTATTCTCCGCTCTCCGCTCGAATTGCGTATTCAATTTAGGTCTCAGAAGCGACTGACGTTGCCCCAGGGACAGCGTCAGTCGCTTGGCCTCGTCCATGGCCTCAATTTAATAGTTGGTAAGTAAAAATTAAGCTGACTATTTTCTGCTTGCTTGGTAAGTTTCTTCACGCGATAAATTGTGTATATATATAATTTTGACAGATATTTTTAAATAACTATTTTTTGTCGCTGCCTTGTGTCATAGAAGTAACTACGAGTGACAAATTAATTAAAGTGAATTAAATTATATACTTTTATTTATCCACTAGTGGACCCGGACGCGGCTACGCTTGCTTGAACTATAAGAATATTTTCGCGTCGCTCATACTCATACTGTGCCGCCCGAAGGCTAGGTCATATCGAATCAGTGACATCTCCTTAATTATTTATTAGAATGTTATACAGTAAACTATAATTTTAATCTAGGTAATAAAATGCTAAAAGTGACTATTATATTTATTTTCATAAGGATGAATATCAAAATATAAGTTCATTTTGGGTGACGTTTTCTTAAAACAACAAAAAAACTTAGCAAACCGTTGCTTAGCAACGACGGTTGTTATTAACATGGCAGAATAAATTGCATGTCAAATTAGAGAGTATTTTAATATATTAGTGTATATGTGTAATGTAATGTTATATAGCCTATAGCACTTCTGAAGAATGCAGCTTTCATACAAAACAAAAACAAAGTAAATCGGACCAGTAGATCCAGAGATCTTAGCGTTCAAACAAACAAACAAACAAACAAACTCTTCCGCTTTATTATATTAGTATAGATAAGCAAGGCTATTAAATTTAGAATAAGAAAGTCTCAAGAATAATTTTTAATTGTTTCTAAACTAAATTGCATCAGTACGTATACCAGAAATTATGACAATATAAAGAACGACGTGTCAGGTGATTTCTGCACGTTGAGAGAATGAGTGACGAAAGAATGACAAATGGATTTATAAATTTAGAGTGAGTGACATGAGAGGCAGAGGGAGATCTCGGTTGACCTCGAAAATAGAGTATCTTTGATACTGGATCACATAAAAATATGAGGATACCTGGAGGTACAGAGGTTGATGAGAGAGGACGAGGAGAACGAAGGAGGTATACTTACCTACATAACTAGGAATGAAGCGTGAAGCTAAAAAAATATTACTATCATATCATAAGAAATATATATGTATCTATATATATGCATATAATAATCATAACATTTTCAAAAGTGTTTTTTTTACAAAACTGTCTTAAAAAAAGATAACCGGTTCCTGCTAATTACATAATTGTTTAATGGAAGTACTTATATTGCGTAAACCCACGCATTATTTTTATGAATGAAAATAATTAAAACCGCTTTTGAACCGTTTGTTCGTGTGTCGTACAAACTGTCGCAGTCGTAGCTTGGAAGCGATCGTGCTCCCATATTATAATATCGATCTCAATTAAGTAAATCTTTGAGAAGAAAAACGCTTAGTTTGTTTAGTTAGTCGTAAGTCATCGCGCGGTGTGAATGGGACTTGCTTTTATCATATTGTTATTGTACGTTTGGAAAATCCGTTCATACTGTTTACAAACCGATGCGAGGATTCACAGATTGTATAATCCCTATACTAACAGATATATAATTATTTACGTGTAAATTACCACCCAAGGTGTTTTATAAAAGGAAGGTAGAATTACATTTTATTCAGGCTTTCGTCTGTCGCCAGAACATTTGGTAAAATGAGTACACAAGGTAAAAGTAGTCTGAGTAGTTGTGATAGTGATGAGAAGAAATACGAACTCGTCCCACCGGAGGGCGGCTGGGGTTATTTGGTGTGCGTGGGCGTATCTGTTATATTTGTAAGTAATGTTTCTTTTTTAAATATATTTTAACTATATGTATCCAGTAAAATAATGTTTTTCTGAGAGATTTTCAATTAATAGAAAATTATTATTATAATAATTAATATAAATAAAATATATATATTAATAAATTGACCTAACAACAAAAAATATATATTTTAAACACGTACATTTTAATACGCATAAACGCATAACATGTTGCTAGTTTATGTCCTATTTTTTATATAACAATGTAAGCATGTTATAATTGAATATCACTCAATAAGCATATTACTGCACTCTGCATATGACAATATGCAAAGATATTCACGTAACTTTAGATTGTATATAAAACAAATTTTTTTTACTATTATTTTTAAATTTTTACATATAAAGCTTTAAAAATAATAACAAATTATTATAATTATTATAAATAGAAATTATATAAAATATTTTTGTTTTAAATATATAGATTTCAGTTTTTGAATAAATTATGATTATTTATTATAATAATAAATAATCAGAATTTATTACTGATCTACTATATTCATTAATAATAATTATTATTTATTTTATTTAAATAAAAATACGTATATTTTGAATTAATAATTGAGTAAAGTGATAAATTTTTAACGTTACAATATTCTTACATTTTTTTTATTAATATCTATTAGTTATTAGACAATTATTTAAATTTATAGTAAAGAGGATATTTTTAAAATATTTTTTAAATACACGTTTCAAAGAGTTTACACTATGTCTAATCCATGGTCACAATATAAGCAGATACATTTTTTATTTTAAAAATTATATAAAAAACTACTTTTACATAAATATCTAATTTCTATCTCTTTAACAATTTTGAAACAACTGAAACATGAAAAATAATTTTAGAATATGAAGGTAAAAAAATATTTATACTCAGGTTAATAAGAAGAGCATAAAGATTTTGGTCAAATATAAACTATTTTCAATTTATTTTTCATATGTACTTAGACAAAAGACCCTGATGATAAATTGAAAGGTAATAAATATAAGGTTTGAATGCTCGATAACTAAAGCTATAGCATTTTGCCTAATTAGAATGGAAAATACCGAAAACACAATGTTTTTTTCTTTTAACCAGACAAAAGTGGTGCAATTAGCAACACTTTTTACCCTGATTGCATAGGTAAATAATGGAGCTTGTTTAAGATAAAAAAATGTCAACGAGCAAATGTAAACGCGACAGGTTGTGGGTTCGATTCCCACTGGAGGAAATCAAATTTTTAACTTTTTCATTTCCTTGCTTTGATAAAGAAACAAAGAGTTGCCTCTCATGCGGCGTTGGATTCCGCCACATAATACGCAATGCCTCCAGAGTTCGGCGGAAAGTGAAGATCGGAAGTGTCTTAATGGGAATGTAGTGTTTTAACATTAGGTGCCCAGGTTCCCACTGCCGGCCCTGCTATGTGCTAGATATATAATAAAAAATATGATTGTATTAAAATATGATAACCGGGAAAGGCTCAAGGTTAGAAAAGACGAAAGAATATACCCATATTATATTACATATATAAATATTTATATATCAGGCATTTCTAAATACCATCCTCCGTCAGCTATCAAAGAGGTCAATTCATTCAATAAAAAAACAATTTTTATTTCGTAACGATTCGTCCGGAATAGCGACCGTTTTTATTGAATGGAAATAAATGTTTTGTATTCAAAGAATGACAAATGATTTTTTGGTCTAACTTTTAAACGTAGGGGTAGGTTTTTATCAGTATTTAGTACTTTTTTACCATACAAACCAATCAAATTTAATTATTAATATTATTAAAAAAATTGTAAAATTAGAAACAGAGATATATCACTTCACATAAGTGATAATAGTTTCTACCTAATTCAAAAGAAAATTCAAAACATTTTGTATTCAACTAGACTTATGTAAGACTTTTAAATCGTCAAATGAACATAAAGGTACCACCGCCACCGGCTCGGAAGGCTATTCTGGTAAGAAGGGCCAATTATTTTTTTTAATCTAATTTTTATATTGCCTATAATTAACATATCCTGTCTCAGAATACTGTAAGTGCCGTAGTTTTTTAAGAATCAATGAAGCTTGAGTTAATATATTCTCAATTTCCGCGATGTAGTTAGTGGCGGAAGTGCTGATCGGAGCTAGGAAATAAAATGGTTCCCTCGAATGGAAATCGAATCCACGACCGCCGGGTTTACAATCAGACACCGCGCCGCTGCGTCAGGCGGCCTCACAAAAAAATTTTTCCACATGATCATAATAATGATGATATTGATGATTTTTGTGATACCATAATCACCCATACCTATATTATGAATGTATGTACATATAATTTCCGTCTCCATAACTACTAAACTATAAGTTACGACATGTACATATAATATATGGTCCGTCAGTCGCTCATTCATGTTTACGAATTCAATTTACTCCTTATACCTTATTTTAAAAGAAAATTTTATATATTTTAATAAAAATATATAAAACCAATTTTCTTCTTTGTTACAGATAGCCGGCACTGCCCATCAGCCCGTCTTTGGGTTTATATATAACGACTTCTTAAACGAACTGGGTGTTGGTACAGGCGCTGTCACAGTTGTCTACGGCGTTTTTCAAGTAACCCTCGCTATTGCCGGTAAGTGATAGTACCTGCAACAACAAATTTATTATAATATATAAAATATATTTCATAATATTTTTTCTGACATACAAATATACTATAATATATAGTAATATAATCACAGCTTATAATATAATATAATAATGAAGTGAGTGAGTGACTGAGTTGAGTTTGTTTGGTCGAACGCAATAATCTCAGGAAGTATTGGTGCTAATTTTAAAATTCTTCTTGTATTGGATAGTTAATTTATAGAGGTATGCTATATTACTTTTTTAACGTGACATTAAATTCATTAATCGTGTTGACCCACTGTACCTGGACTAAGAGAGTAGAAACTGTCTAGCGCAAATGCAGGCCCGCTCCGTCGTAGGCTAGGGAATAGGAGAAGGCAGTACGCTCATCTCCAACTCCTCTTACCCTAGAGAGTCACCAATAATACGCTAAAGACGGTGGCCCACTAAAGGGGAGTAGAAACTCACGTATAGAGAGTATGTAATCAACGTCCACGAACAAGTTAAAATTACCGTTACAAGTAGAATGTAATTTATAAAATTATTCAGTATAATAATTAATGATGTGACACACTCTGCTTAATATTTTAACGTGACTTAATTTTAATTCAGCAATTAACTGTTTTAATTTTTTTTACTTAATACATCAATCCTGCAGTTAACGTGTTTGTAGTTTCATTAATTTATTTTATAAAATTTATAGTATTATGAAGTTATTGACTACTTAATTTAGAAGAGCATTTTTAACATTGAGCCATCATGGGGCAATGGCAGAGCAGCGTCTGAATGTAAATTAGGTGCGGGTTCTATCCCCGCAAGTTGGTCTATATCTAGTTTTAACACCCTTTTTACCCAAGTAAAAATAGTACACTTTTTAGCACTTTGAATGGAATCTTTGGAATATCTTTTGAATCTTTTGGCTTTCGTCAGTTTTATAGACCTATCTATAGACACCCCACACGTATACGTTTCATGGTTAATTTTTTTTTGCTTTAATTCCATATATTTGGAATAAAGTGACCTACGGACGGGCAGACAGGCAGACACGATAAAATTATAAAGGTTCCGTTTTTGTCATTCGGCTACGGAACCCTAAAAACAGCCTTGCACATGTTTACCAGTTACCATGGAAACGTGGAGCCAGATAATTACACTAAAACCGTTTATTGTGTTATTATTTATACTTATTATATACTTTACATAAATAAAGCGTTTAAATATTGCTTATATGTTATTATGAATATTTTTTATTTGCTTAACTACATATATTATGTCTCGGAGTCGACTTGTTGACGTAAAACTTGCTTTCTCGAGTATATTATTGTATGATTTTTATTATTTACACATAGATAAAATATGTATGTATATAATAAGTTTTCTTCTGAATTACTTTATAAAGTATATATTCTTTTTTATGTAAATGGAAATAATCAAATCGAAGTCAATTTCTTCTCTATCTTTAGTGGACTTAGCAATATTGTGTATTTAGTAGTCGAATTGGTCTTTAAATATAAATAGGGGACATTTAAGAAAAAAATTTATTTTTTATCTCTTCTCATCTTGTACTCAAAAAGCAATTTTAGTTCATAATCTTAAATGATAAAGTTAACTAGAACTTTGGTGGCCGCCGCGAGTGCTAAAGGCTTGTTTATTTCGCTATACAAACTACTAAGCCATGAAATGGTTACACTGTCAAAAAATGTATAAGCTATTACAATACGTTAATTGATTACATATACCCACTGCATCTGTAGTCATGTCTCATATATAACTCTTAGTGATTATTCCCATATTAATACAGCAGTGAAACTCTAATAAAAGCTTGTAAGAAATATACATATAGTAAGTATATCATATAGCTAAAATATTATGAAATATGGTTTTAATGCCTAAGGCTTTGTTAATTTGTATAATAAATTTACGGATGACTATTAAAATTCAAATATAACATTATTAAAAAAGCCTCACTTATCATAACTGGATAACATTTCCAATAAAATATCATTATCTAATGTCATATCAGGAATAAATTACATTCGCTAATGTTTTTTTTCATATTTAAAAAACAGAAAAATACAATAGAATAATCAATACATAGAGTAAGTAAGATACATAATTGTATGGGTCGTTAGTGATTTTATTTACCTGCAGAGAAAATATGTTGGATATTTTAAATTAAAATTGGAGTTCGAATGATCGCTGATATGATGATCGCTATAGAAAACCTATTTAATACGTACATACGAGTTGTATATATTTGTTTAACTTTATTCTATGGAGTTTATAACAGTACAGAATGTGTAAATTTCTAAATGTGTTTCTTTAACTTGAAGCCGCCGACCTCTACTCTACTTTGCCTCGACAATATGAAAATATTAAATTTCCTCGAGTGGGAATCGAATCCACAACCTATCACCATTACAGTCACACGCTTGTGCCCCTGCTTCACGACTGGCCCCAATGGAGGTAATTGTGCCGATGTGCACTCAGCACGATGCCCTCCATTATTCCTTTTTGTATTAAATAATATGTCATTGTTTCAGGCTTTTCATCAAACATTGTATTGAAGAAACTGTCATTGCGACAAGTTGGACTAATTGGAGCCTTCATATACACGTTGGCTTCGTTTCTAGCTATTTTTGTTACGTCCACGACCCAACTAATCATAACCAATGGATTTCTACAGGGCTTAGGGATGGGCTTACTCATACCCGTATCTTACACTAGCTTCAACAGCTTCTTTACTAGGAAGAAAGTACTTTATTTGAGTCTTTGCAAAGCCTCAATCGGCTTGATAACAATGGTTTATCCCTTGTTCATAAAATTTACAATAACAGAATATGGTTTTCGAGGGACTTTAGCAATTCTTTGTGCCATTTCCTCGCATAGTATATTTGGCGCTCTAGTCATGCACCCAGTACAATGGCACATGGTTAAAAGAATAAAGTCGTGCGAAAAAATTGTTCGTAAGTACATTAGACAAGCTTTGGCCTATACTTAGTTCAATGGACGCGTACTTTTAACTACAGCATATGTAGACAAGTCTTATTAAGAATTGATTTTTTTTAGTTATCCCACCAACACCGGCTATCGAAGACGATCAGAATCAGTTCGATTTTATGAAGTCAAACATCACAAAACAGAACACGAAGTCTGTACAGAATTTATATTCTAAAAATATAGATAGTCAAAAGAACTCAGGGTTATTGTTTATACCAAAATTAACAGATTCCAGGAGGCTTAGTATCCCTGTAGTTCTAATTCCTAGCGATGGGAAAACAGATAGTAATTTCGATTCTAGTGATAATGTGTATATAGAGAATTTGTATAAAGCAGCATCTGTGTCGAGTTTAGGCAATTTTGGCAATATCGCTGTAGAACCAATGCCGATTGTCAAAAATAAATATGGAAAATGGTAAGTACTGTTTAATAAAGTAGTTGTTTTTCTTAAATATCTATACTAATATAATAAAGCGGAAGAGTTTGTTTGTTTGTTTGAACGCTAAGATCTCTGGATCTACTGGTCCGATTTACTTTGTTTTTGTTTTGTATGAAAGCTGCATTCTTCAGAAGTGCTATAGGCTATATAATATTACATTACACATATATACTAATAAATTAAAATACGTTCTAATTTGACATGCAATTTATTCTGCCATGTTAATAACAACCGTCGTCGCTACGCGACCGCGTTCGTTACCGCGTCATTTTGATATTCATCCTTATGAAAATAAATATAATAGTCACTTTTAGCATTTCATCTAGATTGATATTATATTTCTATAGAAATTATATTCTTATATTTCAAGCAGGCGTAGCCGCGTCCGGGTCCGCTAGTAATATTATAATGTTAAAACATATTCGCTGATGTTTATTTATAATAAATAAAAAAATTAAAAAATAACCAGCTTCACACTGTATCCCGCACACTGCAGGGTAGGCAGAAGGAACCCAGTGTTAAGACACTCTGTTCTCCACTTTCACGAAGAAATGAAAATATAAATTTACATAAATATTTAATTTCCACGAGTGGGGAATCGAACCCAAACAACCAGTCGATTTTACAGTCACACTTTCGACTGGATGTCCACTCGAGAGCAATGTATTATTTCCATTTCCCCGCTCTGGTAGCAGAAATCGCGGCGTTGAGTTACACCATAACGAAGTAAATATAATGGAATATAAATTATTATTGTTTTAGGCAAACAGTAGCCGAGTTTTTGGATTTAACGCTATTAAAAGATTTGGTTTACGATAATATCATATTTGGGATGGCGCTGACCTTTTTTGCTGATTTGACATTTTTCACACTGGAGCCATTATTTTTAGATAAAAATGGTTTGACTAAGGTAAGTGGTGCTATCTTTATTTTTATATAGATTTTATGAGCTATTTAATCAACACAACTCTACTTCCCTCATAGGCTGGTTGTTTTTTTTCTCTGCTTCAAACGTGTATTCTGCCGGCATTCGAGGTCTGTATTACAAGAAGTGGGAATCGAACCCACAAGCTTCGGGCTAACATTTCGCCACGATGGCCCCAATAAGGTCTTACTGGCTTTGTCACCATCACTAATCTTCATATTCACATATTTCTATACAATTCACTAAATAATCAAAAGTATAAAAAGATGCAATCTTTTAGTTTAATTAAGTTTTGTATAACCTGTACACAGGAACATTTATTACTTTTCTACGTATAGTTGCAATATTTGAGTTTGCTTCCTGTAGTGCTACACGTAAGGGGCTTACCTATACAAAAAAATATATATTATTCTGTTAATTGCACCGTCGTTCAATAAAAAAATGTTTTTTTTTAGAGCTGAATTATTTATAATTTTATGGCAACCCCAATCATATTTATTAATTAAATAAATACCATAACCTTTAGCCGTCTAATAAACATTTAGTTGAACCGCTTTTAGAACACGCACGAAGAGCTCTATACCGCCTGCTTAATAACCTTGCTATGGAATCGACAACCCGTTAACGTTGCCTAATATTACGCAATACCAGAAACATGACGCCCTTTTTTTAAAATTAACATTGAAATTTCATAATATAAAATATCAAATTGTTCTTAAATTAGTGATCTCAAGGGAATTTATAATAACTGTCTCAATATAAAATAAATAGAGTTGGAATATTCAACTATTGCGTAATATTATTCAATGCTTGTCAGCCGACATTATGTTTTATAATCAGATTTTGTCTTCAATAACGAAACCGCGGTCGCGCAGTGGACTCGTGAACGAGATGGTGGTGGGTTCATTGGATTTGAACTTATATGGACATGTGTATTTTCATTTGTGCGCTCTTAAAGAAAGATTAACACGCGATGCCTTAAATATGGGCATTTAAAATTACAGTGATATGCGTGAAAAAGCGTGTAACTGCTTTTTTTAAAGTTATGTTTGATATAAACGTGGCACAGGAGCTTTTTTATAAATATCTAAATAGTCTAAGGTAGGTTCTATTTGCATTCATACCCAAAAATTGCAAGCTCTAAGTAGCATCTATAGCAATATTACGTATATATAGTAACTAGTCATCGCCCGGAACATTTAATTCTTAATTTCGAATTTCCAGTGTATATTTCGAATGTCCAAGTGGTATCCACTCTTTTACCTACCTACATATTAAATTTTAACTTCTTCCCATTCTTTTCCCATTCTTCAATCAATTAATCTTCCTAAGGAGCCATGTTAAATGTCTATTTTTTAAAGAACTTTCGTTTTGTTAATGTATTATCTGTTTCAATGGTATACTTATACAGTATTCTATTGGGCTTCTCTTTTAGTTTGTAAGTATAGTCAGGTTATTTGTCTTTACATGCTTCTTTTATTATTTTCTTTATTATTTAAATAGAAATTGTATTTCAATCTATCCATATATACCTGACATAGGATGTACTATCAAGTTATCTAGCTATGACAGCCCATCTAATGAGACTAACCGTAACCTTGTGGTTAGACCAGTTATCAGCGTTATAGGTTTAACTGTCGTTGACACTAGATCATTCAGATCATTGACTTTAGATCAATTACACTACATCTTCATATAGAGTCAGAATAAATAAATCTTCATACAATGGCGCAGTGACACATGCATGTGACTGTAATCGTGGTGGTTGTGGGTTCAATCCCCACTCGGAGGAATTAATTATTATTTATTAATATTTTCTTTGCTGTGTTAATAAGACAAAATCGCTGTGTTGAGTTCCACCACCCAACAAGCAATGCCTCAAAATACAGCAGAAAGTGGGAAACGGCATATCTTTACACTAGGTTCCCTCTGCCTAACTTGCTATATGTAGCATACAGCGTGAAATCTGGGAACCTAGTGTTAAGACACTCCGTTCCCTTTAACACACTTTCCGCCGAATTCTCGACGCATTACGTGTTGAGTGGCAGAATTTAACGGTGTGCTTTGTCTCGCTACCAGAGATTGAATCGAACTCACAACCAACGCGTTTACAGTCGCACGCTTGTATCCCTGCTCTACGAGGTCCTGAATTATGCATTTCTATATGCTAGTCATTAATCTATGTTATCTTATTAAAATTTTATAAAAAGAACTATTTTACATTTCATTACTTAAGTAAAATAATTTTCCCATTATCACATAAAAGATAACCAACGGATTGTTGGACTAGCAACTTGAATCTTGTAATCTGCTAATTAATTGTACAATTATGTATTATGATTATTTATAGAATAATTACATATAATACAAATAGATCGTTACAGTTATTGCTGTTGTTGAAACACCCACAATTACATAACAACAGATTACTTTGACCTATGTTTTCGATTAATTACATATGAACATATGTTGTTAAATGTTATTATTGTATGTTTTTAAATGTTTTAGAATATTACTAAGAGTTGTTTTTTTATACGGTTTTAGCCATTTAATTATATAAAAAATAATAAAGGTATATTTAGTATAAATTAGAATTCAAGATGGCCGCCGCAATAAAATTATGGGCTACATATTTCATAACCCATGCCCTTAACTTAGGTATCGATGTAAAAGGGCTTAGATAGAAAAATACAACACTGTATAATAAAAAATAATTAATTTAAATTTTTAAATGCCATGGTGTAATTTTAACTACCTTGTGATAATTATATAAGCCTATAATTATTTATATTTCTTTATTCGTTAGGCCACGTGCATATGCACGTGAGTACCATTCACTTGACTGTGTGCCTCTATGACGTCGCCGAAACATTTTGAAGAGATGAAGACTAAAAGATTGAACGACCTTGCAACTAAAAGCTTAAATAACTTAAGGCATTATCTGCCTGTAAGGCATTACCCGGTTAAATACCTATAGGAAAAAAATTGAGACCAAATGTGGCAAAGTGGCATCTGAGTGTGACACGGTTGTCGTGGATTCGATTAGGAGTTATCGCGATAATTGGAAATAATTTAAAATTAAGTTTTATTTTTGTAAATATAACTTACTAATTCTCTTATAACTCTCAAAATATCTACCGTTTTAATTACTTAGTACGATAACTTATTCTATCACGATGCTCTATATTGTGTTTAAAGTCTCTATCGTACATTTTCATAATTAAACTAAAACAGCTCGATAGCTATCTTCGGACGCATTAACGCATAAACGAATGGATGCTCTATTCATAATTTATTTTTTCATTATAAAATAGATATATAAATAGCACCAGAGCACCCTTGTCACCAGAACAAGAGATCAGCATTCTTTATAATAATTGTGTCAGTTCTTGGAAACAAAAGACGTAATAGTTTAATACATTGTTTTTAAAATTAAACTTATATTTAGAGAAACATGTGTACCTTCATATTAATTATGACATTATACATAGTTTAAAAATATACTTATTAACTACTATATACTTATTAATAAAGGGCAACACCGACGTTTACTATTAAAATATTAAGGTTCTAACTGTTTAATGAAGAGCCGACCTTGCCACGGCCTTTTAATAATAAAGTAGGCCTTTAGCGAGCTTACAACTTGGCTTGATACTTTAACTATGTAATTTGTTTACGTTAACATTTTTAATCTAACCTTTACTTAGAACACGGTGGAATATTTTAGGTAAAATTATCTTTTGTATTACGGTATACAGTAAGTTTTTACTTATTTTTAGGGTTCCGTACCCAAAGGGTAAAACGAGATCACATTCTTCCGCCGTCCGTTCAACTTCGTTCGTCTATCCATCTGTCACCAGGCTGTATCTCATGAACCGTTAGACAGTTTAAATTTTCAGAGATAATAATATATTTCTGTTGTCATTATAATAACAAATACTAAACAATAAAATAAAGTAAATATTTAATGGGACTCCCACACAAGAAACGTAATTCTATTGCCGGTTTTTATAGATTCGTACTTCGTTGTTTTTTATTAGGATAAAGAAATATAAACATTTTATTATAAAGTTTTAATTCTACATAGTCACCAGTCATTATACACTGGGAAATTTATATGAAATCTAAATTATTGTTTCTTTTCAGTCTGAAATTGCAAACATCATAGCAATTGGAGGCGCAACAGATATGTCAGCGAGGTTATTACTCGGCGTTTCAGGACAATTCTTTAGAATGAATAGCAGATATATGTTTTACGCTGGAGCTTTATTGGCTGCCTTGTTTAGGATAGGTAAGACATCCACATAATGTATAAATATAAGTTTCTTAATTGGAAAAAAGTTATCTTAACACTAGGTTCCCAGGTTCCGTCTGCGTTCCGTCTACATTATAAAAAAAAGTTGAAATAAAGTAATTCATTATGTTATGAAAATAATTATTTATAGTAAAATTACATAATAAAATTGTAAGATAAAAGGGACTTTGAACGATAGAAAATTCTACGCAAGTAGCTTTATTTCCCTTGTCTCGCATTCCGTTCATTCTGTCACACGGCATTGGTTCATGTGAATTATACAAATAATGAGACATGTTTATTTATCACAGAAAATGCGTATAGAATATATTAATGTAAAAAGTTCCTTAATTTTAATATACTCGTATACAATAATATACTGCATACATAATATTAATTACACAGTTTACTTACATAATTTGAATATTTTCATTGTATTTCAATATTTTTCGATAATTGTTTTTAATTATCTTACAATTCCCTATGACATACATACGTTAGGTTCACATTTCTAATTACCGTCCATACAACAACCATCACCTTGACTATGTTGCTTCAATAATCAATATCAGGGTGCATATACTTCATTAATCATCAATATGAAATAGGTGAAGCTCTGACGTAGTATCGGTTATAAATTTTTAAACAAGTAGCTTTACACTTTGTACTCGAGTTTTCCACTATCTGCCCAATTTTTGAGACATCTCACGTTAAATGGCGGAACTTAACGCTGCAAACTATTAAGACAACGGAAAATTTAGCACATTTACTGCTGAAGAAGACAAATATCATTTTTCTGTACTATTATGTAGATAAATATCATTTTTCATATCTGACGTAAAATAACAAAACACCTAACATCCCTTTAATTTACAGTATTTTCCCAATTCACAACATATCTTCCGTTGCTGATCCTAACGGGAATTCTTGGAGCGTTGCGATCGTTAGTTCACATAGCCCAGCCCATAGTTATGGCGGATCACGTGCCCATCGAGCGATATCCACCCGCTTATGGATTGTACATGCTTTTAGCTGGAGCTATCAGTTTGAGTGTTGGGCCAATGATTGGTAAGTGAATTGTATTATATTGTATGTGATTAATATTGTTAAAGTTAGTGTTTATACTCTGTTTCTATTGAACTAAGGCTAGTGAATGATTTAATAATTAGATCTTAATAATATGCTCGATGAAAGCAGTAGGCTTAAATTTTATAAATAGTGAATTTTAAAATTTTTTGCTTAAAAAACACTTCAAAGTGGTTATGTTGCTTCGCATTAGATATTTTATAGTAACCAGTAACTTTCCATTTTTTTTCTGTAAAACCTTTTTAAAATTCTCCAAAAAAGTAAACAGCTGTAGGAAGACCTCCTTAAAACGATAATATTGTTTGTGGAGAATAAAGCCGGCAAAAGGCTGTTAAACAAGGCAGTAGCCATACACTTATCAAAATTATGATAAAAGTTTTATAAATGTAGAGCATTATTTGAGTAACTTTGTAAAGAGCAGAGTAGAGAAAGTTGTAAGACTTTAGACCAACTTCTCGATTAATATTAAACAACGCGAATACACTTTCTTGTCGAGAAAAGTAAGAACAGTTCAAAATTCTCGAAATATTTCATTTAAGAATTAAAACATTGTACCTAGAACTTGTAATTCTATAATAGTATATCTTTTTTTAAATATTATTAGTTTATGATTTACTTGCAAAATTTTATGGCAAATTATAATCACATTCATCCTGAAAAAATACTTTTTCCATATATATGGGTATTAGACCTAAGAGAAGCATGTTACCCGTTTTAAAGTCATGTTGATGACGACAATGATGTTACTCAGCTATTATACAAGTTAAAATTGTTTGTATAAATCGGAAGTATAAAACCCAATGTATAACATTAATTGATAATACAAGAAAAATTATAATACTAAATAAAAAGAAATGTTACTAAATACAACCATAATTATCTGATTCCTTATCATAAAATACGACATATCTATTAGCATTTGCTTCTTATCCTCAAAATATTCTATTCTCCAAATTATATTTTATCTTTTTAACAGGTTTCCTAAGAGATTATACGGGCAGCTACATCATTGCGTTTGTTCTGCTGGCTGTTTGCAATATGTGCTGTGTGGTCCCGTGGACAGTGGAAGCCATTATTACGTTCGTTAAACGAAGAAAGGATTGTGCTCAAAGATGATGTAAATTATGTTAATAATCGAGATTTAATATAAAATATATTTATTAATAGTCTTAGACAATATTTTTATCAATCCAAGCTAATTCATTGTGTCGTCCAAAGAAATGTTAAATATTATAATATGCAAAGTGAAAGTTAATCTATGTTGAATTCGTTAGTTTACTTAATGAGGATCGTACAAAACAAATAAAATACCGAGACTTGTTTTTTTGTTGTTTTTATACAACATTATAATTTTATTTTGTACTTAAGAATTAGAACAGCGACAATTTGGAAAAATATTTCTATAAAAAGTATTTTTATTTCCGCTCTACAATACGGCGGTTTTATATTTCTAAAGTTATGAAAAAAAAATATGAGGTATTATTAACGAGAAAAAAACATATTTTTTATCATTTTCTTTTCGGCGTATAATTATTATATTTAAGAATAAAGAAACGCCTGTAATTAATGAATATCAATTTTTCATAATGTTAGAACTAATGGCTAGTTGCTCTGATAACAATATTGTCGACGGCCCTTAAATTAAACTATGATGTGTTCATTCATATTGTTAGATAATAAACAAGACTAATATTGTGTTCCATTACTTATTGAAACTAATGTTACTTTTAGTTTATTTTATAAGAACATTTAAATAAGAAGTTAATCCCTATTAGAAATCTAGGATTTCTAATTATAATAGACTTAATTTATGGGGTCACTTGTGATATAAAGAAAAATGTAAGCGAATGTGCCATTGTAAAATACGTAAATGATCGATATTATGTTAATATATAAAGAATATTTGTAATACTCATATCATTTTTAGATGTCTTGCACATTTTTATATTAAACTTATTGTTAAGAATTTTAAAATGATCTCTCAAGATATAAATGCAAATAAAAACTGTTAAAGCTGAAATATTTGTATATATTTTAGCATTTTTTGTTTGTTTTTACATAATTATGTATTTATGTTATGTAGTTTTTTATAATATATTTATATAACCGTGAAGATCATTTTTGTTTTGAACGAAAATAAATCTCAAGTTAATATTATGATCTTTATATTTTTAAGCCAGTAAAAAAATCCTTAAAATTATTCCCCCACTACACCACATATATAAATTGTTCCCCCGATAGTAATCGACCCCGCAACTATGACGTCTACAATCATACAATAACCTACTGCGCCACTGGGAAACCTTAAAAAAATCCTGACGCTATTAATTTCTTAGGTGTAATATTGAGATTGATCTTCATTGTGCACATATTTAGTTTTATACACACATTCTTGTTTATATAAAAATCTAGATATTTTTCTTTTGTCTTCATAAAGCGCTACGTCAGCGTCCGCGCCAATCACAATGGAATGAGGGCAACGGAATGTATCGGATTTTTCATTGTTCATGTTTCAATATAATATAATAAAAAGAAGTTAAGTATTTACATTAATATTCTTATTACTTATTATTTTTATATTTTAAAGTTTTATGTCATACTTCACGTAATTTCCATCTATCTCTTCAGACCGAAAAGAGAATGTTTTTTCCCTCCAATCGTTATTTCGAAAATACTATAAATTTAAAAAGTTTATCAACAGTTAAATATTTTAATTAATAAAGAAAAGAGGGCTCTCATGGCGCAGAGACACAAGCGTAGAAGCAACGGTTGTGGATTCGGTTCCCACTCGAGGGAATGAAGTATTTAACATTTTCATTTCCTTGTAAAGAGGCAAATAGCGACGTGTTGAGTTCCGCCATTCAACACGCAACGCCTCTAGAATTCGGTGGAAGGTAGGGAACGGAGGCATCTTAATAGAAACGGAATGTCTTAACACTACGTTCCCAGATTCCTTTTGCCATGCTATGTCTGAAAATTAATAGAAAATATATTTTATTCATTTATGCCCTACAATTCTTTGTTTCTCCGTAAGCTGTTTAATTGTGCATATTGAATATGCCAACGGTCAGTTACACTCAGTCAGTTAAAAGGGACTTGCCATCGTTATGTAAATTAAAAATGAGATCTTGAATTGATGAAATAGTTAAACTAAAAATATGGTCAGAAAATCCTATATAAATTATAAAAATTAAAACCAATTTTTGAAATGAATATACATTTAAATGTTACTTATAAATATTTTATACTTAAAAGTTAATATGTTTTATTACATTACTTTTTTTAATGCAATTAGCAAAATACATAACAATCTACAGTCAGATATTATTTTGATAAATTAGAACACCACCTTATTTATTCAAATACACCGGCACTCAAATACACTAATGATATATTCCTAGTTGAATGCACTCTTATCTTCTTGACAAAAGAGCAGATTTATCAGCATCATTATTAAAAAAATCTTCTTGAGGACAGTCATGGTGCAGAGACACAAGAGTATAACTGTAAACGCGACTGGTTGTGGGTTCGATTCCCACTCAAGGAAATTTAATATTTTCATTTTTTCACTCTGGTATCGAGGCAAAGCGTGGCGTCAACGCTCCAAATAACCTTCAAAATTCGGTGGAAAGTTAATACTGGAATGTCTTCACACTAAGGTATCTCTGCCCACCCTACTACATGCGGGATACAGCGTAAACCTGGAAAAAATCTTCATTCATTGTTTGATATGGAGTTATCAAACAGTATCTATTATTATATTACGAACGTGTCGTGCTTAGAGACGTTCATTAGTGTTTAATTGGCATTAAACCGGTGTCATTAATATCTACCTACTGGTTTCAGATAGCCTGTCACTTAAAAGTTGACATGTTGACATTTCTTGACGAGATTGCGATGACGTTTACAGACATGATTCTGTAAAATTTTACTAATGCTGTCTTTTTTTAAATTATGACATATGTAGACATTTTACATAAGTTTTTGATGTCGACGGAGTTTGTTTTATTTTAAATATTCTTATGCGAACTGCATTTCAAATTTCGTTAATGTTATTTAAATCATGTCTTAAAATTATTTATCTAAAATCTGAATATGATATTTTAATAGAAAAAACAGCTTCACGCTCTATCAGCAAGGTAATATAGTGTTAGGACACTCCGTTCCCCACTTCCGCCTTGCTGGTTTTGCCTTGGTGCTAGAGCGAAGAAATGAAAGTATTAAAAAATAATAATTCCACGCCGGCCTCGTATTTTAATAGAACATTTCATAAATTATGAGCAATATGTAAGAATAAGTTTTCTTCATAAATAATTGTCTATTTAAGAGAGCAACTCTGATATGAAGCAATGACTAATCATAAAAAAACAATAAAATGTCAACGAATGACGTAAGAGGGTATTAAAATAATCTAATATTAGTATAGTAACATATTTATACTAATTTGAGATACCAAAACACATAAAATTAAAAACACAATTTTCCTTTAAATATTATTTTATGACTGGATTAAAGTTGATAATATGAAATGATAAATTTGCAAAAGTAAATATTTATTACTGAATAGTGTTATTACTAATTATTGTAATACTTGGTCAAGTGAATTATAGTAACAATAATAAAAATTTATAATAATGGATTTAGGAGATTACTGTGCCATCTAAGGCAATGCGACTACAATTGTACCGATATTCGTCGTTTCATACATTAGAGTTTTCAGTTAACATCTTAATGGCGGAAAACCGCAACCCACATCTGAAAAGGTCAGCTCGGCTTAGCTGCTGCTTTAAGAACCGAATGCAGAAGAAAGATATAATTCGAAACAGCGCTTATCATGAAAAGGTTTCTCAATCTAGAGCCTGAATCACTGATATCCTGGACCATTGTGTGGAATAATGGAAGAGTTTTAACATTTTATATGTGTTTTAATTCATATTTAAAATTTAAATTACTATTGTGTAGCTTAGATGGTAAATGTATTAAATGCATAAATCTGCTGAATCTGATGCTATCTTTTTTTATGAGGCAGTATGGCGGAGAGACAAAAAGTGTGACTTTAAACGCGACAGACTGTGGGTTCGATTTCCACTTAATGAAATTAAATATTTAATATTATCAATTCGGCGGAAAATAAGGAACTGACTATCTTAACACTAGATTCCCTCTGCCTACCTTGCTATGTGCGTGGCGCTTAAAAAAAAATATTTTTTCTTTGAAGAATTGCACACGGACAAAAGGTACCCACTCGTAAATACAATGATGTGATTACCTTGTGCCAGGAAGACGACATATATAAATAGATAAGTCCAAATAGATTATGGTAAACAAAAGATTGCTGATACCATATTACACATGTGTCAGTCACATCGCAAACACGGACGAACTACGGAGTTTTATCGCTCATCGAGTACACTATTCTTGCTTTATATACATATGTACGGAGTCCTTTATCTAATAATTCCGGTACATATTTTAGTCTGTCTGTCGCAGAACGTTGTACAACACGTCGGAAAGTTTTAAACATTTGTAATGGAGGGGAACAATTCAAGTAAAAGTGAAAAATGCAAGGATATAGACAAATGGGGATATGTTGTTGGTTTTGGCACTATCATTACGTTTGTGAGTATTGTATTGTATTTTATTATTTGTTTTTTACGATTACGATAGATGGATGGAACTAATCATTCATAGTGTCTTAACACTCTGAATGATTTGTCTCAAATTTAATATTTTAAATTTTTCGCTCTGGTCACCAGCGGACCAGGCAGAAAGTAGGGAACGAAAATATCTGAATAAGGAACGAAGTAACTTAAAACTAGTCTCCCAGGTTCCCGTTACCCTGCCTTCTATAAGCAGCGCAGGTAGAGGGAACGTGTCATTTTACCAGTGTGAAGAAATGAAAATAATAAATTACCAAGTGCAGACCTCTACACTACTCTCTAGAAATAATTGTTGAAATGTTCATGTTATATTTAATATAAATTCTGGCAATAAAAGAAAAATAAAGCAAATAGTCTCTAACATTCTTTCAGATATTTGGTTGTTTAATGGTATACAAGAAAACATAATATTGTTTTCTTGTAATAACATCATAGAGTGACTTTTGCTGGTAAAACGTCAAATTTAATATTAATTTAATGAAATGTATTTTAAAAGATTATATAAGAGTATTATACAAGATCTATATAAAAGTACATTGCACTTATATAATATAAATAGATCGTATATTGTTTTATTTAAAATATAAAAAATACCAAAATAGTACCAATTGTGTCACAAGGCCACTACATTGTTAGGTACCAATTAAAGATAAAAATTAAATTTAACTTCATTTGTTGAACAAGAAAGGAATTTATGTACACAATAGAGAATATCGTATAAATGTATGAAAATATGGTTATTAAGTATTAACTGATATTCGCATGGATACTGATTACATTATCTACGTATGTGTCAGTCAACCAACGCCTCATACCATTTACTATTTAAAACTGTTCATTATTTTCATAATGTGGGCCATAACGTGGCCCAGGGGCATAAGGTGTGGCTGTGACGCGATGGTTATGGGTTCGACCCCCATTTGGGGAATGAATTATCATTTATTAAATACTTTCATTTCTTCGCTCTGGCACCAAGGCAAAAGGTCCAGCATTGAGTCTGCCACTTAACATGTAAGTGTTTTAACACTAGGTTCCCTCTACCTACCCTGCTGTCTGCGGGATACAACGTCAAGCTGATTATAAATAAATCATAATAACGTTTGATTATGACGATTTTTGAGAATACGATCCATATTATACAAAATATTCTTATTTTATGTGGCGTTATTATATGCGGCGTTAAGTTCCGACATCAACATTAAAATTCTCGAAAGTAAAGAATGTAGTACAGTATGTTCCTACTATATCTAGATGCGGTGATAAAGCATGAAACTGAAAATTGTTAAAAAAGACCATTCTATTTAAAATTTAAAAGTTTTTATAATTTATCTAGGCAAAATGCGGTACAAGTAAAGTCTTCTTTACCTTTTCTACTTTTGCTTCTTCTGCAATGGCTAACTTTAAATAAATCAATATATTTTAGCAAAGTTACCTCTATGGTATACGAGCACCTCTATGGTACCTCTATGGAATATCGCGTGCCTTACAGAAGAAGTTATTTAGCATTCCGTAGATTCACCGGGCCGGGCCGATCATGTTGGTAAGGAAGTTGAGCAGCAGCTGAGACTTGTGACCTAAGTGTACGTTTAAGAGGCCTGCTGTCCGAGATACCATCTCTAACAATATCTTTAAATTTGAAAATACTACAATATTTTTTGTCAGTTTTTTCATGAGTTTAAAATACTTATTTATTTTAAAATATATCACTTATGTAATAAGTAAAGGTATTTAAATTTAATATATTTCAGGTTGCAGGAATAGGTCACGTTAATTCGTTTGGACTGATTTATAAGGACTTCATTGTGGATACACATTCCAGTGCCAAATCTCTAACCACTGCACATGGTGTCTTTGCTGTTATGTTAGCTATAGGAGGTAATAATTACTTATCTTGAATACTTTGTAAAACATTGTAATTATCCATACATTATTATCCAATATTAATTTATAAAAAAATATTATTTGAGAAAAAAATCTGTGATCTTTTCTTGTGGAATCTTTTCAATGTCAAGTATTTATGTCGTAAACATAAATCAAATAAAGTACCTAAATATTTTTTTATGAGTACGGGTAATAATAAACTTCAATTAAATTGTGTTCTGTATTTATAAATACCTTAACTTCAGAAGGTTATACCATATTAATATGTTCTCGATGAATAATAACTACATCACTACAAAAAGTTTCATCAAAATCCGTCCAGAAAATTTTGGGTGAAATGCGAACAACAGATAGACAGATTAAATTACAAGACGGATTAACAATAATCATATTTTTCATTATTTATATAAAGTAGTAAATATATATTTCATCTCCTCGAGTGGGGATCCAACCCACAGCCATTCGCTTTTACAGTCGCATTTTGTGCCCGTGCGCCACTACTGGGCTCTCCTTTTGTTGCAATTATGTATAATTACTTAAATTGTATTTTTCAGGTTTAATTCTCAGTATAATATCCAAAAGGTTATCTTTAAGATTAGGTGGATTAATAGGAGCATCACTTATGAGTATAGGATCGTTCTCAACAGTATTTATATCAAATACAAGTCAATTGCCTCTTACATTTGGATTATTCCAAGGAGTTGGTTTTGGAATGATGGTACCTGTGTGCTATTCAACCCTAAATCATTACTTTAAGGAAAAGAGAACGCAAGCCATGAGTTTGATAAAAGCAGTACAAGGATTCATTTTAATTTGGTACCCCCAGCTCGTGAAGGTGATGTTATCTTTTTATGGATTTAGAGCTTCTTTGTTGATTATAAGTGCAATATCACTGCACACTTTCCCTGGAATGTTAGCAATGAAGCCAAGTTTTGAAACTAAAAAAAAACCAGCAAGTATTTTTATTCTATTTTAAATAAAATTGTTATATTATTTCTAAATAAGTGTGTTTATTTATGATGTGGTTGTAGATGGCGAGCAAGCTAGGGATATTAACAAGCAAGAGACTATTGACCTTTTAAGTGACAACAATAAAAATACGCCAGAAGCTATCTCCAGTACGAGGCGCAGGAATACATTACGGTACGATAACTGTCCATGTGTTAATGTTACTTTTTATTTTCTCATATAAATAGCTACTAATTTAATTATAATCATTATTATTACAGAAACGAGATCTTGGAGCTATTGAATTTGAAAATTTTAAAAGATCCAGTATTCTGCAATATTTGCATTGGACAGAGCTTCGTTAACTTCTCAGATCTAATATTCTTCATTTTACATCCGATGCTTTTGTTTCAATATGGATATAACACGGTATTTTTATCTTTATATATATATTTATTATTAAAAAGCTTACAAACAAATGTATGTGCTTTGCTTTCCGAATTCAAGACATTGGGTACTGAGACAGTTCCTTGCTTCGTATTTGGAAGGAAAACACAATCACCTAAAATGATGAGTGAGACATTCAGACATTGCCCACGGGCCTCAAAAATATGTTTATTTTTCAGAATCAGGTAACAACATGTATTTCCGTCAGCGCCGGAGCAGATGTAGCAGGTCGCTTCGGTCTTGCTCTTATAACTAGTTTTTTTACAATAAACACTAGATTACTCTTTTATGTTGCAACATTCCTTACTCTCGTGGCCAGAATAGGTAATTTTTATCATTAATTATCTATAATCTATACTAATATAATAAAGCGGAAGAGTTTGTTTGTTTGTTTGTTTGAACGCTAAGATCTTTGGATCTACTGGTCCGATTTTCATTGTTTTTGTTTTGTATGAAAGCTGCATTCTTCAGAAGTGCTATAGGCTATATAACATTACATTACACATATAAACTTATATATTTTAAAATATTTTTTAATTTGACATGCAATTTATTCTGCCATGTTAATAACAACCGTCGCGTCGCTACGCAACCGTTACCGCGACATTTTGATAATAAATAATTAAGGAGATGTCACTGATTCGAAATGACCTATCCTTCGGGCGGCACAGTATGAGTATGACCGACGCGAAAATATTCTTATAGTTCAAGCAGGCGTAGCCGCGTCCGGGTCCACTAGTAATATAATAAAGCGGAAGAGTTTGTTTGTTTGTTTGTTTGTTTGAACGCTAAGATCTCTGGATCTACTGGTCCGATTTACTATGTTTTTGTTTTGTATGAAAGCTACATTCTTCAGGAATGCTATAGGCTATATAACATTACATTACACATATATACTAATATTTTAAAATACTTTCTAATTTGACATGCAATTTATTCGGCC